>JALMGJ010000004.1:45473297-45793297 GCA_023362775.1 Charina bottae | reverse complement strand
AATAACATTTCTGATCTGCTGAGGATGGAAATCAAGACTGTTAAAACTCTATTTATCCTTGTAGCTCCCAGGTTGCTGAGTATTCCATGAAAATAATTTCTCCGTTTGCCAATCCCATTAATAAAATATTCACATTTGTCAACGGACAATTCCTGCCTTCTTCAGAGTACCCCTGTGTAAAATTGTGTACATTATTTTATTTTCCAGTCATCTTCATGAAGATAGTATTGATTTTTATATGAATGGTTTTGTGACAATTGAACTTTATATTATTGGGAATCTGAGATTGTTCTGCATGTCCTGATCTATATGAAACTTTAATTATAGTGGGCAGAAGTTTGTCTAAGTTGGTTCTCCAAATTATGGAAATAGTATCTTCAAAGGTCTTCAGCTGAGAAAATTCACCACCCCAGTTGTGCTGGTCATTCCAGTTAGAATGTGGACACTGACTGTCAGCCAGCTCACATACCAACCAGACACAGAACAAACCATCACATGTTAAGTGCCTTTCGTTGGAGTCTTAAAGGTTAGTAAAAGAACTCCAAGCAGCAAACAACAATCTTGCAGAGTAAAAAGTGTGTACCCAAGGAAGGCTTGCACATAAAGCTTAATTGAAATAAATCCAGTCTTCACACATTAGTTAGATGAAGAAAGATAAACATAGCTTACATTTATTCTGTAGATCTGGTTACAAGCAGATTCATTGTAAAAAACAACTTAATCATCTCCAGTGAGTGCAAGCGAGATATTTGGATGAGACCCACATTTTTAGCGGCCCCCCTGCATGCATGTGTGTGTTGGAAGAGAAAAAAATTGAGACAGAATCTCCAAGACAGAGAAGAAGCAGGAAGTGGAAGTCAGGTGACTCAGGAACATCCCACAAACATAGTAGAGATGTGTTTTACTAGAAAAGCCCCTCCTTTATGCTTGTGAGACAATGCTGAGTTGATTCCTGATATTCCCAGCACCTTTAACAGAGAAGCAGAGAAGCCATTTGAATCCATGCACCCTTCTTCTAGCCTCTTTCTAGTGTTTCCATCAGCATATTTTCCTGTTTGCTTGTCAACAGTTCCTGTTATTTCCATGTACTAATCAACACTGCAATTTCACTTCTACAATGAATTAGTTGAATTCATGACTGAACTAAAGCCAACTAGATTTATGAAAACTTTGCTTCCAAGAGATAAGTGGGCAGAGGTAGGTAGGTGATGACATATGAACTGTCTTAAGGGAAATACAGTTTTTTAAAATAATTTTTATTGAAAAATTTAATAACCATAGTAAAAGACAATGCAAACTAAACTCAGAAATAAAAGAAGAATAAAGAAAGAGAGAAAAAAAGTGCAGAGAAAAAAAGAAAAACGAAAGAGGAAGAAATAAGAAAAGGAGAAAAGAAATATTTAAAGTAGTGACTTCAGATCTTCACCAAAAGTACAAACGAACTTAGTAATTCTTCATCGCCTATAAGGTTACATGCAAGCATATCTTCTTCCCATAATCCATCCCTTATTCATGCACAAATCCATAAATCATTAACATTTCAGTCCTGATGTCAGCAGAAAGTTCATAAAGGGGTCCCAGAGCTTTATAGAAACATGCCTTGTTTTAACCTTGATCAAACAAACTGACCTTGTACTCCTTCCTTTTGCTTCTAACAGTCTTGGTCCTTAATTCATTCAGAAGTTGTCATAGGATTTGATCTCTCTTCAAATGTTCTTTCTCTCATCACAAAGGCTTCTTCGAGGCTTTAGAAAACCTGTTTTGTAAATACAGTAAGGAGTAATTATCCAGGTCATTCTCTGACTTATCATTTGTATTTCCAATTTAACTGTCATCTTTGTCTTATAGTCCACAATTTTTTTTATTTTCCAGTGTTTTAACAATTTCTTTATATTCTAATATAAAGATGGTCTCACCCTGAACTTAGTTTTCTTGTCAGAGCAGTGGCAATGTGATCTGAGGGGAGAGTTACATCTATCCCCTTTGTCATGGTCAGATCATGCCTTGGTGACCTTGAGATTCTCTTATGCTGCCCCCCTCCGCAGGGAGGCAGGACCTATTTGATTGGTCTACCCTCGGCGACTGATGGACCCAGCAGGGTTCCAGAGGGACCTGGGGGTTATACCTGAGGATCTGCTGCATGGTCCAGCAGAGGCCCTGGCCGCAGCCTGGAATAGGGAGGCGGCCAGGGCCTTGGACAGGATTGCACCTGTGTGATCTCTCTTGTCCCATTCAACCCGACACTCCCCATGGTTCACGGAGGAGCTGAGGGTTTTGAAGAGGGTTAAGAGACGTCTAGAGCACCGCTGGAGGAAGACAAAGACTGAATCCAACCGAACACAAGCTGGAGCTGCTGTTAAGGCCTACCTTGTGGCGGTAAGAGTGGCGAAACGTCAATATGTCTCTGCTCTTATTGCATCCGCAGTATGACACCCAGCAACCCTGTTTAAGGTCACTCAATCCCTTCTGGGAAAGGGTGGCCCGGTGACCCATCTTCAGGGCTGCACTGAAGAGTTTTCTGAGCATCTGCAGGATAAAATTGCTCGGATCCACTCCAAGTTGGACTCCAAGCGTGAAGCAGGGTCTGTGGAGATGCCAAGGGAATGTACTTACTGTGTTATCTGGAAGCAGTTTGATCCTGTTGGGCCCAAGGAAGTGGACAGGATCCTCTGGATTATAAATGCCACTTGTCAACTAGACCCATGCCCCTCCTGGCTAGTGAAAGCAGCTTGGGAGGTGACGTGTGGTTTGGTCCAAGTGATGGTAAATACATCCTTGGATGAGGGGGTGTTTCCAGCAGCCTTTAAGGAAGCGCTGGTGTACCCCCTCCTCAAGAAACCGTCGCTGGACCCTACTGTACTGGACAATTTTTGTCCAGTCTCCTACCTCCCCTTTTTGGGGAAAGTGGTTGAGAAAGTGGTGGTGTTGCTGCTCCAGAGTGATAGAGTCTTGAAAGTTAATAAAAGAACTCCAAGCAGCTATCAACAATCTTGCAGAGTAGAAGCGTGAACCAGCAGGGAACTTGCACTTTAAGCTTAATTGTGTTCAGAAATAAATTCAGTATTCACACATTAGTTAGATTAAGAAAAATAGAGATAGCTTACATTTATTCAGTAGATATGGATACAAGTAGATTCATAGTAGATCTGCGTGCAAGTGAGATGGAATAGACGAGAGCTGCATGGTGCAGCCCTCCTACTTGCAGGTGTGCCCAAAGCATAATGGAGGTTGTTAATCCCCCAAACTCAAGAAGGAGGAGGAAGAGGAAATCAGGTGACCCAGGTAACATCCCACAAGCACAGTAGAGATGTGTTTAGTTGAAAGACCCCCTCTTATACTTATGAGACAATGCTGAGTTGACTCCTGATAATCCCAACACAGAGGACTCTGGATGAAACGGATTATCTAGACCCCTTTCAGTCAGGTTTCAGGCCCGGATATGGGATGGAAATGGCATTGGGTGCACTTATGGATGATCTCTGGTGAGAGCAGGATGGAGGCAGTGCCTCCACCCTTGGTCTTCTTGACCTCTCAGCAGCTTTTGATACCATCGACAATGGTATCCTTTTGCAGTGGCTCAGGGAGTTGGGGGTGGGCGGAGTGGTTCTGTGCTGGTTCACCTCCTTCCTCCAGGGCTGGTCCCAATCGGTGGTGATAGGGACCAAGAGGTCCAACCCCCAGCCTCAGTGTTT
Source organism: Charina bottae (assembly GCA_023362775.1). NCBI lineage: Eukaryota > Metazoa > Chordata > Lepidosauria > Squamata > Charinaidae > Charina > Charina bottae. The sequence continues at coordinate 45,789,605 of JALMGJ010000004.1, read as the reverse complement.
GGTACTCTCTCCGCTCCTTTTCAACATTTACATGAAACCACTGGGTGAGATCATCCATCACCACAGGATGAGGTATCATCAATACGCCAATGATACCCAATTATACATCCCTGTCCTGGGTGAAACAAGTGAAGCTGTGACTGCCCTCTCTCGGTGCCTGGGGTCTGTTGGGGTCTGGATGGGGAACAACAGGCTTCAGCTGAACCCTGGTAAGATGGAGTGGCTGTGGGTGAAGGGCTCCTTGGTATCCAGGAATTTAACATCTTTGGTGCTGGGTGGGGTTGCACTGCCCCAGACAGACCCAGTGCGGAATCAAAGAGCAGGTGGCAGTCATGGCTAGGAGGGCCTTCACACAACTTCATGTTGTGCACCAGTTATATCCTTTCCTGGACCATGAGGCCCTTCGCATGGTCACTCATGCCCTGGTCATCTCCCATATAGACTACTGTAATGCGCTTTACATGAGGCTACCCTTGAAGAGTGTCTGGAAGCTACAGCTGGTCCAAAGTGCAGCCGCGTGGGCAATTCTTGGCGCCCTAAGATAACCTTAGATATATATGAGTGGCATTAAAACTGTCATTGCCATCTGGATTTTATTTGATCTTTTCTACTCTTTGTATCTGATATTTATTTATGTATCACCATATTTTAATGTTTTATTTTTGTTGTAAACCACCCAGAGTCTCCCCCCTTGGGGGGGAGATGGGCAGTGGCAAAATTTGATAAATAAATAAATAAATAAAATTTCTGCATCAGGTGAGGTTTGTTTCAGCTCTTTATCCTGTAGATCTTCCAAGGTATTCTCTTTCACATCTGACATTTCTTTAACATCTTTTGGAAATAATCTATCCATAGAAGCAGACATCATTGCTGACATTGTAGCTATTTTCTGACCCCATTCTTCAAAGATCTCCTGAAGTATTTCATATGTCATACCATTTTCTGTCATTTTGTCCCAATGGTGACCAGAAACAAAAGGCAAGCTTTTCTCTTTTTTTATTCCCTTTTTCCTTTTCTGCCTGGAATCTTTAGTCCCCTCTAGTGTCCAATTTCTGAAATAATAAAGTCTCAAATTTCTGTTATGACTTAAGATAGACTAAACAATTTAGTTCCCACAAAGGTGCTATTTATTTATATAATTATTTCCAAAATGTTATAGCAAAAGTCCTAATATTCCAAATTTGTCTGGCCCCTTAATTCATTTATAATTTTATTGAGTTAAAGTCTTATTTTAAAGTTATTATTTAGCTTTTTGCCATTTATTTCAAATTCTTTAAATTCTTAAGCTTATAATTAATTTTTCTTTTATTCCAGAATGAAGGCAAACTGTCCTGACTTCGAGTGAAGGAAAACACGCTGAGACGTGGTGTACAGGCTCTAGTGTTTTATTGTTTTACTCTGCTAGACAGAATCCAGCTAAACTAAAATGAACTAGTAATGCTCAGAGAAAGGGCCCAAGAAATCAGGGCGGGGCCTTCTTTAGCCTCTTGGGAGGAAAGCAAAGCGATTCAGTACTACGTATGCGTTTATCCTCCTGGAGGGAGCCCCCTCCTTCTTCACCAGTTATCTCCCTGACACATACTCACCAGGTGGCTTTGCAAACGTTTTGTTTTGAAAATCTCTAATAGCCTTAAGTTAGTTAAATAGTTAATTTCTGAAATTGATTAGAAAGTGAGGTTAACGAACCCAGTGTCCTTAAAAAAGCTCTGCTGCAGTTGAGAGCTTGATGGTTTCTTTTCATCTCCCGGTGCTCAAACCCAGAAGAAACCACTGTCCAGCAGTCTCCTTGTGAGGAGCAGCCATCTGGAGCACAAGTGGGTGATCTCCCATCCTCTCCTTTTCCAGAGAGTTTCCATAGGACTGTTCTATTCGCTGGTCCTTTGGTTGTGGATGCGATGTCATCTTCGCTCATTCAGAGACATATTAGCTCGCCATTACTCACCCAGAAGTCTTGGTATACAGTTTCAAATTGAATCCTAAGGCATTACAGCAGCTAACTGAATCCTCACTAAGGCATTAGAGCAACTAACTGAAAGGTAATCCCGTGGATTGCTTGGGAAAGATTGTGACTTGGAAATGGCAGTCCTACAAAGAGTCTTCTGTGAATGGAAACATTTGTTAAATTAAACTATTTACATGTCATTTTGTTTCCTGGCTGTGGGCTGTGGGAAACACCTCATCATAATAAACATATGGATTTGTTGTGTATAGCTGTTTTAGCACAATTTCAGTATATTTCTTCAGCTTGCTCTAACTATTTTGCATTTTATTTGTTTCCATAGTATTAATTGTTGCTGTAAGAAACTTAATGAGCCAAGAAACCTACAGTAAAGGCGATTATGTAATACAACTTCTATCAGATGTGTTGGGACCGCAATTCACAGAATTCCCAGTCAGCAGTATGAAGGCTGGATGAGAATTCTGGGTGATGTAGTCCATCACAAATGAACTGTGTCAGTCTGAATGGCTGACCTAAGAGAACTATGTTGGAGAAGAACTTTGGATTTCATTTGCTCACATGGTAAATTACATATTTCAGTTAGTATTTTGTGTATACCTTTTATATTCAACAAGTAAAGGGGAAAAAAGATTATTGGATATTCCTATTCAAAGCAATCTGGACCACTTTCTTTACTGGAAAAAGAAAGCATTTTGCAACCTATTTCCTGATCTCTTATATTTATTCAGCAGTAACAAGTCTATTTAAATCTAGGAACACCTTTTATTACAAGAAAGCAGAGGCATTTATATTCTATTTTTCTCCTTTACTGAAGGCAGAAATTAAGGTTTGTTATTTTCCCTCAAGATATTTTATAATTGGAATACTTTAAATCTTTTATAACATACATTTAAAAAGAAGATACTTTATAAATGGCAACAGGAGGAAAAAGGATGGATTATTAACTCTGTTCCTTTCCAGTTTGATTTAGCACAGATAATGAGTGCTTCCCATGGAAGCCCACCTAACTAAATGCACATCCTCCAACTGTATCCGTTTATGACCTATCTTGACAATAGGTTCACGGAATTTTCATATAGGTTGCTGCCTATCTGACCATGTGTACTCTTCAGTTATCTAGCTTCTTTCTGCCTTTAGATTTTTGATAGAAAAGGATGAAAATCATAGACACATGTTCCAAAATGCCTTTTGCTACACAAGATCCTTACTAGGCACATTCTGTGGAAATGAGGATTGTAGGAATTACTTGGGACCTGGATATAGATAGATGTAGACGTAGACGTAGACGTAGACGTAGACGTAGACGTAGACGCAGATATATGGATAAAGATATATAGATAGACAGTAGATATATGGATAAAAGAAAGAAAATTAAAAACTTGATTGATGTCTAATAAGCTGGGAATGCGGAAAGAGAATGGTGTTACCAGGGCACCAAGGAAAAGGATAGAAGAACACAGTAAACATGGGGCAGCAACTAACCAGTGGTCAGAGACATGGGAACACTGCCCAGGGCCCCTCAAACCTGACAGATATGGCTTCAGCTACAGCCCTACTGTGGTTCTTTGTTGTTGTTGTTGTTGTTTATTCGTTCAGTCGCTTCCGACTCTTCGTGACTTCATGGACCAGCCCACACCAGAGCTTCCTGTCATCCGTCGCCATCCCCAGCTCCCCCATGGTCGAGTCCGTCACCTCCAGAATATCATTCATCCATCTTGCCCTTGATCAGCCCTTCTTCCTTTTGCCTTCCACTTTCCCTAACATCAGAGTCTTCTCCAAGGTATCCTGTCTTCTCATTATGTGGCCAAAGTACTTCAGTTTTGCCTTTAATATCATTCCCTCAAGTGGCTTTATTTCCTGGAGTATGGACTGGTTTGATCTTCTTTCAGTCCAAGGCACTCTCAGAATTTTCCTCCAACACCACAGTTCAAAAGCATCTATCTTCCTTCGCTCAGCCTTCCTTATGGTCCAGCTCTCGCAGCCATAGGTTACTACGGGGAATACCATTGCTTTAACTATGTGGACCTTTGTTGTCAGTGTGATGTCTCTGCTCTTAACTATTTTATCGAGATTTGTCATTGCTCTCCTCCCAAGAAGTAGGCATTTTCCAATTTCCTGGCTGCAGTCAGCGTCTGCAGTAATCTTTGCACCTAGAAATACAAAGTCTGTCACTGCCTCCACTTTTTTTCCCTCTGTTTGCCGGTTATCAATCAAGCTGGTTGTCATAATCTTGGTTTTTTTGAGGTTTAACTGCAACCCAGCTTTTTCACTTTCTTCTTTCACCTTCGTCATAAGGCTCTTCAGCTCCTCCTCGCTTTCAGCCATCAAAGTGGTATCATCTGCATATCTGAGATTGTTAATGTTTCTTCCAGAGATTTTAACTCCAGCCTTGGATTCATCAAGCCCAGCACATTGCATGATGTGTTCTGCATACAGGTTGAATAGGTAGGGTGAGAGTATACAACCCTGCCGTACTCCTTTCCCAATCTTAAACCAGTCCGTTGTTCCGTGGTCTGTTCTTACTGTTGCTACTTGGTTGTTATACAGATTCCTCAGGAGGCAGACAAGATGACTTGGTATCCCCATACCACCAAGAACTTGCCACAATTTGTTATGATCCACACAGTCAAAGGCTTTAGAATAGTCAATAAAAGAGAAACAGATGTTTTTCTGAAACTCCCTGGCTTTCTCCATTATCCAGCGGATATTGGTAATTTGGTCTCTAGTTCCTCTGCCTTTTCTAAACCCAGCTTGTACTTCTGGCAATTCTCGCTCCATGAATTGCTGGAGTCTACCTTGCAAGATCTTGAGCATTACGTCACTGGCATGTGAAATAAGTGCCACACTGTGGTTCTTAGGTCCGATCTAATTGGTGAAGGTGTTTGTTATGGACTACCATGAAAAGGTCACTAGAAAAAAAGATAGTTTGAATATTTCCAGTGAAGAAAGGGGGACACCTTAAGAACATCACTGTGGTGGATTTCAGTAATGCTGCTAGTTCTCAGGAAGGAGGGAGCACATTCCAAAGAGGAGGGCAAGATAAAAGGAGACAGAGTCTTGGATTGGAATGTGGAAAACTAAGAGGTTCAGAATAGCCCCACCCTAGAGCCTTCCCAGGTTATTTCCCCTTAGGTTGGGTAGAGTAGCTTTAGTCTGGCAAGATTCTGTCTACAGTATATGGTGTAAGCAAATAAAGAACTGAAGTTTGGCTGGACTGATTCTTTGTCATTCTTGGGCTGGGCCTGACAATCTCCAAGTTAATGATGAACTTTGCTGTCCAGATTGTTATAAAGACCAGTGTGGTGAAAATTCAAACCTCAACTATCAGATATGCAAATACTCATTTAACTAGTGGTTCACGAGGGACTCAATACATCTGTTGATTTTGCCACCTATTCTGAAACAGATGGGCTGTCAAATGATGATGATTTCGTGTCCAGAGTTGTGGTTTGATCTGGTGTTAGAAGGATTAGCCGGTGCAGTTCACCATTTCCAGGGTACGCCCAATTGTATTGTTTCGACAATCTTCGGTGAGGCTTCTTCTGTGTACCCCTGTCAAATGTCTAATAGGCATCCATAGAATTTGGTTTATGGGTTGAACTCAGCTGGGCAGTCTATAAGTTTTAAAAATCTGCTCAAAATAATATGTTGTTCAAAATTTGTTTATAGTACTTTTATTATTTAAAAAAACTACAAAAAATAGAGAAACAATATACAAAATATGACTGTAATTCATTCAGTTCAGACCAGACTATATAAAACAAACTAACCAACTAATTTGAAAAAGAAGTAAAACAACCATTGGGAAAAAGAAATAAAACAGAACAAGAAAAAAGGAAATATATATTTATCTATTTGATAATATATGACTATATTTTATGTTTATAAAACAGGGGAGGAAGGGAGGGAGGGAGAAGATTTCTCCTAGATCAAGAGACACTGAATAGGACATCATTCAATATCCAGGATAGCTGAACACCTAAAATATCAAAGTTGAGTCTTGACAATATTAAAAACTAGGATCAGGTATGACTACTTGCAGCTATCAGGAAGAGAACTTTGCAGTCATCAGATCTGCAGTTAAAACTTCATCTGAGAAAATTCTATTTCAGGAATTATCATTGTTTCAGAAGTCAACCGGAGCTATAGTTTAAAGGGGACTTAGGCTGTGCATATGCATCAGAATTTTATGCCTGGTTTCCATGAGACTTTGTAGAGCTCAAATATGAAAAAAGATTAGGGTGCAAATGAGGTACTCCCATATCACTTTTTTGTTCCACCTCCTGGTGGGGAAATGGAGATAGCATTTCTTTGGGGAGTAGCAAAACTGTTGACAGATACCAAATTTGAGATGCAAGTGGAATGTGATTTTTTAAAATTATGTATTTATTTTATTTATACCTTCTCCTTCTATTTTAGCAAGAAGTCAAGGTGGCTAACGAAATTTAGAAGCACAAACTAAATGGAATTAGTTAAAATACTGATTAAGATAAATGATAACATTGATACTTAAAATTACATAGCAGTTAAAAGTCTGGTGGAAGACAGACATTTTACAGATTTTCTAAACACTGAGAGAGTAGGCATGGATCACAATACCGGAGGGAGTGCATTACATAGCCTAGGAGCAATGCAGGGAAGGCCCAGTCATCCATGCCAAAAAAATGGGTCTCTGACAGTGAGGTATCTTCAGAAGAGACTTTCCTGTGGATCATAACAGCTGGACAGGTTTGTAAGAGTGACTTTTCCGACAAACAAATCCTAAGCCATGGAGGACTTCAAAGGTCAATACCAATACCTTATTGTGCCTAGTAAGCAACTGGCAATCAAGGCAGGATTTCCCCATATCTTACAGATTATCAGTCTAGCTGCCATATTTTATACCAGCTGCAACTTCTGGACACTTTCCAAATATACCGCCTAGAGTACATTGCAGGACATAACTAAAGTATGGATAACCATTACTAAATCTGACTGATTGAAGAAGATACATAGCTGGTGTACTAGACTTAATTGTGCAAAGGCATTCCTTGACAGGCTTGCCACCTGTAAATCCAGTGATAGTTGTGAATCAAGGGACACTTCCTGACTTGAAATATACTCTTTCAGAGAGACTGCAACTGACCAAAACAAGCCAAACCTTTGTCCATGGATTCAGTATATTTTTACCATTACCAATGTTATTTTGCCTGTATTCAGTTTCAATTTATTCACCCTCATACAGACCATGATCAAATTTAGGCAGTATTCAAAGGTACCAATTGCTTCCTGGAATTGGATGGTAAGGAGAAATAGGGCTGGATACTGATAAAACTGCTAGGGAAAGTGGAAGGCAAAAGGAAGAGGGGTCGACCAAGGGCAATATGGATGGATGATATTCTGGAGGTGATGGACTTGACCGGGGGGGGGGGGGGAGCTGGGGATGGCGACGGATGACAGGAAGCTCTGGCGTGGGCTGGTCCATAAAGTCACGAAGAGTCGGAAGCGACTGAACGAATAAACAACAAACTGATAAAACAGCACTTCACCATACCGGATGAGCTCCCCAGCAGTTTAATGTAGGTGTTAAATGACATGGGAGAAGACACAGAACTATGAGATATTACAAGCAGTTTAGGTAGTCCACCAGCACCACCTTATGGACACAGCCCAACAAGAAGTACAACATTGTCCTCAAGGCCAAAGCCACCTTGTGGTCCTGAAGAATGCCTTGGCCAATGATATCAAGAAGTCCAGGACACTAGTAGGAATATACTTCCTCCTCCAATTTTTGGCATAGGTGACCAAAAACAGTGCTGAAATGGTACATGATGTCTTATTGCTGTCTTCTTTGGAAAGAAAGAACACGAGCATTGATCAACTCTGTTAACCATGGAACCAGTCATATCCAGGCCAATTTAATCAGCCAGAAGGGCAAAGGTAAGAAGGTAGTGGCCATTAGCTTCACATATTCTGTCCACATTGTTAAGATCTACAAGCTGAAGGAAACCAAAATAATGGGACAAACATTTGCTGAGGTTACATCTTTGTTTGCTTGTTCATTTATTTTACTCAGTGTTATTGTCTGCTTGAATCATGAACTCTGTGACCTGACCAACCCTGAAATCAAGACAGATCTAATTCACTTGGTCCACAAGGAATGATGCAAATGTTTACAACACCACCTACAGCTTCTTTCCTGGGGAAGATGCTGTGCAGTACAGAAGAGCAATCCTGGCCTGTTCTGCACAGATTCAATGGAAGCCTGTCTACAGCCATAACAAAGGAATTCAGATGGACCTCAATCTGTACCCAGTCAGATCTATCCTGAGAGTTCCTCTAGTTGCACACCAGCTGATGTTCCATCTAGTTTCTCTCAGATGAGGAGGAGGAGGACGAGTCGTCAAATTTATATTCCAACCTCTCTACCAGACCTCAAGGGGACTTACATGGGGATCTATCTTCATTTCACCCCATAACAGCAACTATGTGAGATATATTGGGTAGAAAGAATAACTGGCCCAAATTTACCCAGTGAACTTTTTACTCAATTGGCTGAGGGCTGTAAAAACCTGGTTTGAAGATATTTAGATGTTTCCAACTGTAGATCAAAAACTTGGAACTATGAAAAATTGTGGCTTTATGGAGCATGGGATTGGCAGCACAAAAGAATAATCTTCAGTTCAGTTCAGTTCAGTTCAATTCAATGGCAGGATAATCCCAGATTTATCATCTTGAATCACTGATATATGTTGGCTTTTTGTTTATGAGTTGTCTGTTTATTGATGTCATGGAAAGACTGATCAATATTATTTTGTATGGTCAGAGTTTAATGATGTGTTTTTTTTAAAAAATTGATCTTTATATTTAACATATTTTGTTTCCTTTTTCCCTCTGCTTAGTTTTATCTTTCTTCTTTTTATTTTACATATACTAAAGCAATATTTTTTAAAGCACTATACCACACTGGGCTGATATGGCTCTGCAAGAGGGAAGAGGATACTATGGATATCTTCCATAGTTCAGCCGCGGCATTGTTACAGCATCATCAATACTGTGGGAAATTCCCCAAGTGCATCAAGGAGACTTTATTTACCAGGGTGGGACAATTTTAACTGCTCCTCCACTTCTACCAACGTTTATGTGAAACGAGAAGCTTAAATTCCTGGTAAAAATAAGATTCAATAGGTAAAATGTGGTAGTTGTCAAGATATGCTGTCACAGCAGGTAGCAGCAACTAATCAATCTTGCCTGATCTCACAAAATCTAAGCAGAGTCAGACCTGTTTAGTATTTGAATGGGAAATTATCAGGAAATGCCTGGACTGGAAAATAGGCCAAGGCATTAAAAATATATATCCCCCAAGTAGACAGTGGAAATCCACTTTTATATTGTGGCCTTGAGAACAACATGGATGTGTTCATGTAAGGAGTTGAGTTCTACTTGAAAGAGACTTTATCTCTACAAGATATGTAATTACTTCTAGAGCTTAATGTTGCCTAGAAGCTGCCTTTCTCCACTCCTCCAAAGTTTCCTGAAAGTATGCAATGGCATGATTTTCTAGAAAAAACACATTGGCCCTGTTGAAAGCCACCATTTTTTCCTCCACACATTATGGAATAGCCTTTCCCAAGCCTTCCAAATGTATTTTAACACACATCCCATCCTTCTCGGCCAGCCTGGCCATACTGATTCTGGAGTATGGGGATTTAGATCCAAAATAGCTGGTGGTCAATAGGTTGGGAACGGCTGCCTTAGGACATTGAATAGCATGTTTAAAGCAATGGTGTACTTGGTTTATAGGCATTACCACCAAAATAAGAAAAACAATAAAAATAAAAATTATATACCAAATGAAAGACTCTTGAAAATTGTCCCTCTGGAAGCTATAAGAACAAGGGAGGCAAGAATCTAAAAGAATACAAATATTAGCTCTGAACCTCAGCCAGAGATAGATCAATATAAGATTGAAGAAGACAATACATAAACTGCTATTCCTGGGGAGTTTCCCCAACTTCTGAACTGAGAATGCGTCATCATACATCTATAATGATTTCCATATGTAGCCTCTGTAGTGACTCTCACCACAACTCTATCTATATTGTTCTGATTCACTTCAGAAACAATAAAAGAAATCAAGGTTAAATTCAAAGCAGTACCAGGGAAAAAACATGGACTCTTGATAAAACAAATATATTTCCAATGAAATACTAGCCTAAGAGCTAATAAAATGTACATAAAAGAACAGAAATGGAAAAAAAATCACACATAAGCCAAATGTTGTAGTCCTGTTAGCTAACAACTGAGCAAAATTTAATTTCCTAATTTATTTATTTATTTTATTTATTATTCAAATTTATCACCGCCCATCTCTACAACAGTAGACTCTGGGCGGTTTAAAATAATCATGAGTTTCTCCTTTAGTCATATGAACTGACAGTTACCTTTTTCTGGAATGGTAGAATTTTAGTTCTTAGGTGCCTAACAATAATTAAAGTTTCCTGATGACACTGTGAATTGCACTGCTTTGGAGGAAAGTAAGGATAATATTAAATGCCCTTTTGGGCTGAGGTAATAAAAATTGGAGGGGCTTGGTGGCTCAGTGGGTAAGACGCCAGGCTTGTCGATCGGAAGATTGCAAGTTCGAAGGTTCGAATCCCTAGCCCCATGTGACGGAGTGAGCTCCTGCACTCGCCCCAGCTCTTGCCAACCTAGCAATTCGAAAGCATGCAAATGCAAGTAGATTAATAGGTACCAGTTCGGTGGGATGGTAACAGCGTTCCACGCGCGTCATGCCGGCCACATGACCGTGGAAGCGTCTTTGGACGATGCTGGCTCTTCGGCTAACAAATGGAGATGAGCACCGGCCCCTAGAGTCAGACACAACTGCACAAATGTGCGGGGGGAACCTTTACCTTTAATAAAAATTCAGAATCCTGCTAAACTATAAAAACAGGCTAGCAAGTTTGCACTAGTGCTCTGTAGATCATGAAACCAATACTTGGGGCAAAATATCGAAGTTGAAAAATAGCTCTGTTAAAATAAATATATTTTAACATTAACACCAATCAGAACAATTAATAGCAAACACAGTTCTCTAAAAAACAACTTTCTTTGCAATTTTTTGAAGCAATGAGTTAATGAAATAATTTCATCTAAGTAAAGCATTTTTAAACAGACATAATAAAACCCAAAGCATTCTTCACTGGTAGTCATACAATAGTATTTAATATTATCACATGACTATTTAGATTTCAGGATTATTTGAGGGATGAAACTGATCCCTTCCCTTCCCTTCCCTTCCCTTCCCTTCCCTTCCCTTCCCTTCCCTTCCCTTCCCTTCCCTTCCCTTCCCTTCAAGAGACATCTGTTACTTTGGAGAAAGACTGTATCAAATCTAGACAAAATAATAAAGGGCAGAGATATTGCACTGCTAACAAAGATGTGTGCTGTCGAGACATGGTCTTCCCAATTGTAATATAGGGCTGTGAAAGCTGGACTTCAGAATAGCTAAACAAAGAAAAAAGAAAGATACCTTTGAATGGTGGCACTGAAAGAAAATTGTTGAGAGTATTTTGGATCCCAATAAGAACAAATCATTCAGTACTAGATGAAGAAGACTCAGATTGTTCACTGGAAGCAGTAAATATGAACCTAACAAATATTTTGGGCACATAAAATGAAGGCAAAAGTCTGTGGAGAGGACCTGATTCTTGGAAAATCAAAAGGAAGTTTTCAAAAGCCATCAGAAGGAAAATGGGTAGATTCAATGACTGAATACATTAGCATATCCATTGAGTTGTGAAGAGTTGGAAATGACTAACAACTGAAGAACAATAACAACTATTGCAGGCTATCTATTCTCCTGTTGTTTCTGCCAGCCAGCTACATTTGGGCAGAGTGGGTGGTGCTCTCCAGGTCCCTTCGATTAAATGGTGCCATCTTGTGGAACCAAAAAGGCGTGCCTTCTCTGTCACAGCCCCCACCCTCTGGAACAGCATCTCCCCAGAGATACTGGCAGCACCCTCTCCCCTGGCTTAGTCCAGGGTGTTTTGATTTGTCTCTGTTATTTTATTGCTTTAACTGTCTATTAGATTTTGTATGCCACCCAGAGTCTGATGGAGTGGGCAGCTATATTAAATGTAATGAAATAAATAAATTCTTTCTTTCACTTGATATGTGTTAAATCAGAATAATATTAACAATCATCATATTCAGCCTACATGTGTCATTAAACCAACCTTGGTTACTTGAAGGCTTACTGGCATTTCTTTTTTTGTTTATTCGTTCAGTTGCTTCCAACTCTTCGTGACTTCATGGGCCAGCCCACGCCAGAGCTTCCTGTTGGCCGTCGCCGTCCCCAGCTCCCCCATTTACAACAGTTGTATTTCCTTATATACAAGCTCAACATAGATGGAGACAGGACAGGACATTACCTGCTCCCACAACAGATCTTCAGGGATATACCAAGTGTCCTAAAATGCTTGCAGAGTGTAATGGACTCTGAGAAGAACCTTGGGAGACAGGAGGAAGAGTCGCAGCCTAGACAACGGTCTGATAAGGGAAATCTGAGTCCAGAGGAGGAATAGGGGTAGAGAAAGTGTCTCAGAAGGGACCCTCCCTGGTTCTCTGGAAAGTAAAGGGGGGAAGTGCTTTCAGACTTGCAAGATTCTGTTACTGTAACCTTACAATAAAGGTAGTGTTAGTACCCATGGTTTTGGTTTCCTGTCTGGACTACCTCAACGGGGTGACACAGAGACAGAAATGAGAAGAAAAGATGGGACACATTATATGTTACATTAAAATGTAGGACATGGGTTACATTCTGTTTTCTCTTTCTTGGAAGTAAATTAGGACTGCAGTATGTAGGTTAGACCAGTAGCAGAAAACAACAGGAGTCCAGAAGAAGCAATGTACACTTCTGGGTGGTTAACTGTGTCCCCAAAGTCTCTTTCTTTCATTTTTTAAAGCTGAAACAGTATATTTTTATATAAATTGAATAAATAATAATAATAATAATATTTCATGTTGTTCTCAAGAAATTCCAAAGTGGGGAAAGATCTGGGAGGAATGCCTCTTGTTCTTCTCTGAGTCCCTTTTGGAATGGAAAGCGAACTAAATTTTTCTTCTCACCCATCAAAAAGAAAGATGTAAACCACTTAGAATCCCTGAAAATTGAAGTTGTCTAAAATATTTTTAAAAATTCAGTGGCATTTTTAAAATTAACAGTAATGGTCCAATGGCATGGAAGGTAAGTCCTATGATGTAAAACCTCCCTGGCTTTGTGCTATGCTCTTGATCCAAGTTTGGCTGGAGCCTTATGTTTATTTCTGAGTAAAAACAAGGGGAAGAGAGTGAATGCCCTGCTGCACTGTTTATTTGATAATATTTATTTAATTTAAAACAATCCGTGATCTATGTCCTGCCATGCCATGTGCCTCCCAGCAATGTTCAAAACTTATAAAATAGTTAGAAGATTTTTTTAAAAAATAAACTGATTACTTTCATCTTGATGATCTTGGGTCTCTTTTCATTTATGCTATAACCAAGGAGAAAATACTCCTTTCTCACATATTTCCTATTGGCTCAGATAGTCTGCTATTGAGAACAGTCTATCATTTTCCCAAGCAAAAAGAAAGTACTGGTACTTGAAACTTTTAGAGCCCTACTAAAAGCAGACCCAAGTAATTTCGCTACATCTATTTCTCTTATTTTATCCAAATGAACCATCCTATGATGAAATTACACCAACATGCAAAATGCCTTCTCTCAAAGGGTAAAGAAAACCAGAATCATCATCTTAAAAAAATGTAAACAAACCCTGAAGGTTCACTGACTAATCTTGCAGGAATGCTTTAAAAATTAATCCAGAAATGCTAAATTATGGATGATGGCTGCAATATGAAAAGGGTTCAAATGTTTATTTATTTTCATTTACTGATAGTGTGTTCTTAGGAATGCCTACTCAGAAACGAGTTAGAGTAAATCCAACTCCCAAGGTTTTTGGGGCCAGGTTTTTGTTTCACTAAGTGTCCCCTCCTATACAGTTTAAATACAGATAGTTTAAAAATTCAACTGTAATTAAACAATACATTAAATGATAAGTGATAAAAGGTTAAAAACAACATATTCAAAAATGAAAATGAAAATGAAAAATGAAAAATTCATCAAGCCACAAAATCTACCAGAAAAACAAAGTTATAACAAGATTGAGAGGTGTCAACAGACGGAAGCCAAACTGTCTTGAAAGGCAGAAATTCTGCAGCTTGAGTGCTAAATGAGAAGTCTATCTCCCATCTACTTCTTAGCTGTAACTTCTACTGGCGTTCAAACATGGTACTGCACCAGTTTTGAAGAACTGACTGGAAGGGAAGAGCTCAAGTTTACTGTATATCTTTATAAAGATATTAAGATATATTGTTGCCACTTAGTGGTTGGCCTAATTAAAGGAAAGGGTTAAACTTGGAAAGCTTATAACAGGAAAATAATTCTTTAATTTTTTTGGGGGGGGAAGGTGAATATTTTATATCATCAGGACTATCCTGGTATTCATAAAGTACCTCACAAATGGATAACTTCTTCCTCCACTGTTTAATCATAAAACCTAAAGAATTGGGTTATTTTAAAGGTCATCTTCATTTACATGATAGAGACAAATGGCATCCACACAGTCCCACTGATGTGCTTTTCTCTCACACTTTAAAAACTGATGCTCCTACAGCCTACCTTTTATTACAGCCCAGGAATGAGAAATGTGCGGTTGCTATCATCACAGAATGCAACATGGGTTAATTTCAGGACAGTGATTGCTCCAGATGCTTAGCAGTCTGTGGGAGGAATGGGGGAAGGCAGAGAAGGAGTAGAATAAGGTGGTGAAGGCAAGGAGAGCTTCATTAACATGGTGGGAGGTGGCTGCAACTGTGCTGTGTCTGTTAAGTTACCTTATTGACTAAATACTAACAAGGATGATGGAAGGAGGTAGCAGCTCTAGCCTGTTCTGTAAGCTATGATTGTTGGCCACTTCTCCCATGATTGTCACAGGAAAATGTGCAGGAAGCTTACCAGTAAAATTGCTGATGTCACATTGCTTCTTCCTTGACAAGGGAAGGGAAGGGAAGGGAAGGGAAGGGAAGGGAAGGGAAGGGAAGGGAAGGGAAGGGAAGGGAAAGGTCCAGTTTCTCTGTCAGCTACAATAGAAATGGCTGTGGTGGCACAGAGGCATGATGGAGAGGCACCGCAGTCCTGCACTGGGATAATTGTAGCCAGGCCGGTCTCTGACCTCTGAAGATTTATCTTCCAAATTACCCAGAATACCATACTTGAGGGAGGAAAAAACACATTTTCCTGCCAAAAGCAACACCTTGGGCCAGGTTCAGCCTGCATCAGCAGTGGGCCTGAAGTGAAATGGAGGCTTTGTTGGGAGGACTCCTCCTCAATGAATGGTAAGTGGAATGTCTTTGAGCCAAGCTGCTGTATGGTTGAACCTAGAAATTCCTTACAAATACCTCCATAATTCCTCATATAAGATTGCCTCAGTACTCTCTTCAGTATACTGTAGGTTTTAAAGGCCTTGAAAGCTTCTTCTTTGATTTAACTCTTTCCTCAAGAAATCAAGTATCTTCTGTAATCTGTAGCACTTTTCCTCTTAGTAAAATTAAACCTATCTGACATGCTCTAAAAATTGACTCTAAAAAGCAGCATATAAACACTTTTTATGAATGAATGAATGAATGAATGAAAGAATGAAAATAGTACAGGGACATCTAAAATGCTGCAGAAATTCAGTACTGATAATGTTGGCCTACTTTAAGCCAAAGTTGTTGAAATCTTGAGGGCATAAGGTAGTATTATAAATGAGGTTTAAGCTCCTTGGAAATAATACAATCAAAGGAAAAAAGCCAGCAAATAATTTATTTTGAAACATGACATTCCTTTGATATAATGTATTGTCACATCAGTTTTTAGTGAAAGATATTACAAAAGCCCAAAAGCATACAAACAGTTGTGTTTAAAAAAAAACAGAAAGAAAGAAAAGAGTTTCTCTTAAAAATCTGGCTCCCAAATGTCAATTTTACCCGTTCATAAAATAAAGACAGATGGGGGATTAGAAAATGCATTTTCCATTGTGGAACGTTTTCTCTATATTCATCAAAGAATTGGTTGTTAATTATTAATGCTTTGAAAAAAATTAGTCAAGGACTGAAGATTTTTTTAATGATTTATATGTTTTTGTTGTTGTTTAATGGTATAATTCTGTTTCTAGCATCACATTTGAACTTCCTTGTACTTTTCTCTTATTAAGAATAGTGGGACCATTTCATTTTTATTTTCTATTATTTTCTCCTCAAGAAGGTGGGACAAGGAGGGCACACAGAAATATATATATCTTTTAATGACATTCCTGACAATACTTTCAGACCAGTGAGGAAATATCTCCTTCACGTCTGAAGCAAATGTGATGAATAGCTCAGAAGCTGACAGAGATCTTTCTGAATACTTTTGTGGCATTAATTTAAATCAGTGTAATGTTTGAAAACATTTCAGTCCCTCAAACAGCTGATGCAGCTTAGATTCAATTATAACAAATTGCAACACACTGTCAAGTCTTTTTACCAAGTCATTAGTCAGGAATTTTGAACGCAGCCTCCTTCGAACACCGTTGACTTGGCTGACAGCTCTAATTGTGAGGAACTTTAAAAGATTGCTAATAAACTGGGGGAATCTGTTGGGCCTGAGCTATCTGCTATCTTCGAGGTATCTTCAATTATATATATATATATATATATATATATATATATATATATATATATATGAAAAATTTCACAAGATCAAAGGAATGTCACATGGACCATTTGCTAAATTGTCAGCTGCAGAGTGAAGAAGAAGTCTGGATCTCTGCTTTCAAGCTGATGCCACATTTGAAAGTGCCAAGAGACTCTTGCCCCAAAGCCTTTTTTTCATGTGTCAGTAAAACAACACTGAGAGACGCTCACAGAAAGAGGCCACTGCTGCGGTGGCCACAATATCTTCATTATGAGATACAAAAGGAAGACAGAAGTTCCCTGCTTGGCTTTTGTGACAAAACAAGTGGTATGACGGCCTGACATTGGTCCCTAGGTTGGCAGCAACTGTTTTCCTTGTACTTGCTACCCTGAGGACAGCTGTGTTTGCCTTGACAAAGAGCAGAGGACTTTTGCAACAGGGGGCTGCCCACTATCTTCTACTTTAAGAACCATAGAAAGTGCCACATATTAAGAGAGATTTTCAGAGAAAATGGGCATCTGTCCTAACCAAGTCAGGTATAAAGATCACATGTAGGAAGAATGGAGACATAGTCCATCTACAGTTAGTACTGGAATCTCAAATTGTCACACAGTCTCCTGATTATCATTTTCTACTATAAGTATTCCTATATAATTATTTTTATGTTGTAACTATTTCTATCTCTTTACCTCTTCATATTTAATATGTACTTTGCATATATCACATTAATGCCGATTGTTTGGCGTGTGTGTGTGTGTGTGTGTGTGTGTGTGTGTGTGTGAATTATCTTCTCATTTTTTCCCCCTATCAGAAGATGTACAAAAAAGCGTGGACAAATATTTATGAAGACTCTTGCTCCCTTCCTCAGGCTTAAAAAAATCTGATTCTCTTCTATTGAAAAATCTGATTCTTAGTAAACTTTGTTGTTCTTTATTCGTTCAGTCACTTCCGACTCTTCGTGACTTCATGGACCAGCCCACGCCAGAGCTTCCTGTCGGCCGTCACCATCCCCAGCTCCCCCATGGTTGAGTCCGTCACCTCCAGAATATCATCCATCCATCTTGCCCTTGGTTGGCCCCTCTTCCTTTTGCCTTCCACTTTCCCTAGCATCAGCTTCTTCTCCAGGGTATCCTGTCTTTGCATTATGTGGTCAAAGTACTTCAGTTTTGCCTTTAATATCATTCCCTCAAGTGAGCAGTCTGGCTTTATTTCCTGGAGTATGGACTGGTTTGATCTTCTTGCAGTCCAAGGCACTCTCAGAATTTTCCTCCAACACCACAGTTCAAAAGCATCTATCTTCCTTCGCTCAGCCTTCCTTATGGTCCAGCTCTCACAGCCATAGGTTACTACAGGGAATACCATTGCTTTAACTATGTGGACCTTTGTTGTCAGTGTGATGTTTCTGCTCTTAACTATTTTATCAAGATTTGCCATTGCTCTCCTCCCAAGAAGTAGACGTCTTCTGTCTGTAGCTTGAATCATGTCAACTGGATTTCTATTTTCTCAGTGGAATCGTTTCGCTCCTTATCCAAGGAGCTTGTTCAGTCTGAGCAAAGTTAGTAAGGGAATCCTTTGCTCAGACTGAAGAAGCTCCTTGGATAAGGAGCGAAACGTTTCCACTGAGAAAATAGAAATCCAGTTGACATGATTCAAGCTACAGACAATTCCACCTGGATGACTGAGAACCTTCATAGACATAGACGTCTTCTGATTTCCTGGCTGCAGTCAGCATCTGCAGTAATCTTTGCGCCTAGAAATACAAAGTCTGTCACTGCCTCCACTTTTTCTCCCTCTATTTGCCAGTTATCATCAAGCTTGTTGCCATAATCTTGGTTTTTTTGAGGTTTAACTGCAACCCAGCTTTTGCACTTTCTTCTTTCACCTTCGTCATAAGGCTCCTCAACTCCTCCTCGCTTTCAGCCATCAAAGTGGTATCATCTGCATATCTGAGATTGTTAATGTTTCTTCCAGCGATTTTAACTCCAGCCTTGGATTCCTCAAGCCCAGCACGTCGCATGATGTGTTCTGCGTACAGGTTGAATAGGTAGGGTGAGAGTATACCGCCCTGCCATACTCCTTTCCCAATCTTAAACCAGTCCGTTGTTCCGTGCTCTGTTCTTACCGTTGCTACTTGGTCATTATACAGATTCCTCAGGAGGCAGACAAGATGACTTGGTATCCCCATACCACCAAGAACTTGCCACAATTTGTTATGATCCACACAGTCAAAGGCTTTAGAATAGTCAATAAAACAAAAATAGATGTTTTTCTGAAACTCCCTGGTTTTCTCCATTATCCAGCGGATATTGGCAATTTGGTCTCTAGTTCCTCTGCCTTTTCTAAACCCAGCTTGTACATCTGGCAATTCTCGCTCCATGAATTGCTGGAGTCTACCTTGCAAGATCTTGAGCATTACCTTACTGGCATGTGAAATAAGTGCCACTGTTCGATAGTTTGAACATTCTTTAGTGCTTCCCTTTTTTGGTATGGGGATATAAGTTGATTTTTTCCAATCTGATGGCCATTCTTGTGTTTTCCAAATTTGCTGGCATATGGCATGCATCACCTTGACAGCATCATCTTGCAAGATTTTAAACAGTTCAGCTGGGATACCGTCGTCTCCTGCTGCCTTGTTATTAGCAATGCTTCTTAAGGCCCATTCAACCTCACTCTTCAGGATGTCTGGCTCTAACTCACTGACCACACCATCAAAGCTATCTCCAATATTATTATCCTTCCTATACAGATCTTCCGTATATTCTTGCCACCTTTTCTTGATCTCTTCTGCTTCTGTTAGGTCCTTACCATCTTTGGTTTTGATCATACCCATTTTTGCCTGGAATTTACCTCCGATGTTTCTAATTTTCTGGAAGAGGTCTCTTGTCCTTCCTATTCTATTGTCTTCTTCCACTTCCGCACATTGCTTGTTTAAAAATAATTTCTTATCTGTTCTGGCTAACCTCTGGAATTTTGCATTTAATTGGGCATATCTCCCCCTATCACTGTTGCCTTTTGCTTTCCTTCTTTCTTGGGCTACTTCCAGTGTCTCAGCAGACAGCCATCTTGCCTTCTTGGTTTTCTTTTTCTTTGGGATGTTTTTTGTTGCCGCCTCCTGAACAATGTTGCGAACTTCTGTCCATAGTTCTTCCGGGACCCTATCTACTAAATCTAGTCCCTTAAATCTATTCTTCACCTCCACTGCATATTCCTTAGGAATATTAGTGAGCTCATATCTAACTGATCTGTGGGTCTTCCCTATTCTCTTTAGTCTGATTCTAAATTTTGCAATAAGAAATTCGTGATCTGAACTACAGTCAGCTCCAGGTCTTGTTTTTACCGACTGTATAGATGTCCGCCACCTTTGGCTGCAAAGGATGTAGTCAGTCTGATTTCAGTTTCGACCATCTGGTGAAGTCCATGTATAAAGTCGTCTTTTAGGTTGCTGGAAGAGAGTGTTTGTTATGCACAGTGAGTTGTCTTGGCAAAATTCTATCAGCCTATGTCCTGCTTCATTTTGTTCTCCCAGACCATGCTTGCCTGTAATTCCAGGTGTCGTCTGACTACCCACCTTAGCATTCCAGTCTCCTGTAATGAAAATAACATCTCGTTTTGGTGTATTATCCAGTAGGTGCTGCAGATCCTCATAGAACTGATCTACTTCTGCTTCTTCAGCATCTGTGGTTGGGGCGTATATGTGGATCACAGTGATGTTAAATGGCTTACCCTGAATTCGAATTGAGATCATTCTATCGTTTTTTGGATTGTATCCAAGCACTGCTTTAGCCACTTTATTATTAATTATGAAGGCTACTCCATTTCTTCTGTGGTCCTCTTGTCCACAGTAGTAGATCTGGTGGTCATCTGATGTGAAGTGGCCCATTCCAGTCCATTTCAGTTCACTGACACCCAAAATGTCTATATTTAATCTTGACATCTCACCAATAACCACATCCAATTTGCCCTGGCTCATAGATCTTACATTCCAGGTTCCTATGGTGTGTTGATCTTTAGAACATCGGATTCGTCATTCACCACCAGCACCGTCGGCCGCTAGCCATCCTTTCGGCTTTGAGCTAGCTGCGTCATCACATCTGGGGCTAGTTGAACGTATCCTCTGTTCCTCCCCAGTAGCATTTTGACCATCTTCCGACCTGGGAGTCCCATCTTCCGATGGTATACCGACATATCTCTGGTTGTACTGATCCATTTAGTTTTCACGGCAAGAATACTGGGGTGGGTTGCCATTACCTTCCCCAGGGATCGTATTTAGTAAACTTGGAATGTAGAAAAGAAATGTTTCTTCAAAGAATGTACTGTATATTTTATTCTGGAGATTTATTCCCACTAGATGCATAGATTACCATTAAAGGTGGGTGGCCGAAATGTAGAAATAGTAGCATGAACAAAGACTTTCTAGAGGATTGAAGCAACATTTGAACAATATATCTAAGAATGTGGTTACAACTAAATACAGCCCTCAGGTTTAGAGATAGTGTTCCACAAAACACCAAATACTAGGAAACAAAAGGGGGTCTTTGTGCCCTCCTTATATGTGGTACTCTTAGGAATAGATGCTGGGCCTTATCAACCTTTGCCTGATCCAGCAGGATTTGTGATATTACAACTTTCATTGGCAGCCATACCAACTATCACAAAAGAGAAAAAATCTATCATAACCAAAGGAGTGTTCACTTCTCCATTTACTATAGGATTGTCAACATTGATCAAAGTTCTGGGCAAGCAATGGCAATAAAAAAGGCCAAAGATTTGAATTTCAGTTGCTATGTGTGCAGAACATACATTTTACTACGAACTATGTCCACTTGAAAATATGAGAATTTCCCCTTTGACCTGTATAATTTACAGTAACTTTATTAGCAAACACTGAATATGTTATAAAATACTAATCAGATCTGAAACATGGAAAAGTTATTTGCCCTCAGTAGATGGTAGTCATATAATAGTTAAGATATTGGACTTATTGGACTCCCATCTTCCATTCTCCTTACTTTCTACAGAGGCACTATAGAGAGTGCACTTACAAATTGTATTTCCATCTGGTTTGGAGGCTGTAGGGCCTCAGATAGAAAGTCTGTGCAGAGAGTGGTAAGGGCAGCAGAAAAGATAATTGGGATATCTCTGCCCCTCATCCAAGATTTAGCACATGCACGCTGTTTGTCCAGAGCTCGAAAGATCATCAGTGACGCCTCCCATCCTCATCATGGTTTGTTTTCTTTGTTACCCTCTGGGAAGAGGTTCCGCTGTATCCGATGTAGAACAGCCAGATTGGGAAACAGCTTTGTCCCCCAGGCTATTGGATTCTTGAATGCTTAAATAAGTTCTTTTAGGTGAAATGTTGGATATGTAAAGAATGTATATTTTATAGTAATTATGGATTTTTTTATTAGTATTTTAGTGTTTGACTGAAATTGTGAGCTAAAGAATGTATATTTTATAGTAACTATGGTTTTTTTATTATTATTTTATTTTATTGTTTGATTGAAATTGTGAGCCAACTGCAATGAAATTTCATTCTATTGTGCACTTGGTGTATAGTGTATAGTGGGATGACAATAAAGTTATTATTCTATTCTATTCTATTCTATTCTATTCTATTCTATTCTATTCTATTCTACTCTGGATCTTTCATGGAGGATGTTTTCATGGAGAAAATCTATCTATGTGGTAGCTAGGAGTTGAAAACTGATGGCACATAATCAATCAATCAATCAATCAATCAATCAGGATCTTCCTGGTCCAAGTCCCTCCTCTCAGGGTTGTTGGGTAGAAAAATGGAGAATAAGCATCCACAACGTAGCTTGTTTCACCTTGGATTTGCACAATACCAATCAACACAGGTTGACCAGATTTTAAATTTCTGCAGCAACCACCCCACAGCTCACAAAATTAGCTACATAAGAATCCTCATAATAGAGCAAAGACATATTTGCAGCTTGCCAGCACTCAGAAAAGTAGAACTCAACTACCTCCAAAATACATTCAAGAAGAATAACTATTCCCATAATTTCATCAAAAAATGCACTAGGAAACAAAGTAAAGAACAGAAAGGCACCCCTTTCTATAATAATGCTACAGTAATGCCCCTTTACATGCATAAAAATGCATCATAACACACTAGTAGGCTACTCCAACCTCTAGGCATCACAGTGGCCCATAAACATACAAAAACACTGCAAAACATTCTGTACAAGCACACCCCATCAAGACATAACCAACATCATATACTGCTTAGATTACAACCAATGCTACATAGGACAACTAGAATGCCAATTACACAAAGAATTAAGGAACACAAAGCTTCAATAAAAAACAAGATTGTAAATATATAACAACTATCCCCACTGTGAAAAATAATCACCCATTTGACTGGGAGAATACTGAAATCATAGACCACACAAACAACAAAAGCACTAGAGAATTTCTAGAAGGCTGGCATTCAAATAAATTGGCCATTAACAAATCCATTGAGCTAGATACCATCTACCACCCAGTAATGCACCTGATCCAAAACACCCACAACATACAGACAAGGAGGACCAATCAAAATGGAGACAACTACATTCCCAAGAACCAATTGATCAACACTTTTAGGAAAACCTGCAACCACCAATCAACCCCCCTCAGTTCAAAACTTATGCAGACTACAAGTACCATAAGGCAACCCCCTCCCCTTCTGAACTGTTGCACTGAAGAAGCTTCACAGAAACATGGGGTGAAATGCCTGCAGAAACTCATTAGTACCTTGATATTAATCTCCTGAAACCCATAGAGCCCAACCATATGATATGTACAACAAACCTGGGCTACCTCTATTACAAGAAATTCATAAGCTTCAACATGCATTACCTTGAGCTCCCTGGAGAGAAGATGGGATATAAACACAAACAGTGGTAACCCATATCCAGAGTCAATACTTTTTACAACAGCTGTCCCCAATCTCTCCCTCCAGGTATATTGGACTTCAACGTCCATACGCTAGCTAGGGATTTGGGGAGTCCAAGTATTGCACAGCTTTAGAAAGAGCATTCTGCTTGCTCTCTATGGGGTAGTAGCATGAAAGGCCAGGGGTAATAGCATAACAGGAAAGCTCCTGACTGCATGAAATGGTGACCTAAACCAAGTATCAGTTGGTCTGAGGACCACCACGAGTGCAGATCCCACCTCTGTATCAGATAAGTGGGTTATATTAATGTATAATTACTGTCTCCAAGGTATAGCCTGCTTGCTTCTTTCTGCTTAAATTATTCCCATGATGTGGTGGAAAGGAAAGAATCCAGTCCTTACCTGTATTTGTAAAAATAGTCCCCTTTGCCAACTGTTTAAAGTATAACCCCTTAAGTATTGAATTCCTGTTTAGCAACTGAAACCTATCCTTTTTGTCAGGGAAAAAGCAATTTCTCCCATCTGTGTCTCAAAACATAAGAAAACAAAACAGATGCTTGTTCTATTTAATAAAGAACACGCACATGCATTGCAATAATTTCTAGCTTATATTTGCATGATGCCAATATTTAATTATGCTCATTTTGCATTTGTAATTAGAGGTTTGAAACAGATGGCAGAAGCTTAGTTCAGAAAGATGTGTCCATTCAGATCATTTGCAGTCCTTTGCTCAATAACTTAGCCATTTATTGCTTTGACTCAAAACTTAGTGGATTAGTGACAGGAGAGAAGAGCTGAAACCAGCTGGAATGATATAGGAGTAGGGAAAAGGTTCTGTGGATCATGCAAATAATGAAAGCTGCATACGAATAGTGTTAGCACAGAAACTCACTTGGTTTTACCCTCTGTGTGAACATTATTGTATAGTGTGAACTATATTGCATAGTTTTTAAATTTTATTTATTGTAACCCGCCCAGAGTCCCTTGCATGGGAGATGGGTGGGGAATAAATTTGAAAAATAAATAAAAAATAAATAAATAAATTATTGCCCCCCAGAAACACCCATATGCAAACCCCAAAGGACTCAAGTCCAAGAGGACAGTCACCCCCTTTGTTTGAAATGTGAGGACATATCCCATTAGCCTGGGAACTCCAGTTAGAAATGGGATTCCTTGCAGGAGGGTCACTGACACTGGACACACCCAGTCCAGTTACTTCCAAGGATTGTTGGCATAAAATGAAGGAAAGATACCCGTGAATTCCACCTTCAGCTTCCTGATGAAATAAATGCTTGAATAGGTTATTTAACTTCTACAGTTGCACAATGTGATGTATATGGGGAGCTCTAGAAACATCAGCTAGAGCTAGACTGTTGATAGATATTGGGCATTTGGACCTTCTATTATACTGTTGCACTGACTTCTGCTTTCTTTCTAGGGTCAGTTCAAGAATCTGATGTTAACTGTGGAGTCCTTGGTGCTCTCTGAGCCTTGTTGTTTTCTTGCAGACGTTTCATTGCCAGGCTAGGCAACATCTTCAATGCAAATGCTTGGTTGCTTGGTTGGTTGATTGACTGAGTTAATAGTTCCTTGATTAGGACTCCTCCTTGCCAGCAATCAACACCCAGATAGGCAAAGATTAACACCAAGATTAGCACCAGAGGAAAAATCAAACAACACAATAGACCCTAATCAAGGAACTATTAACGCAGTCAATCAACCAAGCAGCAAACAACAGCCCAATCAAGGAACTACCAAGGAGAGTACAACACCCCCACCAACACAAGCAGGACAAGCCATGGTAAATAAACAGAGAGCAAGTCCCACTCCCTTTTCGCACTGAAGATGTTGCCTAGCCTGGCAATGAAACGTCTGCAAGAAAACAACAAGGCTCAGAGAGCACCAAGGACTCCACAGTTCAACCTTGAGCTACAAATATTCTCTTCAATTGAATCTGATGTTAACATTTAAAAACCAAAACGGTTTCTGAT
The DNA here is from genome assembly GCA_023362775.1 of Charina bottae. Classification (NCBI taxonomy): domain Eukaryota; kingdom Metazoa; phylum Chordata; class Lepidosauria; order Squamata; family Charinaidae; genus Charina; species Charina bottae. The sequence goes on along the minus strand of JALMGJ010000004.1, from coordinate 45,764,009 downwards.
CTAGTTTAGTAAGAGCCACCTTTTCTGTTAGGATCTCATGGTCCAAAGGGAGGAGAGAAAGCAGCAGTGAGAGCAGGGGAAATGGAATCCAGTTTAGACAGAAAAAGTTATTTATTAATAGTGGCATTCACAAAAGTATTGTTGAGTATGACACTGACATTCTGATTGAGGTGAGCTGATGAACACAATTCTCTCTAATCCAAAATACATGTCATACCCAAAACAGATAGATGCTGTATATGTCTGATAAAATACAGTCCACAAAGGTTTACATCATAATAAATGTGTAAGTCTTTAAGAGGCCATTTGTAAGATTAATTCTGCCTCCCTTAATTAAGATTCTTGAAACTCACACTTTATTGTTAATTACACATAGATCTAATTCATAAGAAAGAAGACAAAGAGCCATACAGACATTTTCCTTTCAGCTGAAGGATAACCATAAGTAAAATTAGTGAAGAAATCGTATTAGTTTCGAAGTTCTAGAATTTTGCTGGCTGTTTGAGAACAATTTGGACAGAGAAAACAAGGCAAATTCTTAAGATCAATTATTCATTAGAATTAGCCTTTTGCTCTAGCAAGGAATGTAGATTTTTCGAAAATATGTGGCAAGGGATTTGCTCTTTTAAAGGCTGAAATAAAAATACTTTGCTTTTATATAACATTTCTCATCCAAATTCTCAAAGCACTTAAAATACTAATTATACTGAATATTAATTACAACATTTTTTTACATTTGAATAAACTAAGGCACCATCATTTGCCTGTAGTTACACAGCATGTGGCTGTTACAGTAAATCTGGGAACAGAGTTTTTATTTCGGAACCTTTTCTATTACATGTCTTTAGGGCTGTTTTTTTCTTAATGCTTCAGTGGCATTTCAATAACACCTTTCAGCTGTATATTTGTTTGTCAATACACATATATTTTGTTTACAAAATTTCTTCTGATCCAGGGATTTAGATTTTCCCTCCCAATACTTAAGAGCTGTCAAACCTCCTGACCAATACAATGGTATTGATTTGATACTTGCTGTAAAGTTTCAATCAGGTGGTTGGGAAAAGAAAGATATTTTGGCAGGAAAATATGTCGGAGTCATATAATTCGGTCCATATTACCCCTCGTTTGGTCTTCATGACAACTACTTTGTGAAGCAGGTTGCACTGAGAGAAAGTAACTGGCCCCAAATTACCCAGTGGCACCATGGCCAAGTTGACAGGGACTTGAGATACCCAGGTTCAAGTCCTCACTTGGCCATGGTAAACGTAAAGGTAAAGGTCCCCCCCGCACATTTGTGCAGTTGTGTCCAACTCTAGGGGCCGGTGCTCATCTCCGTTTGTTAGCCAGGCTTGTTGATCGGAAGATCACAAGTTTAGAGGTTCGAATCCCTAACCCCACGTGACGGAGTGAGCTCCCGCACTCGCCCCAGCTCTTGCCAACCTAGCAATTCAAAAGCATGCAAATGCATGTAGATTAATAGGTACCACTTTGGTGGGATGGTAACAGCGTTCCATATGCGTCATGCCAGCCACATGACTGTGGAAGCGTCCTCGGACAATGTTGGCTCTTCGGCTAACAAACGGAGATGAGCACCAGCCCCTAGAGTCGGACACGACTGCACAAATGTGCGAGGGGAACCTTTACCTTTACCTTACAGACACAGAAGCTCCCTCTCAGCCCGATCCACTCCCCCAGAGAAAGCATTGTATAAGTAACCATGAGTTCCTATACAAAAGGCTGTATATAAGCCTAAAAAACAAATCAGCATATCTCTCTGCCCTTGGTAGGGTAAAAAAAGGTAAAGGTTCCCCCCGTACATTTGTGCAGTTGTGTCCGACTCTAGGGGCCGGTGCTCATCTCTGTTTGTTAGCCAAAGAGCCAGCGTTGTCCAAGGACGCTTCCACGGTCATGTGGCCGCATGACATGTGCGGAACACTGTTACCTACCCACCGAAGTGGTACCTATTCATCTACTTGCATTTGCATGTTTTTGAATTGCTAGGTTGGTAAGAGCTGGGGCGAGTGCGGGAGCTCACTCCGTCACGCAGGGCTAGGGATTTGAACCTCCGAACTTGCGATCTTCCGATCAACAAGCCTGGCGTCTTACCCGCTGAGCCACCGCGCCCCCTACTATGGTAGGGTAGGCACTTGTCAATTTTATCATTATACGCCTCACCAGATTTTTCAGACTAAACATGCCTAGCTCCATCGCATCCCTTCCTTGTACCGAAATATAGTAATTACTGAAAGCCATGTAAATTGGACCTTTCTACTGCAGATTCTTCCACATGACCATGGAAGCGTCTTCGAACAATGCTGGCTCTTCGGCTAACAAATGGAGATGAGCACCGGCCCCTAGAGTCGGACACGACTGCACAGATGTGCAGGGGGAACCTTTACCTTTACCATGGGCAAGTGAGGACTTGAACTTGGGTATCTCAAGTCCCTGTCAATTTGGATTTCAGTGGGATTCGATCCTAGTAAAGGTGATTAAATTACCATCTCCAGAAATGAACTGCATGTAGCATTACCCAGAGAAAGCCAATAAAAACTCAAAATGATGTTGACACTTCCTCCTGCACACAGTCCTTCACTGGATATACATATGCAAGAGGATTTCCTAGTGCTCCCAGGCCATTATAAATTGAGGCACATCCAATAACTTTTCCCACCTGTGCTGGAGGAAGATGGTGATGATAATGATGATGACAACAACAGTGATGATGATGATGATGATGATGATGATATGGTTCCTCCTTCCTTGTAGGAAACTACTACCTGTGTAATAGCTTCTTCTTCTACTACATACATCTGGGCTGAGCTCCTGTAAAGCAAAAATCCTCACATATATGCTGCAAGCAGTGGTCATGGTTATAGTGTAAATCTGACCACCCAACAAACCCCACTTCTGAATCTGTAATTAATTTAAGGAAAATAAAAATAAACAGTTACAAAGCAACACAGCAAATGTGTTGTTTGAGCCTCAGCTATTCTGCCAGTATATCTAGTTTGGGAATGGCGTGTTCCACCACTGCATCTGGCATTCATGGGGCTTTGTTTAACCCAATAGTGCCTTAATTGGCAGATTTTCACTGTTGTCTGCATCCTACATGAGTGTTAAGTTGCCAAGAAATATGCAAATTCACATTACCTTTGTCTAAGGTTCATTATAAGGAAGCAATCCATTAGTGCGTGCAAACAAAAACCTAAAATAACTAGACCAGTTAAAATAAATAAACAAACATAACAATGAATTTTATTCCCCAGATATACTTTCCGTAACAAATAAACAAGCCTTTTATGGAATTTTTGCTGAAAAAGGAAAAAAAACAAATTGGTGATATATGAATTTGCTCATTAAAAAGGGTTGAATATGGGAAGAAGAGAACTATGTTGTAACTTTAAAGAGGGAGGAGAGTTAATGCATTTGTTTGTAAGTGCTGTAAAGAAGGTTGGAAGCTGTGCCTTTACATATCTTTTCTTTTCTTTTTTCTTTTCTTTTCTCTTCTTTTTTTATCTTTTATCTCTCTTTCTTTCTTAATTTCACTCTATATAATTTCATGTTTATCTTTTACTTATGTGAAAATCTTTAATAAAAATTATAAACATTAATATAAAAAATTAAATCCGTTCAATTGTGTCCGATTCTCAGAGACTGTCTGAACAAGTCCCTGCATTTTTCTTGGTAAGATTTTCCTAAGTGGTCTGCCATTGCCTTCTTCCTAGAGCTGAGAGAGAGGGACTGGCCCAAGGTCCCCAAGCTGGCTTTGTGCCTAAGGTGGGACCAGAACTGGCAGTCTCCCGGTTTCTAGCCCAGTGCCTTAACCACCAAACTGGCTCTCAAAAAAGGCATGTTAGATTAACTTAAATACATATATAATAAAACTTCTTAAAAGTTATTATTACCTTATAAAAACCCAACTGTGAAAATTTCTTCTTTTCTGTGACAGAAAAATAAGATGCCTACCCTTTTAGGAGTTATATTATATTGCATTCAAATTTGCCATAAATTGTTACTGTTTTTAAAGCCATATTCACAGTGACAGAAAGATATTAACAGGGTATACTTTTTATTCTCTTCTCTGTCATGTTTTTCTCCTTACTATTGTTGGAGTTCCAACAGATGGGAAAAGTTAGCAAGAAAGCTTTCTATTGCCCAGTTGAACATTAGTGTGCAAAATTTGGGATATTTTTACTGGGCAGTTAACTGTTTTCTATCCATGTGGTTTGGTGGAAGGAAAGGTGGAAGGAAAGAGAAGAGGATGACCAGCAGCAAGTTAGATGGACTCAGTTGCAGTGGTGATGGGTACACAGTTGGAAGACCTGAAAGACCGGATTAGGGACAGATTGTCACAGAGAAAATCTATCTATGTGGTTGCTAAGAGTTGACACCAACTTGATGGCACATAATCAGTCAATCAATCAAAGATAACTTAAAAAAACCCTTAAAAAGTGGAAATATTTACATAGCAAAATAGATATGATGCTTAGCTTATAAAAGCAAAAACATACTAGAAGATGAACTTCCTGTAGGTTAAGAAAATGCAAGTTTTGAATGGGCAGAAGTAAATATTACCTACTCTGCATGCCAAAAAAACCATAAGTGAATTTCCCAGGAATACAGTATCTTAATCAGTCCTTGATATACAATCAGAATGTTGGCAGCTAAAATTAAATGACAAGAGTTCAAACTTCATATATTTTATGCCCCACTTGAGCACAATTGATTTTAACATCTGTCATTCAAAATAAACATTGGCAGGAGAACCTTTCGTGAAAAATGTTTCCAATTAGCTGACTGTTAAACCTTCAAAGTAAAAGAAGTTCACATACAATGCGGTTGTCTTAGGCATAATATCAAGAAATGACTGAAGATTATAATAAATTCTTAGCAAAACTAAAATGAATTCTCCTGCCAACACAGATTTATAAAACTGAATATTATGTGGAATCTACAGTTTATATTCCATGCATATATTTTTAACATTTATACAGACTGACAACCTGCCAGTCTTTCCATATTTGTGATGATTCTTTCCACATTCTAAATGAACTGGATTTTACCATAATGAAGCCAGAGATTGATAAAGACCAAGTGATTTTCTTGTCATGCTTCCAAGGTGTTTAAAATATTGTAAAGTCATTTTGCAAAGAGGAACAGGGAATATGATTAGAAACAATGCAACACTATAGCAAAGTTACAGCCCAAATTGGAGTTTGTAAGGACTGATTTGTGAGACAGATTGGATCCTGAACTTCAAAGAAAAATCATTTGTTGTATCATTTCACCAGACAAATTCTCCTTCCTGCTATGGCTTCCTTAAAACAGCTGGTTCAGTTTGTGGACAAGGGAAAAAGTTAGACAAGCAAATAGAGAATGAAGAAATTTTGTCAGTACAATAAAGACCTTAGCAACAATAAAGCAAGCCAAGTTGCATTCAGGCCATGGTGTCGGCCTTGCAGGGCAAGCCAGATAGGAACCACAGCCAGATGACGATTTCTACTTTATTGTAAAGCTACATTGACAGAATCTTGCAAGTATGAAAGTACAATTCTCCCCCTCCTTCTACTTTACAGCCTGAGAAACTAGGGAGGGCCTCTTCTGAGCCTCTTGCCCTTCCCACTGTATAACTGCGAGCTATGCTGTCTCTTATCTGACCATTTCCTCGACAACATCTCTTCACCCAGTCTCCCAAGATCTTTCTCACATATCATTACACATGGGGACTATGGTTCATGATAGGTAAAATGGTAAATGTCGAGATCCAGTTCATACACACACACATCCATACAAACATACCCCAGACAGCAGCAGTATATAATACTCCTGTTATTAAGGCTAGCATGGATGTAATCTTGTACCTGAAAGTAAACAAAGTAAGTACTGGAATTGATTTTAGATGGCACAGGTTCAGCTGGAAACGCACATTGAGCTTTATCCAAAAGATCTGAAGCCAGCTGGAATACAAGCTTTTAGCATTTATTTAGAAATGTAAGCAGATGTATTTGTGTGTTGGTTTTATTGGAATCCTTCTTTCAGGTTCGTTTGAAACAGGAAGGTGATATATACTGTACATCAAACAGACAAATCTGGCAAAGAACTGTTACCATTTTCTTTGGTAGGGTTGAAGTAGGAACTCAATAAAAGAAAAGAGAAAGACACTCTTACCTCATGTCGATGAAGGTTCTCAGTCATCCAGGAGGAACAGTCTGTAGCTTGAATCATGTCAACTGGATTTCTATTTTCTCAGTGGAAACGTTTCACTCCTTATCCAAGGAGCTTCTTCAGTCTGAGCAAAGTTAGTAAGGGAATCCTTAAATATGTTTCTAAGGTGGCTGTGTGACCTTGCACCTGGGGCTAGGTCATGGTTATTTTGAGATGTTATTTCTAAGTCCCTTTATCATCCAAAGGAGGATCGTTAAGATTACCATGCTGCTGTTGAGCTTGTGAAATGGTCTTAATCTTCCTAGGCACAGAAGACAAAGCAGGAAGGAAGATAGGGGAAAGATTGTACCTGAGGCCCCCACCTCTATTCAAGGAAGGATTTTCCAAGTTGGCATAAATGGATTCCTTGACCCCTCTCTCAAACCACCTATCTTCTCTGTCTAAAATGTGAACATTAATGTCCTCAAATGAGTGTCCTTTTTCCTTTAGATGAAGATAAACTGCTGACTCTGGTCTTGTGGTGTTACTTCTCCTGTGTTGGGCTTTGTACAGGAGGATATTCCACTAGGATCAAGATTCTGTATTTTATACATTTTAGATTGTCTGCAGGATTTGTTCTGCTGTATGTATGCACTTTTCTGGTGCTCATGTCTGTACTGTATACGAATGATGCATAACTCTGGCTATTATTTACTTTCATGACAGTCCATGTGCTCTGTTATGGTCAAAGAGGTTAAAATGTGCTTTTGTATTTTGTATGATCACATATATAATTGTGGCTTGATCATATTTGTACGTCTGGACCTTTGTCTTGCCAGCATCACTAACTGAATACTGATATTCTCCTAACTCTTGGAACATCATCGGAAATCATATTAGTCTTTGCCCATTTTTATTTCAAAAATAGATTAAAAACCATGGTGGTGGTGTTACTTTTAAAAAATCCATGCAATTGGAAGAAACCAACATGCTTGTTTTGGCAAAATATGTTTTTGTGAACAAGTCAGATCTCCCCCTATTTTGCTAACTACTGTGCATGCATCTCCCATGCATATGACATTCACACAGAGGCAGCTTTCTAAATAAATTAAATGGAGTGGAATATTTACCAACGCATATGGTAAATAATATTGACCACTGCCAATGTAAGCAGTAAAAGAAATTGGCAGTATAAAGCCAGACTATTTCTTACTGTAGAGGAAGATTAGAGCTACTAAATAGTCGATGTAAGAAACATTTTCGCCTACTTTAAAATCTCTGTAAATGAAATTCATGCATTTAACTTTAAAACAGTCCATGCATTGTATTCATGTTTGCAGTGAAATGAATACATTCTAGGGAGAAAATGTCCAGCAGAAAGATTTCTATTTACCTATTCTTCATTCTGAACAGCATTCAAATCCCAATAGCTAATTAAAGGTTTAGCTATTTTAAATGGATAATTTGGAAGCCAGATAATAGCATGTATACTCTAAACTCTGAGGGTTGGTGTCTCGCTTATTTCAATGTGATCTGAACGTGCAGTTGATAAATTAAAAAGCTGAATCTCCTATTAAATGTGTTTCCCTTCCAATATCACCCTTATTACCTCCATATTTATTATGGCACAAATGAAAAATGGAAATATTTGAATGATAGCTTCTGCATATATCAGAGATTCATTTAAAAAAATATGAACCTAAAGTTAAAAAGAGGGAAAGTATCTTCTTCCAAACACATTTTCCTTACTGCTTATGATTTTTTCCATTAATTGCCTATTCATGCAACCTTTCCTTGACCTTTTTTCCCACCTTTTATTCTTTTTTTTACTAATAAATATGGAGGATTAATGGTGAGAACTGCAAACTACAATTTAATGAGTGTTGTGGACAGCCTTCAAAGACCACACGAAGCAGAAAATACTGTTAAACCATTTCTCCCAAAGGTGGGAAGTTGAAAGGATATTGTGCTTACCCATGTTAAGTTTCCTTGTAAAGAAGATCACATAAGACGCACTGACAATCTGTAAACCATGCATTTATTTACACATATGGCTGAATGTAAGTGGAAGACTTCCTTAAATACTCCTTTCACATCTGTTCTCCAGGAAAGACACAGCACCACACAAATGCTATTTGTGTATAAATTCAGCTCTGTAATATTGTGCCCTTTGGCCTCAGGCTGCAGCTTATGGTCTGGGTTAAATTGAACATCGGTATGGTAATTGACACATTATTGAAATGCTCTGCATGAGAGAAAAATTAGTGGATTCATTTATGTTACCTTTTGATATCTCTATATTTATAACCATGAGCTATTTTTATTTTTTAATTTTTACTTCTCTTGGATTCCTTCTCTTGAATTACATTGTAATTGTTGTCTCATCTGTCTTAGCTTTGTATCTGTGTTAGAGCCTCTTAAATATAAACACTTCTGCTATGGAAACCACAAATATTTTCCTCTCCTCTCCTCTCCTCTCCTCTCCTCTCCTCTCCTCTCCTCTCCTCTCCTCTCCTCTCATTCATTCATAGAAGGATGGCCATCAACATTTTCCAGACTTGTCACTTTCACACAATCTCTCAATAAGAACCAAGGCAGTTCTCTACTCCCCCAAATTACTGCTGTGCTATGAGATTTGTCAAGGGCTTGTGAAGTCTACTGTAAGGTTATTAAAATCTCATTTTACATAAAGCCATACAAATCTCATGAGATTCTAGACCTTCAAAGACTTTGGCATTCTAGCGCAGTATCTCATGAGATTTTGTTATTTTGAGATTTCAGTTTTGTTTTGTTCTAAACATGGACTGGGTGTACTTTTTGGTATTAAATGCCATGTTGCCAACCTGGCATAGAGTAAAACTTTCATCTCTGGTTTTGCTATCCTTAATTGGCTTATGATTTGGGTTTAGAACCAATTGCTAGTTTGGGTGCCCTAGTTTAATTCATTTAGTATTTTGTTTCTACTAAATTGATTTCCTGTTTTATGTTTCTATTCTTTTTAATCCATTTCATTTTCTCTTGGTGTCTCAACTCTCTGGGCTTGGCCCTGTTGAGGCTGGTGGTTCAGCCAGGCTACCCAGGCAATTTAAGGTGCACTGTGAAAAAGATGTCCAAACAGAGGATCCAAGCCACAGCCAGTATTGCAATTAGTTAATGCCAAATACCAGCTTCCTAGTTACTCAATATATTTCATCCTGCTGGCTGAAAAGCTGCAGCATATGGATTGCCCACCTGCACATGGAGCTGTAGAGACAAGGCCAGCACTCAACTCTGTTCTGTTCAGGAGTGGGAATCAAAGTACAACTTACAGATCTATTTGTTTCAGTGCATAAGTTTATTAAAAACCAGCAGCAAGGCTCCCTAACAGATCAATAAGAAGATAAAGGAAAGTAGGACTTTCAGCCTACACTATTTTCCTGCCCCTCTAAAAAACTCTAAAGCTGCTATTTGCTGCTTGTCAATGATTATCACAGCAACCACTGTGTAGGGGAAAAGATTAAATCCCTTTCATCCATTCTGATTTGGTACAGTGTTTTTCTTTTTCAGTATCATTAAAGCATGTTGATTTTACATTCTTTCAGCTTAATACTCTTTCATCCAACTGACTCCTGCAGCATTATTGTATTGGTCTTCATGCTACCCATTTACAAGTCGGATTCAAAGTGATTGTCAAAGTAAAAAGAACCACACTAGCAATTAGTTTTAAATATATTTAATAAGATATTATAAAGTTCAGGTGACAAAGTAATAGATGAAAACATGGATGGATGGATGGATGGATGGATGGATGGATGGATGGATGGATGGATAGATAGATAGATATTAACGTTGGAATCAGTTGGAGTTGAACTGTTGCAATTATAATGTTTCCTATCTTTAAATTAATGTAAATCAAAATATATAATTAGTGTTAAGATGACCCCAAGTGAAGATGTAATTAACCACTGAGAACATTAGACATTTTAAAATAATTATTTCATCTTATTTGAGATTTCTTGGATGGGTTTAGATTTGAATTGAAACATATAATATTCTACTTCATATATTGAGCTGTAACTTTTCTCCACCTGTGACTAAAATGAATAGATTCAAATTCATTTAAAATCAATGCTGGGCTTCAGAGGTTTTAGTGAGAATATTAGAAACCAGGGCACTTTCTCAACAACAGTCAGAACTTGAAATTATTACAAATTCAGATGGGGAAGAAGGAAAATGAACATACTTGTTCATACAGGCTTTGAGTGCTTATGTCATAGAAGTCTGGCTTTGAATTACTATATATTCTGCCTATATTTGTGAAGTTGGATTAGCTAATGTTGAAAGGAGCCAGTGGTGAAAGGAGGCAATGATCAGCATGGAATCAAAAAGACTTGAGCAGGAGTTCAGATGTTGATGGTGGCATGGACTCTACTGGAAATTGTTATGTCATGGAAATTATCAAGGTTTAAACTAGACTAAACTAAACTATACAAACTAGACCTCTATATATTTTTAGGAAAACCTAGCAAAGTATTTCTCCTGGATACAGCTTGAAAAATTATGCTACTGTTGAAGGCAGCATACTAATCATAAGGATAAGATCTACAGTACCTAGCCTTGTTCCATTGATACAGCCCATTGCTGTCCTGTCCCAGCCCAATCACACACAATACACCAGGGAGGCAGTTGTAAAACTTTGCTGAGAAACTTGTGAGGTAACAAACAGGTGGCCAGGGAGTGTGAGCGCAAACGCACACACTCTACAAAAACAAGCCCCAAAAGTCCCACGAGCTTGCCTTAAGGGAGTTTCACATTCAAAACACAATTAGTCAAGTGAGTCCAAGAGTCAAGAGTCAGGTCACGAGGTATTTCGATCAGGAGTCCAGGCACATGGAGTCCAGTAAGCAGACGGTTGTCTCCAACGACCAGTCTGGGCTTGCGGCTCCCTTTTTATAGAGGCAGAACCGGGTGGAGCTTATTTAGGAGGGTGGGGCTGCTTTCTCATGCGTAGCCTCGCCAACCTCCGCTGTTCCTCTCTCCTTTCCGCTCTCCTTTTTTGAGAACTGGGAGGGGGATGGCAGCTCTGAGTCTTCATCCTCACTAATCAGCAGTGCCTGTGCCTGCTGCTCGCTGACCAGCCCCGCCTCCTCTGACTGCTCAGGCGGCTGTTTTTCTAGAGCTGTCTGCTCGCCTTCCATCTCTATGTCAGAGGCTGGACGCCCGTCCTCATCATCTAACTCTGACTCCGAGCCCAAACTCCCCATGAAACTTGCACTCTCAAAGAGACTGTTGGGCTCTTTGAACTGTGAATGGTGTCATTGGGAATCACACCCCTACCCCCAAAGTGCCTTTTAACTTTGTTCATTCATTCCAATTCACTATATTTAGAGCAAAACATCTATGGCAACATTAAAAATCAGAAACCTGTATTATGCATACAAAAAGCATACCAGGAAGGCAGATCTGGTCATTATTCAGGCTACAACTGTAGTCCAGACAAAAATCTTCAAGTTAAATATTTTGAATGTAATTATTTTTATTTTCTTCTTTTCTACCAGCTAAGTAAAATGTTTATCTTTTCTGGGTACTTTGCCCTTGCCTGCTCTGCAGCAAATTTCCTCTGAAATGATAAAATGGATTTGTTTGCTGGAGTTTCATTTCCCCGTAAAACTCCATGTGGAACACAGAGAGGAAATTAAAGCACCAGAGTCTCTATTTTTCCACTACATCACTCATCCTTGTTGTAAGAAATACTGATCAGAAAGGAAAAGTTGATTTAGTCAAAGCGAAAAATAAATAACATTAATTCATTATCTTATTGTTTGTAAAGGAATTATACTTTCCAATAGATAGATGGTAGATGATAGATAGATAGATAGATAGATAGATAGATAGATAGATAGATGATAGATAGATAGATAGATAGATAGATAGATAGATAGATAAGAACTGTGCTGTTTTAAACAATTAATCCATGCTTGTGAAGTTTCTGGATTCTTAATAATTTTAAGGAAATAAATTATAGCTGCAAACTTTATTTAGTTTGTTTAGAATTGCTACTAAATTATTACGCTTTCTACAGCATATAAAATACCATTTGTTCCAAAAATAAGTAGCACTTTTTGTAAAAGAGTTAACAGCCCAAAATCAACTTATTTTTGGAATGTCTTCTGGCTGAGTCAAGTGATTCCAGTGTCCCATACATTCCTCGTCTCTTTTCTGAACATCTGGACCTTAAATGGACCATGTTTTCTTTCATATTAACTATTATTGTTCGGCAAGATTGATGCCATTAATATTGGCTTTCAAGATGACAGATTAGCATCACTGATTAATCAAGGCTCTTAGCAGATAAATATCTGTAATTTAACCACTACAGTAATTTCTTTTCCAATAATAAGATTTACAAATGCAAGTGATTAAGTAATTAGCTTACCTCTCCATAGGTTACAATTCCTCTGAGTTCTTTTTTTACTTTCCCCTTCACAATTATATTCTTTAATTACTGTAAGTACTCTCTCCCTTTATTTTCCTTTTGAAATGTGTGTGTGTGTGTAAGAATAATTCCTTTAAATAATAATCATACATTTTGGACATAAAACCATCTGTTTTCTTTCATTCATCTTTTCTTGCCAATTTATCCCACTAAAGGTTAAGGCTTGTACCCTTTAAATAAATTATGTTTCTACTCACTGTAACTGTTTTCCAGTATAATTTCTTACTTACAGCCCTATTATGCCTGCTCAGAAGGGATGTAAAATATGGAAGGAAGATGTATAAAAAATGCAATAGAAAAACTCTGTGCACTTGATAAAATCAAAGCCCTCCTTGCTCACTCAGCCTATCCAAAATCTCTCTCAAGGATCCATTTGTTGCCTTTTCCATCAAGCAAGCCTGAGGCGTAAAGCAAGCAAGTTTGACTTTTTCCCAAACTTATATTCTTCTATTTGCAGAGTGATTTGACAGTTACTGTTAATTTCCTAAATGTGACATGAAAGCTGGGGAAGGCAGCCTACAAAAGGATTTGAAGGTTGGCTTGGGAGGTGGGGGGAGAGGGCAGGTAATGAGTGAGAATTTCATAAAGAATAGCAAAAGTATATATAAAAAATTACTTCCATGTGTAGGACACAGGCAGGGCTTCAGCTGAAAGCTGTGGCAGTCCCCCCCCCCCCCCCCATTTGACCCATGGAAGCTGTGGAAGCTTGCTCTGGGGTATGGTAAGACTTTTTCATGAAGGTCTCATTTTTATCACTATTCGATTGACTTCAAAGTGCTTCAGGTTGCCATACAGAATTTCACCAGAGGTACTTTTAAGTGCAGGGCAAATATATCACAAATGATTTCCTTGCTGTATTATAAATTCAGTGAAAAATAAGATCAGCCATTCTTACAACTGGCTTTCTTGCTTTCTTGCTTTCCTTCCTGTTTTATGTATGTACTGTATGTATGCAAGTATTTATTAGATTTATATCTCACCTTCATTTTGTACAACTCAAGATGGCATACATAATGCTCCCTCCTCCTAAATGTTTAAGAAATTATTGAATATTTCCACAGACTTATAACATGCATATTTAAAATTGTCATGGGGTGGGTGGGGAGGATTCAGGGGAATCAGAATTCTTTTTCTATACAATTTATTTAATTTCAAAAATTTCTGATATTTGACTTAAATTAAACCTGTGTTAATATATTAATCCAAAGCAAATGGATTTCTACAAAATACAAGTGAAGGCTTTCAGAAAATTTAATAGTTTACTTTTTAGAGTTCTGGATTGCAGTATGCATATCTGGATGCATTTCTTTTTTTTTATAAATTTTTATTTATTGGTTTATTTAGCTATTTATTTGCTGCTAATGATTGCAAGGTTGTGTTTCAGGACAGTCAATGTTTTTGGCCATGCCTGGTAAAGTTAGGCAGATGTATAATAAAACTATTCACTTTCAGTATATTGCAGCCATTAGCCAGCAAACAAATACAGAAAAAAAGAAACAATACAAACAAATATAGCCCTCAAGCTTATTTTTCACTGTGCAAAACAATAAAATGCAATGTATGATAATATTTGAAAAGCACTAGTCAAAATAAGTATAAAATACAAATTATTTTATATCTTCAGTTTGTGTACTTTCCCAAAATCCTACACAAGGTAGCTAACACCAGAAGAATAAACTATAAAAAAAATACTAAAACAATAATGTAATGTAATGTAATGTAATGTAATGTAATGTAATGATAGAGCCAGTTTGGTGTAGTGGTTAAGGCACCAGGCTAAAAACCAGGAGACCATGAGTTCTAGTCCTGCCTTAGGTATGAAGCCAGCTGGGTGATCTTGGGCTGGTCACTTTCTCTCAGCACTAGGAAGAAGGCAAGACAAGGGCAAACCACTTCTGAAAATCTTGTCAAGAAATACACATACACACACACACTGGGGCTATATAGCGCTGTACAGGAACTGGCCTTAAAAAGGAACTTTGGAATGCACAAATTGTGGATAAAAACATGAGTGTGCCAAGCTGTCTCTTCTGCCTATTCAAGGGTTTGTATGATAATTAGGAATAACAGTTAGAATGGAATAGGGAGGAGATAAATGGATCAAAACTGGGAAAGAAAGTTGCCAATGTTGTACACTGTCACCTTATTTTTTAAATTTATATACAGGATATATTATGGAAATGCTGTACTAGAAGAAATAAATAAAATTAAACTTAATTCTGGTCTTAGATCAGGTGAGGCAAGAAGAAATAGATACTGTAATTAAAATTACTGGAAGAAACATCTGCTACTTCAACTATTCTGATGATATCATTTGGATGGCTGGAGGTGAGAAAGATTTAAGGAGTCTCTTGTTGAGGGTGAAAGAAGAAGATACAAAATTTGTTCTCCTGGTTAATATTAAAAAAGAAAAATCTGCCACTATGCAAGGCCAACCTAATGCAAATAGGCAGAGACAAAGCTGAAGTTATAACAGACTTTGGCTACATCCCCATTTACCCCTTGCTATGTTGTCAGAAGTGGCTGGCAACTGTTTCTGGAGGGTATTCAAAGGTATGTATAGGCTACTTTGAGGGCAAGAGAAGGATTGGTGGAGGGTGGCATTATTTGTTTCTGCCTTCCTGTAATGCTTGCCAACTAGTTCAAACAAAGGGGCAAGAGATAAGGGCGGATGTAGGCTTTTTCTTCTGAGGCTCAACAATTTATAGGGATTGTTACTTTTGCCATGAAATAAAGAGATGTCTGCTAAGGTAAATCTAGATAAAATATCAAAGTTCAGAGAAAAGTTCCTCATACAGGAATAAGTGCTGTCAAGTTGTAACATATGGCTGTGAAAACAACATCAGGAAAGTTGAACAAAGAAATTGGTGCTTTTGAATTCTGGTGCTGGACAACATTTTTAAGACTAACTGGGACCACAAGAATAACAAATTATTCAATACAAGTGAAGTAAAAACAGCCTGCTGATTGGAAGCACTAATAATGAAGCTAAATATAAATATAAATTTATATTTAGTCATATATATTTAAATAATAAATAAATAAAATAAATAAAGCCTTGGACCCAAGTGAAGGCAAGAGTAATTGGAGAAGACTGTGATGCTTTGAAAAAACAAAGGGTCCAACAGAATTCTACAAAACACACCCAGCCTAGTCAAATACACTAAGATAGAAATACACAGAATCATGGACTTCATCAACCTTTGCCTCACCACCTACTTTCAGTTTGATGGACAAATATACCAACAAATCAAAGGAACACCCATGGGATCACCACTTTCAGGACTCATAGCAGAGATTGTAATGCAGCATCTAGAAATGACAGCACTTCCACATATAAAACCCAAAGTATGGATCCGTTATGTAGATGACACCTTCATCATAATAAAAAAGGAACAACTGGAGGAAACACATGAAATCATCAACAACATCTTCAATGGAATAAAATTCACATGGGAAGAAGAAAACAACACACTACCCTTCTTGGACATCCTCATCAGTAGAGGAAATGAGAGCATTCTAGAAACACAAGTCTACTGGAAATCTACCCACACTAACCAAGTGCTTCATTACCAAAGCAACAACCCAACATCCCACAAGAGAAGCTGTGTAAGAATATTATTCAGACGAGCACTAATGCACTGCAGCAACCCAGAACACCAGAAACATGAAACAGATTGTCTATACAGCATCTTCCAGCAAAATGGATACCCACGCAACTTTATCAAAAAGTGCCTGACTACCCAACCCACTACAACACAACCAACAGAAGCTATGAAAAGTATAACACTGCCATGCATCAGAAACATCTCAGAAACTACCAATAGACTGTTACAACCACATGGCATCACCATAGCATGTAAACCAACCAAAACCCTTCAGAACATCTTAAGTAACCCAAAAGACCCAGTAGCCCAAGAAGAAAAAATAGGAGTTATCTACAACATACAGTGTAAGGACTGTAGCAGCCACTATATAGGACAGATGGGCAGAAGACTAGCAGAGTGCATCCACAAACACCAACTAGCAGTCAGAAGACATGATGAAAACTCCTTAATCTCACAACACATGGACAGACTCAACCATACTTTCAACTCGAAAACTGTGAGCATCCTAAACCAAGCCAAATCCAAAAACACTAGAGAATTCCTGGAAGCTTTGCACTCAGACAAAGCAGCCATCAACAGACACATAGAGGTAAACAACATTTACATACCATTCATAAGAGACAATAGAAAAGCCAAAAGACCAGAACACCTCCTTACCAGCAATCAATACCCAGATATGTATAGATTAACACCAAGATTAGCACCAGAGGAACAATCAAACAGCACAATATACCCTAATCAAGGAACTATTAACTCAGTCAATCAACCAAGCAGCAAACAACAGCCCAATCAAGGAACTCCTAAGCGGAGAACAACACCTCCACCAACACAAGCAGGACAAGCCATGGTATATAAACAGAGAGCAAGTCCCACTCCCTTTTCACACTGAAGATGTTGCCTAGTCTGGCAATGAAACGTCTGCAAGAAAACAACAAGGTTTCCTTATTGAGAGCACCAAGTGTTGAGAGCACCAAGGACTCCACAGAAGACAAGGTAGCTAGATGTAATCAGTGATGATACAAGTGGGAGCTTATACAAACTCAAAGTAGCAGTAACTGATAAACAATCCTGATGAAATTATATCCAGTGGGTCATGAAAATTCAGAAATAATTGAATGACTGAGCAACAGTGACTGAGTATTAGAATGTATCCCATTCTTTTTCCTTTCCCTATTGTCAGAGAACCCAGTCTCAGAAGAAAGTATTGGAATCTGCCCTATGCCAATCCTGTAAGCACAAATTTAAGTTTGAGAGTTGGGAATCCTACCTTACATCCTATAACCCTTGATATGCTTCCATCCACCCCCAGTTCTTCATCATGATCAAGGCAAAAAGTATGTAAGTCATATAATTAGTAAAATAATACAATAGTACCAGACAGTCACTGGTATATAAAGTCTACAGACATTATAACAAAATTTAGAAACATTTAGAGAGAATAAGTCATTCTGATCTGACAATAGGAACTGAAGATAAAATAAATCTGAGTACTCTGGTAAATTAACTATTAATGGAATTAATGAGTACAGATGTCTTTATAGAAAATACAATATAAAAGAAAGTGGACTATGATTTTAATAACACCATTTTGCAGGAACAGAGCCAGTCTTCATATGTGATCTTATATTTCCTTTTGAGTATGGCTGTATAAAAAGGTAAAGGTTCCCCCCGCACATTTGTGCAGTCATGTCCAATTCTAGGGGCCGGTGCTCATCTCCGTTTGTTAGCCGAAGAGCCAGCATTGTCTGAAGACACTTCCGCGGTCATGTGGCCGGCATGACGCACGCGGAACACTGTTACCTACCCACTGAAGTGGTACCTATTCATCTACTTGCATTTGCATGCTTTCGAATTGCTAGGTTGGCAAGAGCTGGGGCTAGAGCGGGAGCTCACTCCGTCATGCGGGACTAGGGATTCAAACATCCGAACTTGCGATCTTCCGATCGACAAGCCTGGCGTCTTACCCACTTAGCCACCACGCCACCCCTATGGCTGTATAGAACATGCTAAAATAATCTATATTTCAATATTTTGATTTGATTTAAGTATCTAGCTGCACAGGAGCTAATGGACCAACCAGCTAAATAAATTCTCCTTAGCAAACAGATATGCACATCTTGTTCCTCAATATCTAAAACAGTCTGCCTTAGTTTTGACTTGACTTGACCAAATCCCAAAGCTACTAGCTTGAAAATACCAATAATGATTCAACTTTTGCAAAACTGATCCTTTCCATTTGGTAGTAAAGTAGTTAGCTAAAATTAAAGAGACAAATCCAGAAGGAGCAAAAGATAATATAATTAGGGATATTAATCCACATCACAGTTTTGATTCAAATTCTACCAGCTTCTTGATAAAAGATCATATTTGGGACACCCCAGGGTATTTGAAGTATGCTTCTCAAAAACTTGGATTATAAAGACTCCAAAATGGATTATAAAGACTCCAAAACTGTGGTGTGATTGTAGGGCTCCAAATGCCATAGAGAAGTGGCATTTGGGCTTCAGTTATAGTTTAATTGCTGGCAGAATAGTGAACCTCTCTGGATTAAAAAAACAAAAAACTTCTATGGCCAGAGTTGATTTCTGAGCATTTTGCAACACATATTCTAAATCTGCTCTCTGACTACCACAGGCATGAGAAACTATATCTAGATATTTAAATATTTTACAATTTGCTCCATTCAGCCTCCAGATAATGGACTTTAGGGTACTTTGCAAAGTATTTTGGTTTTATCATTTAATTCTAATGCTTTTTTTTTTTAGTTAAGCTTCCTTTGAACCAACCTAAATGCTTCTTTGATGTTCACTTTCAATAATCCATGGCTTGGGCAAACCCATTTCAGTTGAACTTCGAGAAGCAAAACTTTCACCAAATACTTTCACCAAAAACTTTCATCTTTTATTTCTTCCTCCAGGATCATTAATGAATAAAAGTGAAATAATACATTCCCTCTACAGCAGGGCTTTCCAAAATGCCGCCGCTGGCGACACACCAGCGGCGGCGGCGTGGGAGTGTGTGCGGCGGCACGCACGCACGGCGGCAGCGCGGGGGGGCGTGCAGCAGCACGCGCGCGCACGGCGGTGGCAACCTCTGCTAAAACGCGGTAGTACTGGTCCCGCGCCGCTGCTGCTGCCGCCGTGCACGCGCGTGCCGCCGCTTCTGGGTGGTGTGGCGACACACCACGCTGTGTGTGGCGACACACTTTTGTGTCGCGACACAGAGTTTGGAAAGCTCTGCTCTACAGAGACTTGATAAGCTTGTAAGATGCTGCACTGCCCAAGTCAAAACAAAACCCACCACATTTTCTCCTTAGGGTGTTTACTAAGGACCAAATATGCCCTCAATGATAGAAGCTGGAGGAACAGGGATGGTTTTTCTCCCCAACATCCACTCTCTGCACCTGCTTAAAGCAATTTGTCTCATCTCCTTTCCTGATGTCTGAGAAGTAAGTGGGACTCTTCAGAAACAGGAGCTCTTGGGGAGGAAAAACAACATTTGCAAGGCCAGGCAGCCAAAGGAAGCAAAAAAGGCAGGTGAGAGAAGTTTAAGGCTGCCATACTAGGATTTCTCATCCTCTTTTTAGTTGCTATCTTAAAAGTTCTAATTAATATGTTTTATGTAAAACAGATTCAGGTATCCATAAAAACCAGAATAAATTCATTCCTTTTTACTATATGATAGAGAGGGCTATAAAATGCTTCTCAGATGTTCTGATTCCAGTCCAAATCTGATTACATTTTATATAGCAGGTCTGAAATTTTTCTTGTTTCCCTGGCAACCCCTGTAAATGCACTCCCTCCCTCAACTGCTCCGCCCCTCCTGCTGCTGATGTCAGACACAGGAGATGCACAAGACAAACTCAGCTCAGAACCTGTCAAAGGAGCTGGATGCTCTGTTTGATCACACACTTCCTTGGTCCCGCAAAGACCACTCATTTGGTGATCAGAGAGCTGTGTTAATTTAGTCAGCCAGCAAAATAGTGGCAAGAGAAACAAGGAAACCTTTGGTTTTATACAACTGATAAAGTCTAAGCTGCTGGTATCAGGCATATATTGTAAGCTGCCCAGAGTCCCCCGTTTGGGGGAGATGGGCAGTCATATAAATTTAAAAATAATAATAATAATAATAATAATAATAATAATAATAATAATATAAATTGTAGAGAATCTCACGTTAGCATATATTAGTGCAGCAATAAAAAGAGTTCTGTTGAATCAGAGCAAATATTTGTTTAGTCCAGTGATCTATTTCTCCCAAGCTTTCCAAGGGTCCACCTGGGTGATTCATAAAATTCATACGTTATTTTTGTTCTTCTTCTTTTTTTAATTTTATTAATAGTAAGTACACAATGATAGAATTGAGATCAGGGCCACCATGCATGGGATGGGGAAAACCTTGTCTTTTCCTCCCACCCCCCCTTTTTTTAGAAAATTTGATGTTTCTGGGTATGACTAAAAAAAAAAAAACTTTATTGTCACCAACCTTTTTTTTAATGCACCCACACAGGAATGGTGATAATTTAAGAATTTCCATGTACATAGGAATCCCAATCGAGGCTGGGCTAACATGCAATTAATTAAAACAAAACAATAAGGCAGAGTGATATGAATTTTTCATTTGATCAATTTAGCCTTAAGGAAAGCACATGAGCAGGACCTGATCTCTCTATACCCCACCCCCATTGCTTCACACCATCTGATTTTAAGAAGCATCACATTCTAGGGAGGAAGCATCTAGAGTTTGACAATTCTCCAGCAAATGGAAGAGAGAAGGATTTGTCAGTGATTCCTATTCCTGCATCCAGAAAGCATTCTGGCTTCAGAAACTAAGGAAGTGGTACAAGAAAAAAAAGTCAGTCTTCCTATTGTTTTCCAAAGTCTGTCATGTATTAAAGACCCCTGCAATCACAGAATGAAGGACATCTTTGGATCCAATCCAATGTAGTATAATTAGGTAAGGGATATATTAGACCTATCTCAGGCTTGATGATTAGTGTATCTCCCATCCAATACAAGGAGCTGCAGTAAAGGTTGTCATTAACTTTAGCAACTCTTGGTAGTAGCTGCATACAGCTGAGGGGCAGATCAGCAAAGAAATACTCAGCAGGATGCACCACCTTTTCAAGGAGATACAAAACAAGAAGTTGTGCAGAGGACTAAGCTGAAGGGAAAGGAGCAGTTGAGCCCTATGAATTGATGCTCAGTAAGACTTCAGAGAGATTGCAGTAAGCTTTGATGGGAAAAGCAGCAACTCTTACATTTTAAAAATATATATATATAGTTTTTTATATATATTATTGTTCAGGTGGTTAATCCTTTCCTCTATTTTTAGTTACTTGTGGTTTGTTCTAGGTAAAATTTGGTGGAACACAGCTTTACTTAGATTCAATGCTACAAGTGCTTCAAATGTCATAACATTTGATAGCGTGCAAAAACACATTCTTAAAAAAAGAAAACTGTAAGATGGCCCAGCTGGAGATGGCAAGGAGGGAGCATTCAAAAGATTTCTTCACCTAGAGCCTGTTTAGCCTAAGGCTGGCAGCATAGATAGTAAAAATCTGAATAATTGTTGTAATAAGGCATGTATATACTTTTGAATAACCAGGACATTATTTAAACAGCAGAGGAGTTTTAAATACAGGAATCCTTAACTTGCTTTAAAAAAAAATCGTATTACTTTGTGACATTTGTGCCAATATTACATGTCTTCTGAGGAGTAGGGATTAATTTAGTAATTAAAGTGTCCACAACAAACAATAAACATATTTCTTTAATCCTGATTTATGTTATCAGCTTCCCTTTTTTTCTCTTAACACTGATAAATAAATACTTAGATCTTACATCATAAATACATTTTTATTTACTTTGAAATGTTTACTGACCTTTTCCTTTATCAGTGCAATAGTGTATTGTGAGATTATTCTATTTTTGTTTTGTTTTATTCCTTTCATTTACAGATTGGTCTTCCTTCCAGATAGAAAAAATACAGGTAACTGTTGATCCTTACTACTCCATTTTACAACTAAATATAGGCATATTTTCCAGAGATAACTAATATTGATTTTTTGAGTAATGAAAATATTCACAGGAACTCTTTCTACAAATGGTATGACCTATGATAAACTAATAAAGTAATACCAATGTTGTAATAAGTCTGTTTGTTGACTAACATTTAAGGACTATAAGCTGACCCAGCCACTGATAGTATATGATTTTGCTTAAATTCTCCATAATGTAACATATTTTGACATCTGTTTGTTATGAAATCAAATTGTATGGTGGGATTTGTATTTCCACAAAACTGTTAATATTACACACATCACATTAAGCTATTATTTGTTCTGTGTTTTGTTAATTAAGCCACAATTAGCAAGGTTCACTCAACATGCTAGGCCATAAGTCTATCAACCACAATGGCAGATTTGACACCAAAACTCAGCAAACATTACAGCTTAACTTAAAGAATGAACTCAGTCATTGTACTTTATATTGCATATGGCGTTGTAATATATAATATGCATACATTGTACAACAATCATATGGAAAGCTAAGAGTGTATGGAATTCTTCTGGGTCCAGCACAGATCCATTCATCTGATCCTTTCCACAATCTCTTCATGTGGACCAAATGAAAGATACACTGGATAAATATATTTCTTTTCACAGAAAGCTTTTATCAAAGAAACTCAGACAGAACCCACACTGTGTATTTTTTTGTATTCCTTTCCATAAAGGCTTTTGAATTACAAAAGGCTCCCAATGCCTCATTATTGTTTGTGACTGTTTATTGCTAATATATATGCCAGTGATGGGCAATTACAAGATGAAAATTGGTGCCAGGAAGTTTTGAGGAAGAAAACAAAATGAATGCAGAGTATAGCATAAAAATCTCTGTCAGAAGACTCATAGTTTTTCTTTTAACTGAATGCCTTGAGGTCCCCTCCCCCCCCCCCCCCCCGCCCATCAATTGGGATTCAGAAGTTACTTGGTACTATCCAACTTCTAATATTAAAAATTCTGTCTCATAAAAAGTGGATCTAACAGGCATCAAAGAACTTGCATTCCACTGCGATTTAGATTGTAAAAAATGTAAAAGTGAAGATGTGCACACACCTTAATATTCTCAATAAGACTTTCCATCTTGCACGCTTTTATCTGATAACTGCTTCTGCCTGTCAGCAAGATTCATGCTGACACAAAAACATATTTGGATTTCACAACATTTAAAGTCTTTTTGATGATATACTTTCAGAGACAGTTCCACATACAAATATATGTTGTAGTAAACATCAGGAAGTCTTTGTTAATAATAACTGAATCTTTGTTTATTTTGTATATTTTTGAGACAGACAAGACTTTAAGAAAATGGTTATAATGGTTCCAAGTACCATTAATTCTCCCCTTAGTGACTTATTTTGCCTGGAAAAGTGGTTCTACTTAATGCACATTACTAGTTAGACATCCCTTAGACAACAGTTTCTTCCCATCTCTTGGCACCTCATTTGTAGCTGTTAGTTCTTTAAAGCTGCAGAGGCTTACATGAGAAATTGTCCCACACTGAATCCAGTTGTATCCAGATTAGTGTTTGGGATAAAGAAGCTGCAGTTCCTAACTGAAATCTCAGGAACCTCATAAACTAGCCTAGATTTCTGATTGATTTTAGAATCAATCATTTAGAGTATAAATGATGCCTCAAAATGTTCAGTCACCAGCTGTCCAGGAATGGAGCGTGTTTAATGAAGTAACAGCTATGAATAGTGCTGCCCATAGAGATGAGTGCAGTGTGAGCATTTCACTTGTTTTTGAGACTATTTCTGATTGTGAAACAATCAAAATGACAATTCTTGAAAATGTCATATATAAAGAAAGTCTTAGGGGAAATTTAGGATACGCTTTATAGCAGAAATCTTGAAAAATGCAATCTGAGTTGAAGTATCTGAGAAATACTAGAATGCTGCTTATTCTACTAGCAGTATGTCTGTTGCCAAAGACATAAAACAAATAATCTTTCTTCTTCTTCTAACAAATAATAGGTAGAATCAGTGTGTCTGTCCTCCAAACTATAATTCTAAGCATTTATCATCACTTGTTGAACTAATTTCCTATCTCCATTTACATAATCTTGTTGTATGTAATCCTACCATTGACCACATAGTTGCAGCCAACACTGAGGGTACAATGGTCAGTTGGGATGCTGACCACGGGTCTCCCCAGTGTAAATCTAATACCTTTATCACTACACCATACTGGCCAGTAGAAGTAACAGCAATCAAACCCCCTCCATAATCCAAAAGACAAAGGGAGATATTTTTCTGAAAGAAAATCAAACTCAGAACTAACTAATATTTCTGGTAGGATGGAGACAAATAAATATCTGAAGAAAATTAGCCTTCCACTCAATATGTAGAAAAGGGAAATATGTAAAGAATAAACTAGTGTTCTCTAACCTGCTGCTATCTAGATGTGCTGGAATAAGAGTAGAAGTGCAATAAACTGGAGGGTATCAGGTTGGCTTAAGTTAATAGCACCAATAGCTACGTAAAAAGTAAAAAAATGTGTAGAAAAATGTGAATCGTTAAATTTAAAACAATAACACTGTATGGTGCAGTGGTTAATATGTTGCCTTGGGAGTGGGGAGACAGATTCCAATTCACCCCAGCCACAGACTCATTAGGTGACATTGGGTAAGTCATTCTCAGCAAACCCAATCTCACAATGTTGTTATTGTCAGGGAAAAAGGAGAATAGAGGTTTCTGAACACTGCCTGGAGTTCCTCAATGAAAGGCAGTATATAAATCTAAGGAACACACACATTTCTAAGCTATGAGGCTTCCTTTTTAAATTTGTTCTCACAGGATTTGTTGATGGTGTACAAAGCAAAAAAAAAGAGAATAATTAGCAGAAAAGTTTAGCAGGTTAATGAACTCCACTTTTTTTGTGTCTTAGAAATGTCTGTTGATGTGCTGAGACTTAGAATTCCTTTCTATGCCAGCCTTTTGTTTTACAATATCTTTGAGGCTTCTACTGGGAGTCACCAGCATTTATCACTGAATTTCCTTTGGATTTTCCATTTAATAGCTAATTTCCTTGTTCCTAAAAAGAGATAAAATTGTTATTTCACTGAGGAAGAATATCTCAGTGCTGGATAAAATGTGGATAAAATTCTATATTAACATTTCAGGATACACACACACACACGTGTCCCTCAGAAGCGTAGTGCACTTTGTGTCATTACTGCCACTTCCGATTAGAAACAATACATTTAAAAATTGAACATGTGGACAATGAGGAATAAGAATACAATTCATGTTTGCCAACGCTCCACTATTTGAGCTGTAAAACCAAACTAGTGGAGAATTATAGGCATGAAAAAGCTTCAGAGCAGGCCTGACAAGCTGTCTTCTTGTGATACCCTGTGCTCCATCCTGCCTGACGGTTGAGTTCAGTGTGATGTCATCATCATCATCATTTGTGGCCCATCTAGCAGTGTAAGAAAAATCTTCCACAAATGACAAATGACATGTAATGTTCCAATCAGCTAAGCACTAGTGGTACCAATGGATGAAATCCACTCCCAACCTTTGCTTTTGCTAGAAATGCTTGTTGAAAATAAACCAAAGAATTTTTTTTATTTTTATTTTATTTATTTTCTATCCCGCCTTTATTATTTTTATAAATCACTCAAGGCGGCAAACATACCTAATACTCCTTCTTCCTCCTATTTTCCCCACAACAACAACCCTGTGAGGTGAGTTGGGCTGAGAGAGAGTGACTGGCCCAAGGTCACCCAGCCGGCTTTCATGCCTAAGGCAGGACTAGAACTCACGGTCTCCTAGATTCTAGCCTTAACCACTAGACCAAACATCTGTCTATATTTTGAAAGGTTGCATTTTATCAAATAAATTGTAAATTGTAATAGCACAGACATAGAAAAAAGTCTTCATTAGGGAAAGTTGCAAGGGAACAAGCATATGATGAAGATAGTCACATGTTTTCTATAGCAAAACACGGCTAAAAAACTAAAATATGTACAACAAGAACATATACATTTTCTCTATCATTTAAAGTGAGGTAGATTTGGGGTGTTTTTCAAGGATGGCAAATTCTTAGCTATGAAATTTTGTCATTTTGTTGCCAAGAATAGAGAATTATCTTTTGGGGGTTTTGGGTCTTATGTGCCAAAATAACTTGGCTGGCTTTTGGATATCTTGACATGAACGTATGGGAAAGGACCATTTCCTGTTCTGCCTCAGGCAATGAAGTACTTTAAATGAGCACTCCAGCAGGACCAGTTTCTTCCTTCCTTCCTTCCTTCCTTCCTTCCTTCCTTCCTTCCTTCCTTCCTTCCTTCCTTCCTTCCTTCCTTCCTTCCTTCCTTCTTTCTTTCTTTCTTTCTTTCTTTCTTTCTTTCTTTCTCAAAAGTACAACCATGTTATAAAGTGGTGAAGGATAGTATGCATATTACAGTCACCATCTTGGAATGGAATTTTGATTAAGGTTTTGACTGCTTTTTTCCATCTCATCATATTTGTTTCCTCTCCTTTTTGCAAGTTTCTGGTGGCACAGAGAAAAATATCTAGCTATGGTCTATTAAACATACACATCCACTCTCTTGAGCGGCATAAAGTAGGTCCATGATGTAACAACAGTATACAAATCATACCTGATTTAGATAGAAGAAAATGGCTGACCAATTAAAACCTTAAAGTATTAGGCACATGCAACTAGCTGTGAATATAATGAATAATTAGAGCAAAGTTACATTTTACTCAAAATACATTCTGGTTTATTATTTGTGTTCGAACAGCATGATTAGATTAGAAGATAGTGGCTAATAAATAACTGTATTTCATCTTTGATTTGCCCAGGTAAGTAGTAATAATTTATTCTGTTTGGATGACAGATAATTCAAAACAACTGCTTTTTAAAAAAGCCCACAACACTTCATTACTTCAATAGTGTCAATGGGTTTGTTCTAAGAACTTGTTCTTCAGAAATATGAATTCAAAGGAGAACCTGGGAGGAGAAAGGAAGCATATTTTAAATTTGTTATTGTTGTTACATTTAAAATTTGAACATTTGCTTATTGGATTTTGCTTATATCCTTAAGACCTCCCATTACTAATATGACAAACTAATATCTAGTCCCATTTTTTTAATGAGTTGAACGACAAGGATTTTTAAAAGGCTTAGTATAAAATAACATTTGCACACACACAGTAGACATTCAGTGAACTCACACTGCAAATTCAGTTTTACTATAACAGAATATGTTCAAATTCATAAAGCATTCTCAAGCATAACAGCTCTAACGGATTAGACCACCTCATCTAGGATTGTATTTAATTAGGGCTGGATTTTTTTTTTTGGGGGGGGGGAGTATATTTCTATCTCTGTTCCGGCCCTGGGGCCTCATGATAAAGGTTCCAGGTTTTATGTTTCAAATAATGCAGATCTAAAACCACTTTCTAAAAATTGTCCTATTTACTGTATATAATTTGCATATCATGCCTTTATCTGTATAAACTCCTGGTGACCCAACAATTAAGTGATCTTTCTAGGAGAGCACTTCTAAAATATTACTGAACAGTGCATGCAACCTATTTCCTATCTGTCACAGGAAATCCTCATTCTCCAGTTTTATCTTGCAAGAATCAGAAACTTCTGTTTATGGTGTGAATCAAACTTATCAATTTATAAATGTTTTTCTGCCACACATGAACAAATGTGGTGTTAATGAATTATGACTCAATAACCTTAAAGCACATTTACAGTAGGTAAAACAACAAACCTTGTCTCAAGTTTAGCAACTACTTATTTATTTATCACCAAACACAGGATGGGTGTAGGTTGCTCATTTAGTCCTAAATGACTGCAGATGACATCAGAATGCTGCTTATGATTTGGTCAATAAATTTAGGATTCCCATTCAAAAGAAATATTCAAAAGAGAAGGAAGGAGAAAAAGATGCAAAAAAAAAGACACCTCACCTCTTAAACCTAGACAGATCTACGGCTGTGCTGGATGAAGGCTGCTGGTTTTCACCATCTGGGCAAAGAAGTGAATTATAACATTTTAAACATGATGAAAAAAGAGGAAAGGAAAGAGCTAAGGTTCAAAATGGAACTCAAAGCAGATATGAAGTGTTTAAATTAAAAAAACGACCCATTCTGTTTCAGTAAATTCCTTATTAAGAGGCACAAAAATGCAGTTTTCCTAGTAGGCAATATATCTAGTAGAATAAGAGTGAGATGTTGACTTACTGTATAAGGAGAACTGGCTTCTGCTCCCCCAGGTCTACAGTGGTTTGAACACATATCTGCTTCATTCTGCTTTATCTTTTTTTTTCACCCAAATTTGCCCTATCACTCTGTCCTGCTCCACATTTATCCAGTTCAGCAGAGGGGTTCTTTTGCCATGTGGGCGTTCAGAGGATTGGAGAAACTGCCATAGAGAGAAGAGATAGTTCCACTAGCACTGATTCATGTGTAGCATGTGGGAAAGGACTGAAGAATTTAATGGCCACACTGGCTAGGAATGTGAGGAACTGCAGTCCAGTACATAAGTTCCAGAGTGATGGAAGAGGACATATTAAATAGGGTGGCAGCTATGGCGGTGAGAGCTTTTGCACAGCTTCGTGTTGCACGCCAGTTGTGCCTGTTCCTGGACTGAGAGGCTCTGCTCACAGTCACTCGTGCCTTAGGCTCTTCCCGAATAGACAACTGCAATGAGCTTTACGTGGGGCTGCCTTTGAAGAGTATCTGGAAACTGCAGCAGGTGCAAAATGCAGTGGCGTGGGCAATTACTGTATGTGTGCTCCTCAGCACATATTATACCTCTCATCCGTGAGCTGCATTGGTTGAAAGTGTGCTTCTGGGTTCGATTCAAAGTGGTGTTAATGACCTATAAAGCCCTTCATGGCATGGGGCTGGGTTATTTGAGGGACTGCTTCTCCTCAATCGTGTCTACCTGCCCATCAGATCCTGCAGGAGAGGCATGCCACCCATTAAATAGTGCCATCTGGCGGGATCCAGGAAGAGAGCCTTTTTTGTCATGGTGCCTGCTTTTTGGAGCATCATCCCTCTAGAGATTAGATTAGCCAAAACCCTAGTGGCCTTTTGGACAGCTTTGAAGACCTGGTTATGCCACCAGGCACGGGAGTCAGAAATGTGACAGTGCCTGGGGGGATGGTTGTGTTGATGTTTGGGATGGTTTTTACCTTGGCTGCTGAATTGTATTTATTGTGATATTGCTGTTATTTTATGTTTTTAACTGCTGTTTGCCACCCAGGGTCATGAGGTTGAGATGGGCGGCAATATAAATTGAAACAAACAAACGAACAATGGATTCTTTTCAACTAGCCATCCAAATAAAAAAGAACTACATCCATCTTCAAATTAGGTCCATAATTCTGAGAAAACAAGGCTGTTCTGCTTTATAAAATTGTTGTAAAAATTGGTGACATAGCAAAGGAATACTCTAGAAAACCACCATATTTCCCATGGGGGGGAAATGGGCGGTCATAGAAATTAAATAAATAATAATAATAATAATAATAATAATAATAATAATAATTTCAGCATTAGATTTGTCTCCTGCTTTTCTTCCAAGGAGAACAATATGATGTAAACAGTTTTCCATCTTTCACATCCCCAGATTTTGACTTGTTAGGAGATGGTGATTGGAACAAAATCACCTGTGTACTGTTTGAGTGAAGGGAAGATCCAGGTCTCTGGCTGAACACTCCATGATAATGAATCACAATGTGCTATACTTGTTTGGAGTCCAATAGAAAAGGAAACTGGAAAATAAATGAACAATGCAGCTCTAATTGATGGTTAGTTTCCTGTTACATACAGATACCACTTTGATCTTCCGAGTAATCAAGATGCATTTCAGAGTCCAATGAAAAAACACTTTACTATGCAATAATCCCTAAAAGCATTACATCAGCAATCATTCTTGACTTAACCATTTCAATGGAAATTCAAATCAATTGTCTTTATTTTTAATCTGCCCTGGTAGCCTTCTAACGCTTACATTTATTTATTTAATTATTTGTGTTTCGAATTTCATCACCGCCCATCTCACTCAAAGATTTATTTATTTATTTATTATATTGATATAGCCTCTTAAACGTCACTTTTCCCCAATTTCTAGTCCTCCAAATCTGATCTTGAGGTGGCACCAGTGACACAGCATTTTTGCACCAGAAATATGCCTTTACAGAACTTTTTAAAGTTTACATTTTGTATGCTTTTTGCCATTATAAAAATATTCAGCATGCAAGGCCAAAATAACGAAATCAGACATGCTGACTAATTTGATTGCCTAGGGGGAAAATGTACAATTGCATCTCTCTCAAGGCAGAATGAAGGTAAAAGGGAAGGAGGATGCATTATGAAGTTACTTTATCACGCATGCATTTTCAAGAGAGGAGAGACCAGCAGCTTACGGAGACATGTTGTCAATGGCAAACATAAATATTTCAGATTTCAGGTAGAATGGGAATATCATTAATGTAAAAAACTGACAACAAGGGGCCCTAGAGTCAGCAATGACCATGGGAGGCACTTCAAGTGATGACAAGAGCCAAGCTAATAATAATAAACTCATTTGAAAGCTGCCTAAGAAAGTAAAAAAACTGAGGCAAAGCAGCTGTAGCTTCAAATGTTTGCAACTGAAGGTTAAAAAAAATTATACTTCACAGCATACAATATTTGAGTTGTCACAGTTAGATAAGTTCATGCCTGTGGCATGCCTGTATCTATAGATGCAAGAGATAATCAAACACATTTAGGAAGGATCCCACTGGCTTAAATGAAGACATGAAGAAAAGTTGTACAGGGAGCAATTGGCCACCAACTTAGATTCTGGGTGGAGAGGGAGATGAAATTACTTAATAGGGATAACAATATTTAGATACTAGAAAATATTTTATTCAAGAAAAATGCAGAATATCCTTCCCTGCAGGGATTTTGGATTACTCATTAATGGAAAAGCAATCAGTGGAAGAAGAATTTTAAACAAACTTGAATTCCTGCTCAGAGAACTGAGATTCGTTTAAATATGGAATAAAAGGAAACGAAGATCTGAAATGACAGTTTGACCTTTGCTTATTCTCTTTTTTTTATAAGAATTTTATTAAGTTTAAGAAAAACATAAAAACTACAAAAAAATAAAAAACTACAAAAGGGAAAAAGGAAAAAAGGAAAAAAACTACAAAAAGAGTGTCGATGAAGGTTCTCAGTCATCCAGGTGGAACAGTCTGTGGCTTGAATCATGTCAACTGGATTTCTATTTTCTCAGTAGAAACGTTTCACTCCTTATCCAAGGAGCTTCTTCAGTCTCAGTAAAGTTAGTAAGGGAATCCTTAAATATGTTTCTAGGGTGGCTGTGTGACCTTGCACCTGGGGCTAACAAAAAGAGTGAAACACAAGAAAAAAGAATTTTGAAAGATTACATACAGAGGTGACTTCCGACTTTGAACAGCAAGAATATACAGCAATTTCTCTAATCAATCTCTTACTCTATATCAAACCAAGATCACATCATTTCTATTAATCTTTCCATTAGCACATATATAAGTCACTAATGCAATTGCTCCTTTCCCTTATATAAAGAAAATGTACTGTATGTGTATGTATATATATATATATATATGTGTGTGTGTGTGTGTATGTGTGTATTTCTAAATCAACTTCCCTCCCCCATAAGACAACATCCATTTAGTTATTTCCTTCCTATCACTATTTTCTATATTTCTGTCCACTATAATAAAAATCAAATTGTAAATACATATAAATTGTCTGCTTTTATAATCAATAATACTACAATAATCTTTACTCTATTGAACCTAAAAATCAAACAATTATTATTATATCTTATAAATCTCTAATGTATCTTATAAATTAAACAGATATTAAAACAATCCCAATATATCTTAATCCAAATAATTAAAAGAAAACAAAATCATCATAACCTCATTATCAATCCAGTTATACATTCTTAAATTTTTACCCTACTTCAAAATAAACTAAGACAGTTACAACCGCCCAGAGTTCCCTTGCGGGGAGATGGAGCGGTAAATACAAATCGAATCATAAATAAATAAATAAATAAATATCTCCCAATTATGCCCAAGGCATTTTTCTTGTAAAAATCACAAGGCCCAACTGCCTTCCCTAAAAATCCAAACCTCTCAGTAAAAAAACTCCCACATAACATATTTTTTTCTTTCCCATAACAATCCTTCAGAAAGACATAACATTTCCCCAGAAAAACAAAACTCTTTATACTTTGCAGTTCAGACTGTCGTTGTAACCCATCAGTTCCAGGATGTAGTCTTCTCCTGGCATAGCTTCAATATCACTGACCACAAAAGCATCTCCCTGTTTGCCAAAATCTTCATCTTCCTCTTTACCATCTTCAGCTAGATGACACAGTTTAGAAATGATCTCTTCCCCAATATCCCGTATATTCTGCTGAATAACTTGACTACTCTGAGAGGATCTCTTTAAAGGACTGCTTACGCTCACCACGAAACTCCAAGAAAATCTCTTTAAAATCTTCCATTTTCAGGTAGTAGATTATGGCGCCCCTTAGCTGCTTAACTCACAGTAAATGGGAGTTAACAAGTTAATAAGTTGATACAAAGTTTCTGCATGAAATTGAATCAATACTAACAAGCAGTTCTCAAGGAAAGTGGACAGAAAACGAAGAATTAAAAACGAGAAATCCAACATGTAGGAAAATATTCAATCCTTCAAATTCAGTACAAAAATATTAACAGGAAGGCAATTATTTACTCTCAATCTTCCTTAATCCTTAAACGGGAAAGCAAGCCAAAACTTTAAAAGATTTTTAAAAGTAATCAAGAAATAATGATAAGCACCAAGAGAGTCCATTTCTTCTTACTGTAAAAAGCCTCTCTTAGGGTACAAAAGTTAAAAATATAAATTGGGTGTTTTATTTATATTTATTTATTTAATTTATCCTCGCCCATCTCCCCGAATAGGGGACTCTGGGCGGTTTACAAAATAGCAGAAGTTAAAATCTATACATAAAATTACCATAAAACAACAAATAGAGAGAATAAGTAAAATCCAAAAAAGTTAAAAATATAAATTGGGTGTTTTAGAAATGAGAAGGCAGGACTTACTGTCCCTTTAAAGGGGCTGCAGCGTGGCTCGGAAAAGATGAAATCCCAGCCTCCCGGCGAAGTCTTTACCTGTCGATCGCGCACTCTGTCCACGATCTTCTGGCTACAACTCGCCATCCAGAGGATAGATGGGTATATTCCAAGCTTTTTCCTTAATCCGGAAAAAACTCTGGGCTACAGGAGAAACCAGCCTGAGCCGGGAAAAAATGCCATAAAGCCAGTTCTGCCCACAGATCTTGCGGGCACAGCTGCTCAGTCCGCCATGTTCTCACCAGAAGCCTGACCTTTGCTTATTCTCATTTACCATAGCTTAGCAAAATATAGTTCTGTATATCTGAAAGTAATTTGCTTGGTGAAAGGGGGGAAAGAGAAGTTGCAAACCTGTAACCTTACAACTTAGGCAATAACTTTTTTCTGAATCGTTTCAGTAAAATAATATACTAATATGAAATAACAATAACAATGTTGTTCTATTTTGTACTGAGGAAATTAAATAAAATTGCTAAGAGAGAGAGAGAGAGAGAGAGAGAGAGAGAGAGAGAGAGAGAGAGAGAGAGAGAGAGAGAGGAACAAGCAGATGTATTTCCAGTACATGTTGCATGTGTTTGGCAAGAAAATAAATAAAAATCAGAATGTTTGTAATGGGATGAGAGCCAGTTTGATGTAGAAGAATACACAGATTTAAAATGTCCAACAATCCAGAATTAATCGTATTTAGAGAGAGCACAAAGCCAGCTGGGTGACCTTGGCCCAGTCATACCCTCTCAGCCCTAGGAAGCAGGCAATGGCAAACCACTTCCAAAATCTTGCCAAGAAAACTGCAGGGACTTGTCCAGGCAGTTGCCAGAAGTCAACACTGACTCAAAGGCATATATATATATATATATATGCCTTTCATAGATATTTCATTATATATGAAACTATGGGACCACCTTTCCCCTTCCTGTGAGCAGACTTAGAGTTCAATGGCTGTTGTGGGTCTTCCGGGCTGTGTGGCCGTGTTCTGGAAGTTGTGGTTCCTAACGTTTCGCCAGCATCTGTGGCCAGCATCTTCAGAGGGCAGGAGCACAGACAGAAGCGCTCTTTCTGTGCTCAGGTAGATTTTATTTTATTTTCATTGCCAGAGGGCAGAAAAGTGCTTGTAGGATTTTCTATGTTAATCATCTTCAATTTGGCTGGATGAAGGTGCAATTTATTTGTCTACCTTAAGGAGCAAAATAGGCCAATCTAAACAGGGAAGGCTGAGGAATTATTTTGAACTTGTTGTACCCTTGCAAGGCAAGACAGGTATCAACAAGAATAGGAGACCTCTGTCAAATTCCTACTTTTACAAGAAATCTTGGCAAGCTGTATTGATACCAGCTGGGGCCTACAAGGAGTAACAGTAGGAAACTGCTGAGAGAAGTGGGTTTCTTGAAATTCATTAGATCAATTCCATTTCTTTCCTCCATTCCCATCATCTCTGACCCCCACAGGTCTTATTTACATAGGCTTCTTGCCAACTTGGGGATTTCATTGCCAAAGAATGAGGTGAAGAGGAAGATTATGGAAGATTGTGGTAATTATTCACATATCTATTAAATTCATATGGAGCTCTGTGTCTTTTTCCATGCAGCAGGAGTAGGAAGCATTCAATGAAGAAAATTTAATAAAAACAAATGTTCTGATAGGATTACCACATCAAATGTGCTCTACATGACTTTAATTTAAAATTAGAAAACATATCTTTCTTTGATGTATCCTGTAGGGCAGTAAGCCAGCTTATGCTATTTTACCATTTTTTGCTTCATAAAGAATTTCATTTAGACTACAGACTTTGTGATAGGTAATTATATTCAGGAAGCAAAACACATATGAATTTTATATTTACGGTTTCAACTGAGGTCACCATTTAAATTCCAGAAAAACTGCCTTCAGAAATACCAGTTAGTGTGTCATTTTTATTTTAATTGCGTTTCCTCCCCTCTGGTACAACATGATCAGCTAAAAATCAGAGCACATGTTTTATGTAATATGTAATATATTCTAAATCTAACAATAAACCCTTAGAATCATGAGGCTTATATCACTGGTATCTTACAAAGACATGCTTATTTTGGACCACAGCAAATATTGAAAAATTTTCATAGGAAATCTACAGATCTTACTTCCATGTCCTAAATGTGTGTGTACAAATGTGTGTAAAAGACCAATATAATCTTGAACAGCAGATGAAAATACTTTATACATTATGTGTTAGTTTTTCATAGGACAATAACTAAATAGCTGTTCATATTTCCAAGGGCCCACATGTGCCATGGATTTGCGGATGTTGAAATGAAGGGCAGTTTTAAACATTCTACAGAAATGGAGGATAGTAAAGAAGACAATTGCAACACTTCCTGTTTTCCTGCTTCCTGTATAATGCCAGAAGCAGGAAATCCCCACAGTGGGTTACATAAACTGTGTGCACATCTGGAACTCATGTATCTCTCTGCTGGAAAGATTGTGTTTCTCCTCCCAATGAAACACAGGAAGATGGTGGGGGTAAGAAATGTGAGCAACGAAGACCTCTTTTCTACCACTTCTGTGTAACATCTGAAGCTGCCAAAACAGCAGTCATTTTAATGACCCCAAAAATGGAGTGGACCAGACTTTCAAAGATGGTGGACATAGGAACCATACACCTGTGTATTTGCAGAAACATCCTTGGATCAGTGGAATTATCTGCATGGCCCCAAGTTTGCTTGTCAGAGTGTTTGAAACCTATATTTCAGCATAATAGAAGAATGACTATACCAAATCAAATATAGACCACAATAGTTCCATATCACAAACGGTTACATTACAGGGCTAATCTATTACTTGTAAATAAGTCTCATGCTAATTAAATAATAGCATGAGACTTATTTGATCCCTAATTGTTATGACCCCTGATCCCTAATTGTTATGACAGAATTAAAGCATATGCTGTCCTAGATTTCTTATCTCAACCTTCTGAGTGTCAGTATATTCAGGAGCTGACTAATTCTGTTTCCAATGCTACATTTAAGACCTGGTCATGGCTGGAAACATCTGCATGTGCAGCATAGGAAGAGACTCCCTAGCTCAGCAATCTAAGAGAGAAAGAGAGGGAGAGGGAGAGGGAGAAATAGATGGTGACAAGTCTGTGTCTGAAATGATTGGGATCAAAAACGGTTTCAGTTTGATAGTGTTATGTTCATTGTTCAACATTTCCCATCCTGGTACTCTTCATGAATTATGAACTAGATCAATTTTCTAATACTAGGGCTGGGAATTCTGAGCATGAAGTCCAATATGTATTGAAGGCACCAGATTGGGAAATATATATGTAATATTTATTATATTACATTTAGGAAAGGTTTAACACAGTAGGACTAAGATTAAATACAAATAAAAGGTTGGACTAAAATCAAATATAAAGAAGACCAAACTAATGCTAACAGCTACAGCCTTAGGATAACAATAGAGATATTGAAGTAGCGGATAGTTTCTGCCTTTTAGGATCAACTGTCAATAGTGAAAGAACCAATAGATAAGAAATACACCTCAGACTAGCACTTGATAGGATACCAATGAAGGCCTTAGAGAAGATATTCATATGCCATAATGTTTCTGTCTATACCTACAAAGATCAAAATCATGCAGTCAATGGTTTTCCCTGCGACACTCAATGGAAGCAAAAGTTGGACTTTGAAGAAGCAGGATACAAAGTGTATTGATGCTTTTGGACTTTGTTGTTGGAGAAGAGAATACCATGAGGTTATTCTGAGAATACCATGGATAGCCAAAAATAAGTAAGTAAATGGATCATAGAACAAATCAATCCACAGTCCCTTGAGAAGTCCATAATGATGAGAAAGGTTCAAGAATAGAAGAGGATGACCAGCAGCAAGTTGTTTGGACTTAGTTGCAATAACAATGGTTGCACTGCTTAAGAGCCAGGTTGGGGACAGATTATCTTGGAGAAGGTCTATCTATGTGGTCACCAAGGATTGAACTGGCATGTTGACTCTATCTATCTATCTATCTATCTATCTATCTATCTATCTATCTATCTATCTATCTATCATCTACCTACCTACCTACCTACCATAAAAACAAACTTATTTTTGTTGGAAGTATGGTTCATATGTTTCTAGGTTCTTTCATTGTCATCTAATTTACAAAGAATCTGCAAATAAAGACAGACTATATAAACTATATTTAACTGTTGCTTCTCAGTGCTCTGGAATCTATAGCATAACTTTGAAATGAGATTAGGATCACATTTTTAGACATTAGCTTTATGTTTTCTACCATTCTTTTGTATTTATCAGCTTCTCAAGGGAAGAAGTCCCTGGTGTATTTTTAATCTCATTTCAGTTCATATTCTTTCAATTTTCAGTTGATATGAGAGGTAGATATATAAATATGATTTAGGGTTGAATTTAAAGGAGCTGTGTTTTCTTTAGGAAGACTAAACTTATATAAATAAACAATTTTATTGAAAACAGCAAGAAGAATTGCTTAAGTGAAGAAAGCCTATACCAATACCTGAATGGTGGCATAAATTTGGGATGTAAAAGAGAAATATTCAAATAATTTATGTCCAAAAGCAAATAATCAGTTATCGCTGTGACAGTTATTTTTTTCCTCATGAAAAAATAAATAGTCCATTGTTTTCTGAAATGAGAAGGTAAAAAAAAGAAATGTATACTCTAATATGTAATTGCAGAAAGACACAATCAGAAAAATGTTATAATTTAATTCAGAATCAGAACTGAGAGCTATGAAGTCATACCCACATAAAAAGCTGTGTCTTGATTTCCAGACTCCATATACGCAGAATGATTCAAAGTGGATTTGAAGGAACAGAGATTACTCTGATGTGAAATCAAGAAAATAGCTCAAGTTCTGTGGGATTTCTATAGATGTATCCTTATCTATATACTATATGCCAAGTAATGGCATTCAAGTCATGCATTTATTTATATAAAATTATATTGCATACTCTTAATGGTAATGCTTGACATTATAAAATTAAGATTAAATATAATGAGATACATAAAATGATTGCTTGGTTA
The DNA here is from genome assembly GCA_023362775.1 of Charina bottae. Lineage (NCBI taxonomy): Eukaryota > Metazoa > Chordata > Lepidosauria > Squamata > Charinaidae > Charina > Charina bottae. The sequence continues at coordinate 45,725,554 of JALMGJ010000004.1, read as the reverse complement.
CAAAGAAAATGACCTGGTGGTCCAAACCAGCTATTTCTGAGGACAAACTAGATTCTGAAGAAGAAGGAAACTCCAATGAATGTGGACCAATATTAAAAGCACATAAGAGGAATGCCTTCATGTTAAAAGTGACAAAGGAAAAAAATGTGTGCAAAATAATATTTCATTATATTTTCAGCAATTGTATGTGATATTTGAAGGATTCACATACTTAAAAAAGACCCACAAGAGATATAGCTGATCAATCAACACATTTTGAAAGCACTGCTATAGATTAACTATTTTATATCCTGCTTTCTATCTGTAGAGCATTGAAGGTAGATGGATAATGATGTCTTTTGCTTCACATCACCCCTTTTGTGGAACAATTCTGGAAGGAACAATTTTGAGGCATGATAATGACTGGGTGCATGTTTTTAATCAGAATGGCTTCAATTAAATCTTTGGCATCTCCAGTTAAAAGGATCACATAGAACATGATATGAAAGATCTTTGATATTACAGAACTATCAGTTCTATCAGTTGCAATATATAATTGTGAGCTAGATTATATAATATTTCAATATAAGCATTGATTCAGCTTTTCTCTCAGCTACGTATTTTCAGGAAATTAGAACTCAAGTCCCCTATTCGGGGAGATGGGCGGGGATAAATTTAAATAATGAATGAATGAATTAATTAATTAAAAAAACACCTTGTCCTGAAATCTGAATTGATAAAGAAGAATTCAGGCAAATGTATTTAATAATAAAATGATAATTTAGATTTGTGCAAATCAGCAGAGCTACACAGGATCTAATAGTATCACACCCAGTTTCCACTACCTTGAAATTCAACTCGATCAATAACTGTATAATGTGTGATATTTATCTTTCAATGCTTCATTCAGGATAATTTAAATGGATGAAGATATTCTTGTTAAAAGAAACCTTTGTATTAGCTGTCCTGTCTGACAAGCTTATATGTTTAGGGATCCTCTTTGCTATGAAAAGATTCTGTAAAGCATCAGCTGTTATACTCACTATGTGAGTATGCTATGCCTATGAATGCCCCTTTCCACTGGCAGAGCCATAGGACATTCTAGCCCCATTATCTGGAATTCTGTGTTTATGAGAGTTGCAAATGGGGCTAATACAAAAACACAATGCCACTTAGATTTGTCTTGTAATTAAACTACACTTGCCTACTTTCATGAGGTGCTATGTCTTCCTATAGAGTAGCTAATATGGTTAGAGTACAATTTTACAACCAATTGGATTTTTTTATCATTGATTCTGTGAATCTTTTTAAAACAGAAATCCTTCTTAGCTCCACTTCTCTTAAATACATCACAGTTTGGGATAAAAGTGGGAGATCTTGTAAGGGAATTAGTTGGTAATATGTCTCAGCAATTTCTACAAGAAATAAATAAAAATATTCAATTGATGCAAAATAATGGCTCATCAAGTGCTACTATTTTTTTTAAAAAATGATTTAATGATTGTAACAGACAAATCTTTATCAGTGGTTTGAATTTTCAAATTATTAATTTGGGTTATTTTCATTTGTACTATTGGTCTTCAAGCTGCAGGATTATTTATCCTTTTAGTAATAAACCAGTGAATATCTTGCAAAAACAAAAGAAAGAATTCCAATTGGCTTGGCATGGAAGAAGTACAAGATTTAAATATTAAAAACTTAGCAGAATTAAAAGCTACAAAACAGCAGTATCACTGAATTCAATCAAATCAGGAGAGTATTTTAATATATAATTTATATAAGTAAATTATTTAGTATTTATGCAAATTAGCCTGTTATGAAGAGACCCTGTGTTGTGACTAGCAGTTCAACCTATGCACCCATCAACTGCTAATAAAATAAATATTGAAATAAAATATGTTTTAGTTCAGATGTATGCATCTAGATGGCATCAAGCTGTAGAGAATGTGTTAGAACACAAAGCTTTGTTGTATCAGAGGTCCAGGGGGGCAGGTGGGGGGATTTTCATAGAAGCTAATGAGTAAGGCTTTGTTTCAAAAGAATTCTGGCTTGAATTTTCTGTATTGCATATAATATCAGGTTACAATCTGCCAAGCAGCACTCCTGTATCACCTCTTTTCATTCCGCTGGGACATATACATGAGCAGTGGATAGAACACAATGCCAGACAACTGCTTATTGCAACAGATGCTATATATGCACACCATAAGCAACTGTCCTTTTTTATCAGAAAGAAAGGAAGTAGCCTCATTCTGCTAATAAGGTAATAAACACAGTCAAAAAGCAGATTTAAAGCTGGACTTGAACACATAGGCATGAATTCCTAACCTTTGAGTCAACAAGGATTGGCTGTATTGAGTATAAAAAGTTGGAGGAAGGCTATAGTGCAATTCTATTTTGGGCTTCAGAATTAGACCCTCTCAGTGTCAAAGAGTGTAAATAAACCTTTATTTAAAAAATTATAAATTTTATTTTAAAAAATATAGAAGTGGCAAAATGTTTGGCTTGCAAAAGTTCCCAGTTTCAAACCTACGTAGTATGTATGGACAGGGGTAAGGAAGACTTCTGTTTGAAATCCTGAATAGATGCTGCATTCATTTATGTGAACACAGAGCTGGGTGGTTATATTCCATTTTTGAGCATTTCTTTATTATTTTCTTCTTTTTTTATCTCAACATATGACAGATAACAAGCCTTATCAAGGGCTTTGGGTCTAGTACTTGTCACATTTTGAGCCTTTTATTGACCTTCTTCTCACCACCCTCTTACCTTTCAATCTTACAGTATATCACTGACCAGAATGGTAGTGCTCTCTGATGGATAGGTTGATATAAGGATAAGGGGTCTTTCTCATCACCTTCCCTTCTTTGAAATCTATACTTTCCAAATATTACTTTAGCCTGACCTGATCAATTGCTTTAAACTGGTCCAAGGGTTTGAGAAGGAAAGGGATAAGATAAATTTACCTGTCGTTTCCCCTATTTCCTATTGTTTCTGCAGCTTACTGCCACCACCAGAATCTTTTGTGGGTGTGGGTGCCTTCAAGTCAGTGTCGACTCCTGGCAACTTCCTGAACTAGTCCCTGCAGTTTTCTTGCCAAGATTTTGGAAGTGGTTTGCCATTGCCTGCTTCCTAGGGCTGAGAGAGAGTGACTGGCTCAAGGTCACCCAGCTGGCTTCGGGCCTAAGGTGAGATGAGAACTTATGGTCTCCCAGTTTCTAGCGTGATGCCTTAACCACTGTACCAAACTGGCTCTCTATATATTGGGATGGAAGAAATAAAGATAAATTGGCTTTGCATGAGATGAAAATAGCAAACCACCTCTGAAATCATGCCAAGAAAACAGCAGGGACTTATCCAGGCAGTCACCAGGAGCCAACACTGCCTCAAAGGCACACACACACACACACAAAAACCCCACCCTTGCCTACTATAGGAGGTAAACATTATAAATGCCTAATATTCATGTTTCTTCCAAAATCTGGAAAAAGATGGTGGATTATATTGAATTTAGTGGATTAGAATTTGGGCAGAAGAAGACTATCAAGACAGGACACAGGAGAATAATCTTCCAGTTATAAGTGCATGTCTAATACCTAAGCATAGGGGAGACTCACTTCTTGAAATTCAGATTCATTGAGAACAGTTTTTATGAAACCAGCAATCAACTAGACTTCCAGCCTGCATTCTTAGAGGTAGTGCAACTGAGGGTTAGCAAAACAGTATTACATTAAGCAAAGTTAATATGGCAAACAGATAAAAAGTAACCAGAAAAGCAGCATTGCATGTATAGTTTTTATGTACTTGCGAATGGGTTATACTTGCTTTCCATACACAGTTGGGAATATAGATATCCATCATATCTATATGTAAACTTTTACCAGAAATTTAACATGTCAAAAGTAGCCTTTGTCTGAATGCATCCATATGACCAGTTAAGACAAAAGCTGGTCCACATAAAAAGTGATCCTTCAAGACAAGGATAATTCACCAGCCATCTTCGGAACAGGACAACTTCTTTTTGCAATTCGAAACAAGTAAAACAACCCAAGGGAAGTATGGTTACTCCAGTGTGTCACAATGTATGGCTTATAGATTGCATATTTTAGTAAGAAAATAAATATTCCAGAAAATAAATATAGATAGTATTTCACTAGGACAAGAAAGATTCCATATGTAGTTGGCTTATTAAAATATTATGATTATTCTATTTCTTTAATATACATAAAAAGGGAAAGGAAAAAATAGAAAGGAAAACAGAGGGGAAGCAAATACAAAGGAAAAAAAGAGCAACAAAAAACATACCATGTTACATAGGAAATCATTTAGCCCAATTTTTAAACACACCATTAAAACTTGGCAGCACAGAATAATATTAATCAGTCTTTCCAATACACTAATAGAAACTGAAAGTTAATGCATATGCATTATAGGTGATCCAAGATTGTAGATCTTGGGTTGTACTCACTGTCCAACATTGAAAGGTAATATTTTTTGTTACCCCATGCTTGATAAATGCATATATGTATGAATCGAATTAGAATTTTTATCTGCCATCTTGATCCCATTTTATATTTATATTTATATTTTCTGTACCATATTTTGTTTTTATTGTATTTTAATCTAATATGGATATTCCAACTCCTTCTTGCAGAGTCCTTCCACCCTCCCAGTACTATCTAATTGTTTGTAAAAAAAAAATACTGTAGACTTAGAACCACTCAAAACACATTCCATTTTATATTCTACTAAACCGCCCAGAGTCCCCTTTGTGGGGGGAGATGGGCGGTGATATAAGTTGGAAAAATAAATAAATAAATAAATAAATAATGCATCTCAAGTGAACTGTGAAATCAAGAGATTTTTTTAAATTGAATATAATGCCATCCAAATATCTCCTGCAATAACTCAACTCAACTAAACCATCAATAGGTTACTTTCCCATTATACAGTATATACTTTGAAAAAAAAGATTTAATGCAATTTTCAAACTGGGATTATCCCAGAATATAAATTTGTCATATGAATCAGAGCCAAAATTATACTTCTGTCTCAACATCCTCCAAATAGATCTTACTGTATGGTTGAAGATGAAGAAGCAGAAGTCCCTGATGGTCATGCCATCAAACTGTTGGGTAAGCAAGAGGCCAATGGCAAAAACCTAAGACTGAAGAACAAGCAACTCCATAGCTGTTGGATGGAAAATGTAGGAGGAAGAGGCTCAGGAATTAAATCTAGGGATAAAGCAATACAGAGGGCAGGATTCCCGAGGCATTGTAGGATGGGTCTTTGTATGACTTCCTTATTGTCTGCAATGCATCTTCTTATCTAACTCTCTTCTCTTCTCTAACTTATCTTCTTATCTAATTTATCTAACTTTCTTGTGTCTGCTTGGGAATGTGAATCAGGGAGAAAGTTTGACCCTTGCAGACTTTATTGCAGGAAATACATATTGTAGGCAGAGTTATGTCTAAAAACCAAAGATGAAAGTACAATCTCTTCAAGTTGAACTCAATTCTTGCTGACTTCATAAACATGTGCATGCATCTTGGCAACAGTATGGTTTCCAGGTGCTTAATCAAAGTAGAACCCAGTAGTAAAAGAGGACTGACAGAGAGCACCTTTTTTGCCTGCAGAAGGAATTTTAAAATAGATCAGTAAATTGTTTACATAAGTTGAATTGTGTCAATGTTTCTACTGATATTAAACCTCCAAGGTTAATAGAATGAAAAAGAGACACGTTTTTCTAGGCGGACATAAGTATAAAATGAAGATGGACTAAAACAGTATTGATGATCAAATACTTTCACTGAATTTCTAGCAGAAAGGATTGCCCTTTGTCATATGCCTAAGGCAGTGTTCTAAATGAACAGCAGAAAAGAGAGGGGAATTCTGTAGGGAGTGTAGATAATGTTCCCTTGATAATATTTTACTTTTCCTTCCACTGTAGAATACTCCTTCCCCAGTAGCACATGAGAGAAAAGAGAGATGATTGTCTAGATGGAAGAATTCACGCTAAACATGGATTATGCTGCAATACTTGGAACTTTATTCCTAGGTAAACTTATTTGCTTCATAAGTAAAATAAAAACATTATTGACAAGATTAATACAATATGCTACTGTATATGAATATGAGTCATTCCATTTAGCTCTCAGAGTCCGTCCTAATTCAGACTGAAAAAAATCCTGTTCTGAGGAAGAGGCATGGAATCCATGATTAAGCCCAGTATATTTAGCTTCTTTAACTATAAATTGAGCCTTGCTGTTATCACAGATTCTCACTCTGACCTCAAAACAAAGTTGGCCAAAGACGTAGTGGGAAATACAGAAGATTTGATCCATTACAGTGCTTCCAATGAGCATCACCTTCAGCCTCCACAATCCTGAAGCATTTTCACAGTGCCTCATGAATGTCCTTGCAATGCTCAATATTCCCTCTCAGCCAGCCAGCTTTCCCTCCACCTGACCAATGGGGGAGCCCAAAAATTGGCTTCACTCCCATCTTCTTCATTATTTTGCTGTATTTGTTTTTGTAGTGTGGAAGGGGAAGTAGTCACTATGCAGGGGAATACAGTGAAATAGAAAAGAAGTGCAGAATGCCATCATTTCATTGGGAGTGAGGGGAGTTGAATACAATGATGCTTAAGAAAACATAAATTCCTAACAGGTGATTCTTACCAGAAACCATTATGAAGTCAGGGTGTATTAAAACATCTTCAAACACTTTTGGAAGATAGTCTGGTTTGTGTTTGGTCTTTAACTAATACTCACAGACACTAAGAATACTCCTGCATGTATCTTCGCTATGGGCATTGGCATTTGTTATTAATAAGACGCATTGGTTTGATCAAGAGACAGGGAAGATCAGTATGAGCTATTTAGATCTCTGGGTAACCTGCTTCTGTTTCAGAAGGTTTTTAATACAGCCTTTTGGAATTTATGATCAGCTTCCTAATGAGAAAAGGAAGAGGTAATATTTTTGAAATATTTTGCATTGACCATCACTACCAAAAAGAAAAAAAGTAGTAGAAAAATCTGCTTAATTTTACAGGGATGCATATTCTAGCTACTAATCAGAACAGCTACAGTATAAGCAAATGAACATACTAAATTAATGGTTATCATCTGTCCCATAGGACGTTTCATAATAATTGAATTTGTGTTGGGAGGGAGGTAGAGAAGCCCTACAATATTTGCTATATGGAATTGTTTCTGGCTTCATCTACAACCTATAAGCTATCTGATTGATTACCATAAGACATTTTATGACATTGCTCCAATGTCTCTTTTTCCTCTATATCTACCTAAATTAGTACTTGGGTTTCTGGCTAGAGTATCATTCAGTAGTTCACAAGTGAATTTTATTTAAGTTGTTTGCTTACTTCCTCCAGGGCCGGTCCCAATTGGTGGTAATAGGAGATGAGAGATCCGACCCTCGCCCCCTCGTTTGTGGGGTGCCGCAGGGTTCGGTTCTCTCCCCTCTCCTATTTAATTTAAAAATATGAAACCGCTGGGTGAGATCATCCGTCACCATGGGATGAGATACCATCAATATGCGGACGATACCCAATTATACATCTCCATCCCTGGTGAGGTAAGTGATGCAGTGGCTACCCTTTCTCAGTGCCTGGAGGCTGTGGGGGTCTGGATGGGGAACAACAGGCTTCGACTGAACCCTGGTAAGACGGAGTGGCTGTGGATTGATGGCTCCTGTAGATCCAGGAAGTTATCATCCTTAGTTCTGGATGGGGTTGCACTACCCCATTCAGATCAAGTGCGGAATCTGGGGGTTCTTCTGGACTCACGGCTACTGCTCGAAGAGCAGGTGGCAGCCGTGGCCAGAAGGGCTTTTGCACAGCTTTGTGTTGTGCACCAGTTACGCCCTTTCCTGGATCAGGATGCCCTCCGTACAGTCACTCATGCCCTGGTCATCTCCCATATAGACTATTGCAATGCGCTCTACATGGGGCTACCCTTGAAGAGTATCCGGAAGCTTCAACTGGTCCAAAATGCAGCTGCTCGCGCAGTTATTGGTGCGCCAAGATCAGCACATGTGACACCCTTGCTGCGACGGCTGCACTGGGTACCTGTGTGCTTCCAGGTCCAATTCAAGGTGTTAGTTATCACCTTTAAAGCCCTACATGGCATGGGACCAGGTTACCTGAGGGACCGTCTCATCCCCATAACGTCGAACCGTCCCACTCGGTCATTTAGAGAGGGCATGCTGCAGATCCCGTCGGTAAGGGAGTTTCACCTGACGGGGTCTAGAAAGCGGGCCTTCTCGATAGTTGCACCCACCCTTTGGAATATGCTGCCCCCGGAGGTGAGGCAGGCCCCATCGCTCCCGGCCTTCAGAAAGAAGTTAAAGACCTGGTTCTGCTGCCTTGCGTGGGAGGGGGGGAACAGCTCCTCTTGGGGATGGCTGGTGCCATAGAGCCCTTTTAAACATCGACCCATCAAATCTTGGATTTTTTATTTAAATTTTATTGTATTGGAGAGTATTTATATATGCTGTTTTAATTGTTGAATTTTAACTGTCAATTTTTTTGTAAACCGCCCAGAGTTCCCTTGCGGGAAGATGGAGTGGTAAATACAAGTCGAATTATAAATAAATAAAAATAAAATTATGCAGAATTGCTTAAACAGATAGCTATGCAGCAGGAAGCAAAAGCTAGATGCTATTTTACTTTGCTTTGACTCTTCTAATCAAATCAAACCTTTATTACAGTAATAGACCAGCATATGTTTTACTCTTCATTTTTTAAAAAAACATTAGAAATATGTCAAATGTAAACAAAGGCCTAGGGAAATGACAAGGGAGGGGGCTCTCAAGGGGAAAGAGGGCAAGCAAAACTATCATGGTGGTATTGGACAAGGGAAGATACGGTGGGAGATAGGGGCAGGCCACTCTTGGGGAAGGTGGTGTCAGTGTTTGGCACCAATGTCATGTTCCCCCTCCCCGCACCTCCTGTTTGTGTTTCTCTACAGTTGCTGCCTGCCGCAGGAAGGAAGGACCTATTTGATCATTCTGCCCTGGGGGCTGATGGACCCTGTTGGATTTCAGGAGTAACTTGGTGTTGTTCCTGAAATTCTGTTGCATGGTTCAACTAAGGCCTTAGACACTGCTTGGAACAAGAGGGTAACAATGGCCTTCATCTGCGTAGCAACTGTGTGGACTCTGTGTATGTGGATTCCAAAGGACCAACTGGTTTTAGAGGAAGATGAAATGCTAGAGGAAAATAAAGAGCAAATCCAACTAAGCACAGTGAAGAGCCTTTATTAAGGATCGCAATGTTGGTGGTGGTAAGAGTGGCAAAACAGTTATTTTTCCACTGTTATCACAAATAGCTGGATGGTTGCCCTGTTTAAGGAGACCTAGTCTAGGAGGCACTGGGGAACTGTTACAGAGCTGCTATGAAGATTGTCTTAGGCATTTGTTGGATAAAATCATTTGGATTCACTCAGAGTTGGACTCCAGCTATGCAGGTCCCATGGAGTTGACTGAGACATAGTCATGTTTGGTTATCTTGAAAAAAATTGGGTCTGTTATTCCAGATAAAGTAGAAAGGGTCCTTGGGGCTTTGATCCATGTCCCTCTTCATCGGTCAAGGCCTCCCAGAAGATGATATATGGTTGGATCCATATGTCAGCCCTTCGAGGGAGTCCAAAAAGCACAAACCATGAGTACTAATACTACCTTTATTGTAAGGTTACAATAACACAATCTTGCAAGTCTGAAAGCACTTCTCCCCTCCCTTACTTTTACTTTCCAGAAAACTAGAAAAGGTCTCTTCTGAGATGCTTCCCATATCTCCTTTCCTTCTGTGGGCTGAGATATCTTTTCCATGAAGGTTGTCTAGGTTGCATCTCTTCCTCCTGTCTCCCAAGGTTATTCTCACAGACCATTACACCATGTGAATGCTTCCTTGAGGGAGTTTGATGGTTCCACCACCTTTGAAAGAGGTGGTGGTCTGCCCTCCCCTCAAGAAGCCATCACTGGATTCAACAGAACTGGACAATTTCTGTCCAGTTTCCAACCTTCCCTTTTTAAGGATGGTTGTTGAGAAGGTGGTAAGTTTACAGCTCCACAGGATCTTGGTGGAAACAGAATTTGAACCCTTTTCAGTCAGGTTTCATACCAGGTTATACTACTACATTAATTGCACTTGTCAATGATCTTTGACAGGCTTGGGCTGGGATGTTACATTCCTTTTGGCTCTCCTTGATCTCTCATTGGTTTTTGATACCATTAATCATTGTACTCATATGGGCCAGCTTAAAGGGTTGGGACGGCATGACTTTACAGTGGTTCTCCTTTCTTCAGTGACAGTTCCAGTTGGTGGGGGGTGGGGGGAAGGTCCATCTCTAGACCCCTGCAGTGTGGGGTACCTCAGCATTCTACTCTCTCCCTATTACTATTTAACACCTACATGAAACCTTTGGATGGGGTCATCTGTTGACATATCAGTATGCTGATGATACTCAGTTGTACAGTATATCTCTGCTGTCAAGACTACAAATGCTTTAATAAAACAAATACTACCTGACCAAAAAATTGCATTGCTTTTATTTTCAATTTCTCCTTTTATTTAATGAAATGGAGATTTTTCATACCTTCAACTCTTCTTCACTGTAGTATTTCAAAAGTAAAGAAATCAAATATCAATTAATGTGTTAAAATCATGCTAATATCTTTTGGCAAAAGCAAATGGCTGTGTTAGTGGGCTTTTTTCACTATCTTTATTTTCCATTCGCACAATACAGTCTTCTAGTTTCTGTTCAGTTATTCACAAACTATCCAACTTAATTCAGTTTATGAAAATATCATCCTAGGTTAATTGTTCATATGTGCACATCCTTCTCCTCCCTCTTTTTTTAAAAAAATACTACACACACACAAGCAATACTGCAGCACCTCTTCATAGGTTTCGTTTCTACTTCTAATTTACATTTCTGCCTGCCCTGGCAAAGATATTACTTAATTAAGGTTTTAAAAAAAACAGAAGAAATTATAATGACTTCTTTTTATCAATTGTTTCCATGTGCATGTAGTTATCTTTCTTACAAATGGAAATGAGACCCAAAATTGCAACAAATGGGGCCCATCCTCTCAATACACGTGTTCCCATTTTGGAGAAAGTACACATGCCTGATCAAATTAACTTTAACCTTTCTGTCCATTGAACAGACATTGTCTAATGGGGGGACAGCTTTTAAACTCATTCTTGTTAAATTTATTTCAAATGCTGAGAACACTCTATCACAATTTTCAGCAAATAAGCTTCAATAATATTAAACACCTGGTAAGCCCTATTCCCCAAGGGATCCAATGCTGCTGTGTTAGACCCCCGACCTTTGGCAACCAAGTTCAGCCTTTGTGATCTAGTCCAATTGTGGCAGGAAAGCATTTCTGAGGGAAAACACCTGTTTGTGATGCTGACCCTAAGTCAGTGCATGGATGAAAGAAAGCAGCTGGGTAAAATGGGATAGACCCCAGGGCAGGTGTTTCCTATGGCACCATTCAGAGAAAATTGAAAGACCTGTCTAGGAAACGGGGGGGCTTCTGGCCAGGGGGTACTTAGATATTTTCTATAGAGTTGTCTGGGGTTTTCATCTTAAGTGAAACATCTGAAGAAGTATGTTTATGAAATGGAAAAACCATCGATTTCAATTCTCCAAAGGTTATAACATTATGCCATTTGGATCAAAGGCTAACACAGTTTCAGGAACAGGAACTGACAACTGGTGTATGCCTCAAGAGTCAAGTGGCAGAAAACTAGCTCCCCTACTGAACATCTTTGCATGTTCAGAAGAAACAGGGGGTGGTTAACTGCTCATTTGGTTCAGTCCCTCTCTCTCAGCCCAACCCACTCACACGGTTGTTGTTGTGGGGAAAATAGGAGGCAAGCGTATTAGGTATGTTCACCGCCATGAGTTGACCAATTGTAAAAAGAAAAGAAAGAAAAGAAAGATGGGATTTTTTAAAAAAAGCCAGGACTCCATTTGTGTCCACCTGCTTTCTTTTAGTTGCTAGTTCAAAAAGGTAAAGGTTCCCCCCGCACATTTGTGCAGTCGTGTCCAACTCTAGGGGCCGGTGCTCATCTCTGTTTGTTAGCCGAAGAGCCAGCATTGTCCGAAGACGCTTCCACGGTCATGTGGCCGCATGACACGCGCGGAATGCTGTTACCTACCCACCGAAGGTTCCACATATATGCTGTCTTAAACCAATGGATGGTAGTGAGAGCAGAATAGCTAGTCAGCATTCAAAGTCACAGATGTAACAATAAAACTGTAATAAACTGTAATCATGATGAATTATATTCATAGCTTGGTCCTAATCTGTTTTACAAAATTTATTGGGGATTCTCTTCCTCTGACTGATGAAAAAAGATGTGTTGTAAAAAATTGAAAAATGCATAGGATTATTTTCAAAATACCAACAAAAGCAAATGTCTGCAAAATGCCTGGCCACTTGAATAGGTTTCTTATATGTATAATTTAAGTATACATTCTGAGGATGGTTCTTCAGGGTAAACTCTGGGACAGCAAGGCAACCTGGGCTTAGTCCTTCATAGTCATGTAAAGGTTCCCCTCGCACATTTGTGCAGTCGTGTCCAACTCTAGGGGCCGGTGCTCATCTCTGTTTGTTAGCCAAAGAGCCAGAGTTGTCCGAAGACGCTTCCACGGTCATGTGGCTGCAGGACATGCGCGGAACGCTGTTACCCACCCACCTGAAGTGGTACCTATTCATCTACTTGCATTTGCATGCTTTCGAATTGCTAGGTTGGCAAGAGCTGGGGCTAGTGCGGGAGCTCACTCCGCACGCAGGGCTAGGGATTCGAACCTCCGAACTTGCGATCTTCCGATCGACAAGCCTGGCATCTTACCCGCTGAGCCACCACGCCCCCTAGTTGTAAGTTAACCTTAATCAAATCAAATCAAATCTATCCCTCCCAACCCCTCTGCCAGTACAAGAGGAAAGGTAACAACTTACTTAATGAAGCTGTTGTTTTTGTACAGTGTGTGGTTTGTGCAGACATTAATAACCTATTCCAATAGAATGGTGCAAACTAAAATTCAGTTTTAATTAAAACTTAACTTAAAAATCCCATTTGTCATTTTTATCAACACCTTGGTCCAAGGACCTGGTGACAAAGGGAAAGTACTTAATTGCTCTCTTCATTTATTGAGTATCCTGAAATAAATGACAGCGCTAGAAACCTAACCCTGCTGTTAATTTCTATTTTTTCTTTTCTCTGTCTTCCCCCATCTCTTTTCTCCCCATGTTTATTTATTTATTTATTTGTAAATTTTATATCACCGCCCATCTCCCTCCGCTGGAGGGACTCTGGGCGGTTTATAATAAAATAGTAAAAACAAAAACAAAAAGTATACATAAAATCTAAAATAAAAATTATAAAACAAGATTAGAATCCAGAGGCAAAGGTAGTAAAATGATCTTACTTAATCTAATGTAAAAGAGGAGCTCTCTAGGGTATTAGCCATCCCCACAAGTGACTATCCCTTCCTTGGTCCCACGCAAGGCGACAGAGCCAGGTTTTCAGGTTCCTCCAGAAGGTCAGGAGCGAAGGAGCTAATCTCACCTCTGGGGGCAAATTGTTCCACAGGGCGGGAGCTACTGCAGAGAAGGCACGCCTCCTGGACCCCGCCAGATGGAACTCTCTTATAGATGGGGTCCGAAGCATGCCCTTTCTGCATGATCGGGTGGGACAGGTAGATATATTTGGGACGAGGCGGTCCCTCAGGTAACCTGGTCCCATGCCATGTAGGGCTTTAAAGGTGATAACCAACACCTTGAATTGGACCCGGAAGCAAACTGGTACCCAATGCAGCTCACGCAACAAAGGTGTTATATGTGCCAATCTAGGGGCACCAGCAACAGCCCGTGCAGCTGCAATCTGGACCAGCTGAAGCTTCCGGATACTCTTCAAGGGTAGCCCAATGTAGAGCGCATTACAGTAGTCTATATGTGAGATAACAGGGGCATGAGTGACTGTTCGAAGGGCCTCCCGATCCAGGAACGGGCGTAACTGGCACACAACACGGAGTTGTGCAAAAGCCCTTCTGGCCACGACTGCCACCTGCTCTTCGAGCAGGAGTCGTGAGTCCAGAAGGACCCCCAGATTCCACACCGGGTTTGTCTGGGGCAGTGCAACACCATCCAGAACCAAAGATGATAATGTCCCAGATGGGGAAGAGCCGTTAATCCACAGCCACTCCGTCTTACCAGGGTTCAGTTGAAGCCTGTTGGACCCCATCCAGGCCCCTACAGCCCCCAGGCACCATGTTGCTTTAGGATGCTGGATTGGAGTATGACTCACTGGCACCCTCAAGGGCAGTCAATACAGTCCCATTCATTGATGAGAGCACTTTCACTGGCCCCAATAAAACCCTTCCATTTCCTACAATCTCAGGCTTTTGAATTCTCTCATATTAAGCAACCTATTCAGAGTGCATTTAAAAGGAGGAGAGAAAGAAAGGGTCGTTGACTGTTTATGAACAACAGGAATTCAACTATGACTTGTCAGAATTCATTTCAGCTATGGCTGTTTGCAGCCTTCTTATCCAAATTGTTTTCCATCATTTTGGCTGAGGCAGGATTTGAATGCCCATTCCAGATGTAAAGGTCTACGCAGAATATATTGTGGAAATGCTATCATGAATGCAGCCAGGTTCTTGAAGGAAAAGATATGGGAAAGGATCCATGGTAAGTAGTGGCACCAAAAATTTCCCTTCATCTTTAGCCCAGAATTATGGACCTGGTAAAGACCAACATCTGAAACCAATCACTAGAGCGCGTAGGTTTCCCCTGCCCCCCAAGCTGAATCAAAGTACAGTATAATAATGAGACATTTATCTCTGCTTTCGTATTTAAAAAAGAAAAGCTTGAGAACAATTTGCAATCTATTTCCAAGATGATGGAGATGGAAGTGGGAAGAACACAAGTCCTTTAAGTAACTTCCTGCCTTTCCCCTAGTTGTACACTGGGAACAACTGACAGTGAATTGCATTCACCCTCCTGGAACTAAATGCAAGTCTTCACTTCATATCAGGCTGTAGCTATGATTTCTGCCAAGGCTGATAACGATGCCCTATTGTTGATGAGCCTCTGTCAGATCCTCTTACCAGTGAGAATGTCAAAGTGTCAAGCGTTTTTAAGACTGGAATGTAGGAGACAACCCACACCAATTTCACTCAGAGCCCAGAGGCTTGAATTCAACCCCCTCCCATCCACAAAAGGCCTCCCTACACTCAATGACAGCGTGATCGGAAGCCACTGGAAAAACAGAAAGTTTTTTGTTTAATTATACCACTGCTGAGGGAGGGTTAAAGCCTAATACCTTTGCTTGTAGTTTATAGCAATTCCAGCATAACAATTAAATTAAATTAAATCCAGACAGCAGGTCTAAAGTTCTTCAGACTATTTATAGGTTACTGTTGTTAGGAATCTGCTTGGGGCTCTCTAGAACATCCTCACACCACAGCTTGACTTATGTTCTTCCTGTATGGTGAAGCATGTTTTTCTTTCCTTTCCCCTTTTTATAGTTGTGGGTGGAAGCCAGAGCCAGAAAGCTGAGTAACCTGATTCTTGACAGTCCCATTGGATGTAATGGCACACTTCAAATTCTATTTGCAGAGTTTACGGTGGCTCTTATCGCTGCAATGGATTAATGCCTTCCCACAGTGAATATTTATTATTTATTTTATTTATTTAATTTTTATCCTGCCTTTATTATTTTTATAAATAACTCAAGGTGGGGAACATACCTAATACTCCTTCCTCCTCCTGTTTTCCCCACAATAACAACCCTGTGAGGTGAGTTGGGCTGAGAGAGAGTGACTGGCCCAAGGTCACCCAGCCGGCTTTCATGCCTAAGGCGGGACTAGAACTCACAGACTCCTGGTTTCTAGCCCAGCACCTTAACCACTAGACCAAATTGAAGAAAGGGCATGGCCACTGTTTGCTGCATAGGAATGAGTTATTCAGAAAAAATGGAAAAACTGAGTGCTGGTTTAAATATACATGTTGTCTATGAGAGACTCACGTGTGACTGGATTACCACAGAACAAATATCACGTACCAGTCTTTCATATCCTGCATGTTCTTCCATTTATTTATTTACGTATTTATTTATTTATTTATTTATTTATTTATTAAGCAAATTTATATGGCCACCCAACTCACACACGGTGACTCTGGGCGGCTTTCAGAATTAAAATCCATAAAAACAAGACACACACCCCACGGTGGCAGCAAACACATTCAAATTAACCACTTAATCGGCTCCGAAGCGATATGGGGTCCCCAGGCCCACTGACAAAACCACGTCTTCAGGGCCTTCCGGAAGAGGAGCAAGGAGGGGGCCAATCTTATCTCTGGGGGAAAGAAGTTCCAAAGGGAGGGAGCCACCACAGAGAAGGCCCTTTTCGTCGGTCCCACTAGATGTACTTCCCTAACTGAAGGGCCCCACAACTTACCCTGCCTCCCTGTTCTGGTGGGCTGGGTAGATGTGACCTGGGTAAGGCAGTCCTGCAAATTATTTATATAGATATAGGGAGAGGGAGAGTGCATACCTTTGGTCAGTCTTCACTCCTGGTGACTACATGGGCTACTCTCTGCAGTTTTCTTGGCAACATTTTTCACAAGTGGCTTGCCATTGCCTTCTTCCTAGGGCTGGGAGACAATGATTGGCCCAAGGTTGGTCAGTCAGTCAGTCAGTCAGTCAGTCAGTCCATCTCTCCATCTCTCCATCCATCCATCCATCCATCCATCCATCCATCCATCCATCCATCCATATATAAATATCAGAAATAAGAGGTCAGTTTTGGCTTATTTTTCCACATTTGGGGGGATTCGTGTACTAAGCAGGTTCATAAAGCTTCAGAGAAGCTTAATGACCTTTTTATTATCTTCCTCTAGAAAGAAAAAAAATGCAAAGTCAAACCACTGAAAATCAATTATTATTATTATTATTATTATTATTATTATTATTATTACCACCAGATTTCAGCAGTAGAGTCTTTAGTATTTCAGAAGCTCCTAAGTGTGGTCTGATGGGAGTACTTGCACTTGGTCTGTGAATTCCCCCCCCCACAACCATAGAAGCTTCCCTTCATATTATGTATAAGATGGGCAGGTGATGTTTTAATAGTGCATATTGTTCAGAAGTTTTAGCATAGTTCCACTTCATTTTTTAAATGTTAATTAAATAATGAACAAATGTGATATCACAGCTCATGTAAAATTCATTAAAATATAAGAATGCCTAGAAGGCTGTAATGTGAATGTCCTGGTTAGGACAGAAATGACTTAGGGTCAAATTGCCTCTCAGTAATGAGATTCACGTGAAGACTTTTGGCTGGTCAAAGTTTCTCATCAAGAAAAAGATTCCAGCAAATCGACATCTAGAAAACACAAGGCTAAGAATGTAAGTTATTTTTAAGCTGTCTTCTTTTGGTCAATAATACATAGGCTAAGAGCTTTTTATTTTTCTCAGGAACCTGAATATACCATTTTGGATTCACTAAATATTGTTGAGAGAGCCAGTCTGGTGTAGTGGTTAAGGCACCAGGCTAGAAACCAAGAGAACATAAGTTCTATTCCTGCCTTAGGCACTGAGCCAACTGGGTAGCTTTGGGCCAGTCACTCTCTCTCAGCCCTAGGAAAAAGGCAAGGGCAAACCACTTCCAAAAATCTTGCCAAGAAAAACTGTAGGGATTTGTCCAGGCAGTCACCATGAGTCAACACAGACTGGAAGGCACCAAAAAAAACCCAAAGGTTCTGATTTTTATTTATTTATTTCCAGTTCATTATATTCGTATAATGCTTTCTGTTGTTTTTACACTGTTTCTTTTTTGTACTGTGCGTTTAACTTATATGCCAGTTGAATGAAAAGTAAAGCCTCCAGTGTTATCAGTTACTGACAGATGGCAGTATTGATGCGCTAGAACAGAGCTTTCCAAACTGTGTGTCGGGACACATTAGTGTGTCGGCTGCAGTGTCTGGGTGTGTCGCGGCTGCTGCTGCCTCCGAACCCTGCCAGGATTCCGTGCAGGTCCTAGTGCCTGCCTTGTGCCTTGCTGCCTCCAAACCAGCTGTGATTCCGTGCAGGTCCTAGTGCCTGCATTGTGCCCTGCTGCCTCCAAATCTGCTGTGATTCCGCGCAGGTCCTAGTGCCTGCCTTGTGCCTTGCTGCCTCCAAACCAGCTGTGATTCCGTGCAGGTCCTAGTGCCTGCATTGTGCCCTGCTGCCTCCAAATCTGCTGTGATTCCACGCAGGTCCTAGTGCCTGCCTTGTGCCTTGCTGTAAGAGTGTGTTGCAAAATGATGCCCTGCTGTAAGAGTGTGTCGCGAAATGATGCCCTGCTGTAAGAGTGTGTCGCGAAATGATGCATGTCTAAAAAGTGTGTCACCAACATGAAAAGTTTGGAAAGCTCTGCGCTAGAAGCTCTGAGGTGTTCTTTAGCACCTGTTCTTTCATTTCAGCTGATGGAAAGTTGCTGTGTGAAACAATTGTGTTGCTATTGTTTGCAGAGGGAAGCCTGCAGCAAACTCATCCATGCATTTTAAGCAGTGTGCTGTGATTGAATTTTTGACTGCCAAAGGAGTGCTGCCAAATGAAATTCACCACCATATGCAGGCTATTTATGGTGATGACTGTGTGTTGAAGTGAGTACCATGCATCACTGAGCCAAAAAATGGGAAGATGGTGCACTGGGAAGTGCTGATTTCTGTGATCAACAGTGAAATGAAGGACCTGTGATAGCAACCAATGAGAAAGGTTGACGAACTGATTAAGGACAATTGGTGGATCACTTGAAGAGAAACTGCTGTCAAGCTTGGCATTTGACAGGAATGAGTGGGCCACATTATTGATGTTCTTTTATATTGGAAGGTTTGTGCAAGTTGGGTTCCTTACATGCTGACAGCAGCAACAAAAGTTTCAAGCGCGATAAGGTAATTGATGAAAACAATTAAAGATTTTGGTGAATTCTCAAGATATAAAATTAATGTACAAAAGACAAAGATAATAACGAGACACTTATCTCAGACAACAAAAGATGAAGTGAAATATTTGACAGGCAGTAACAAATATATTTTTTCAAAATAATTGCACCAAATTATGGATAGAAATTAACTGAGATTTTGAAACGTGAAAAAAAATTAAAAATTAAAGACTCTCTTCATTAGGAACAATTGCAGCTGACAACATGAATATATTACCTATTTTTTTTATTTCAAATTTCAATCTCAGAAAAAATCTAAAAAATTAATCTTAAAAAGGAAGGAAGGTTTTTAAGATAAATACAGGTCCTTAGAAGAATTTGAACCAAGGCCACCTACTAGGATGTATATATTAATTGATTGATTGATTGACTGACTGACTGACTGACTGACTGACTGACTGATTATGTGCCATCAAGTCAGTGTCAACTCTTAGTGATTTCCTCCATGATGATCTGTCCCTAACCTGGTCTTTCAGGTCTTCTAATGGTGCACCATCGCTTCTGTAATGGAGTCCATCCACTTTGCTGTTGGTTGTCCTCTTCTTCTCTTTCCTTCTACCTTTCCCAGTGTTAGAGCCTTCTCAGAGAG
The DNA here is from genome assembly GCA_023362775.1 of Charina bottae. Classification (NCBI taxonomy): domain Eukaryota; kingdom Metazoa; phylum Chordata; class Lepidosauria; order Squamata; family Charinaidae; genus Charina; species Charina bottae. The sequence continues at coordinate 45,705,955 of JALMGJ010000004.1, read as the reverse complement.
CTAGGTCTTCACATAATGTACAGTATACAAAGTAGGATAATTTGAGCCTGGTCATTTGTCTCTTGAGTGAGAGTGTTTTGTTTGATGATCCATTTGTTTGTTTTCTTGGCTGTCCATGGTATTCTCTGGAATTTTCTCCAACAGCAAAGTTCAAATTGCCAATACTCTTCCTATCCTGCTTCTTCAAAGTCCAACTTCTGCTTCCATAGAGTGTCATAGGGAATACCATGGCTTGCACAATCCTGATCTTTGCAAGTACTGTATATACATTGCTATTAAAAATGAGATTAAACAGAACAAATAAAAAAAATATGATAAAGTGGATATAAAATTTTAAAGAAACAATTGCAACAAAACAATGGGAAGATTTATGGAAAAAATACAATTTACATCATGTTATAATTTCAGAGAAAATTGGTAAAATGTTTTACAGATAGTATATAACTCTGTCAATAATTGCAAAAATAGGTAAATCATATAATAAAAATGCTGGAAATATTGTGATACAGGAACATTTTATCATATGTGGTCGTCATAAAAAAAACTCAAATGTGCTGGAAAGAAATGCACAACATTATTCAATTTTTTAAAAAAAGTATTTGAATTGAAACCTCAATTTTTATACTAGGAATTATTCCATAACAAATCAATAAAATATCACAATTTATTCTAATATATGGTGACAGCCATGAGCACAAATTTGGCTCAACAATGAAAAAGGAACACTTTGCCAACAATATTGGACTGGGAAACCAAACTTGGGGGAATATGCAGCAATGGCAAAATTAACAGAAATAGTACAGAACAGAAGTTTGACTAAAGTTAAGCACAAATGGCTCCCTTACATATCATATGTCACACATAAGGCAGACACTTACAGTTTTTAAGGGAAAAATAATTGTTGTAAAGGCAGTAATTAGAAACAATTTCAATGTTTATAAATATGTTGATCCATTAGATGAAAATCCCTTTGTTTAAAAAAAATAGATATACGTTTTTTGTTGATTTCATCTTGTATTTTTGATATAATGTCCCTTATTGTTTTGAATTTGATTGTTTAATTAAAATCTGTTATCACATCACTATAATTTGGGCATATAGTTTGTTTGTTTGTTTGTTTGTTTGTTTGTTTAATCTCTATCCCACCTTTATTATTTTTATAAATAACTCAAGGCGGCGAACATACCTAATACTCCTTCCTCCTATTTATGAAAAGCTTGGAGAGTTTTAAGTATTATCATGCATTATCTCTATATTGTTGTTATCACTGATTTTTATTGACCTCACCATGAGTCCATGTAGAGTGTGGCAACATACAGATAAATAAATGCAATAAATAAATAAGCAAGCTTCAAGAGATGAAATTTGCCAGTAATTGTCATGCTTATGAGAATTATTGTCATGCTACAAGAATAAAAGTGAAGATTTTTTTTTCATAGCATCGTGATAGCTGATGAAACATGGGCTCATCATTATGACCCAAAAGTGAAGAGTTAACCCATGGAATACCATCACACACAAACACTTCAAAACGGAGGTTTCAGCAGAACTCACAGTTATAGTTCTTTTGGGATGCAGATGGTGTTATTCACATGAATAACCTGTACCTGGCACCTCTATCAACTCAGAATGCTACATAACAACACTCAAAACTTTGAAAGAACAATTAAGCAGAATTGTGAAGTTGGATCTCACTATCTAACACCATCTGGCATAAAGTCCAGAGTTGGTGCCATTTCCCAAAATTGAAGAAATACATTTGTGGGGTCTGTTTCAATCAAATTAAGAGGTGGAAAGTACTGTCAGGACCTGGTTAAAAAGACAAAGTGTGGAGTTATTTCATGATCAAATGGAACTTGTCTAGTCTAGTGAGTCCCTGAGAATGAAACGTGATATCTTTCTGGATGTACACTATCCTTTCCCTTTTCCAATCTGTCCTTGGAATCAAAATACATGGGAAAGTTCTATGCAAGGAAGATGTCCATAATCAAGAACTATAATCAAGAATACCCAAGCCTAACATGGAGCTTCATATTTCTCAATTGCTATATATGGTATTTATGATTTTGTTGTATTGTTTTAATCTTATTTTTAAGTATTGTTAGCCACCCAGAGTCATGTATTTGAGATGGGTAGCCATATAAATTGAATAAATACATTTATAACACATAAATGAATTGGAAAACTCTCACTCACATAGAACCTCTTAAACATCTTCAGTCCACTGCAAATATGCTGGATTTAAATGTGAATTTTTAATTTTGGTGAATCTGATCTATAGGAAATATCTTACTACTCCCCTATTGTAGAACCTTTACTTTCTCAATCTTCCCTTTCCTCTTGGACTACTGTATCCATTCTTCATATATATATATATATATATATATATATATATATATATATATTCATGTATATACTGTATATTCACATATACATGAAAAAAGAGAACCATTCATTTGTATAACTGGCAAGCACATATAGTTTGCTATTCAATACATTAATTTTCAGATCCTTTTCCTCACCTCATTGTATCATTTAACCTATCTAGAATTCCCTGCATAATTTGGATTCTCAACCAACAACCTGGAATCATTTGCATTCAAAAGTACATGCATATCTATGTTCCCAACTAACACATTTCAAACATCACCACAAGCATTCCTTATATGTTTATCCATAAATACATTAAACAGCCAAGAAGGCATTGTGCCTCCCTTACTCTCTGCTCAGTGTTGAACCATTCTCTAAGCATTCCATTTATTCACACACCTTCTTTACTTCCATGATTTTTTTTATTTTTATTTTTATTTTATTTTTTTAAATAAAATTTTATTTTTTAAATAAAATTTTAAAATAAAATTTATTATTTTATTTTACTGAATTCAGCAAGTAACCTTTAACTCCATATTCCACTGGTACATTTGTGTTTAGTCATTTTTATCTACTTTCAAAACATTTTTAAAAAATGTATATTAAAAATGTTCATCATTTTTTCTTTCCCTTTTGATGTTAACTATTCTTTACTTTCTTTGACTGCAACTATTTTTTCTCTATATATACATCATACAATATCTTTCTCTTTTTTGAGCAATCATTCCCTTATATTCATTTTTTTATCATTCACAACCTCTTTAATTTCATCATTCTACCAAGCATCCTTTTTTACCTTTCAGTGTACAAATGTCTACTGAAGGTGAGACAACAGCTGGGTCTTCTTATAAAATTATATTGTGCACTTTTGTCTGCCTAAAAGAAAAGAAAAAAACCATAACAGACTGTTCTTTAAACAGTATGTTTTTCTAGCCAAAAACATCAACAGCAAGTTTTATATCAGCTTGTAGTGTTTAGTTGGATGGGTAGAAGTAGTTTCTCCTAGACACTGTTCAACTCCTTGTCCAAACACAAGATAAATGTGCCTAGAGGTCCGGAAATACCTTAGCCTTAGCCTATGTCTTCCCATTCACCTAGCCATCATTATGTAGCAGACTGCTAAATAGCCAAGCATTCTTGTAAACCATTCATTTCCTCCAAAATGATGTACAGTAGGCCATGTTTTGGTGTACATTCAGCAATGTATATTGAAGCTGAAGGTTATTTATTCAATGTGTTCCAGTAAGGAATTCCTTGTTTTGGAATGTGCAAGGAAATGAATTGTCAGTTTCCCCTCACAGCTAAAGAATATCTTTGGTGAAGTTGCATTAAATATCTTTTTTTTTACTCTAGGTTGTACAAAAGACTTCTTTTATAGAATACTTCTCCAATCAAACAATTTCACCAGACTTTCTTCCTCCTTGTCTTCCTTTTTTTTTCCTCCTCCTCTTCTTCTTCTCCCTCTCCTTCCTAAAGTACTGTACTACAAGTCTGAAGTACAGCTGAGCATAAGGTGAAATATAATAACTTTCTCCGTAAAGAGAAATACGGATAACAATAACAAGTTTTAAACTCATGTGATCATTTTTGGAATAGTTGCATGAACAACACATTCCCAAATATATAGTCAGTGCTCTGGAGATTATTTACAAATACCATTAAGTAAGCATAGTATCTTATTTAAACATTTAAAATCATATCCCACCCTTCTGGGCCTGATTTGTTATGACACTAAATTACAAATAATTTTACCAGCTGTTGGCTATTTTTTAATTATTGTTGTTCAGTCGTTTAGTCATGTCTGACTCTTCGTGACCTCATGGACCATAGCACGCCAGGCCTTCCTGTCCTCCACTGTCTCCCGGAGTTTACTCAAATTCATGTTCATTACATCGGTGTATTTTTTAAATTATACTCTACGCTATACACATCTAATCTAAACAACATAGGATACATAAACACTAAGTATGCATATTTAAAATGAAGGAGTTTGGTATACAAAGTCTCATTCAGTAGTTTAACTTTGCTGATGCCATATGTTTCTTTCACATTTCAGTCAGACTATTCTTGCATAACAGTTAAAAAAAACTGAATCACAGACTATCTGTATTAAACCAAGAAAGGATTACTTAGCTTCAGTGGCATGTTACAATAGTTCTGTTCAGCCATTGCATCTTTCTGGAAGTAGCTAAACTGCTTCATTATTGGCCAACTGTGACCAAGTGTGAAGGATTCAGACTTAGAAGCCTTTCATCTGCTGAGTTTGCACACATGCTGAGCATCTGAAACAAGACTTTTGACCCTTTCTGGACCAGAAATAAATTTTGGTTGTTTTTTTTTTAATGACAAATTGCAAATATTCTTGTTTGGCTCCCCAACACAGGATAGAAACATAATGTGAGGATCAATCTGGAATTACTTGATGGATGGAGAATCTGTTTCCCAACTCATTCTGTTTTGAAGTTAATGTGGCCACTATTATAACAGGTTGGTAAAGTTTTAATACTTCCATGATGAATTTTATGTGGTGGGGGAATTATTCCAATTCTTTCATTTCTGGAGAACGATAGAAACAAATGTCTAATTATATTAAATTAAGTGCATATTCTGCTATGGATTATGTGACATCCCATTTCACCTTTTAATTAGAAATTAATTCGTCTTTTTGCACCTCTAGTTGTCCAGTTAAAATATTTATGAAGGGTTTATGACAATACTTCCTGATTCAATTAGATGACATTTTTAATTAAAAGTTTTCTATTCCTGTATAGGAAATTGCAGCCTATGACATGTCTAAAATATACTGTCTTCTTTTGAATCTTAAAAAGATTGCCCCAAAAGTCTGTTATATTTGTTGGAATGTGTTTTTTTTTAATTGGCAGTTCATTAGAATCTGAAAATGATTTTTTTAACAGCTGCTGCCTTCCTGATGAGCTGTGCTAGAAGACCCTTATAATAAATAATAGCTTTTATTCACATTATGCCGTAGGATTATGCTCAGTACATATTTCAACTATGAAACATACACAGACATGTGGATAGAGGTGTAACTACCATACATTTGTTAGTGCAGCAGACCAACATTTGGCAAACTAAGAAAGAAAACTGCTACCTCTAAATATGTCAGGAAATGCTTTTACATATAAGAGTTCATTTTCATATGGGTTCATTTTATGCCATCTGTTTGGAGACCGGAAGAATAAAAACAGGCCTAGGTGCAGTTGAATTTAATAGAGGTCGCTTAGGAGGAAAACACTCATATTCCCAACCAGTTACAGCTGAACAAGTTCTTTATTTTTAACCAGCCAAGTATGCATGTTTGCGGGGCATGGGAGGAGCAAACCATAAAAATGTTATGTGCTAGAATGGATAGGTGGCAGTAGTATCAGAAATTCAGCCGTGAGAATCAGTCCACTGCAAATACAATTTAGATTGGATTTTTTTTAACTTGCTCAGTAGTTAAGTGAACACATTTTACTCCAAATAAGTGTGCATGTCCATCAGATGACCATACTGGAAGAGAATTCTGAGAGTTGTAGTCCTACTATCTATATCTGTCTGACCTGGGCTGCAGAACTCTGGATGACTACTAGATGATAGTAGAGAAATACAGAAAACTCTTCTTTAATACTTTCTAATGTCTGTCCAAATATTTGCAGCCTATTACAGTAGGAAAACAGGATCTTATTTTCTGAATTGCCTTTCCTGGGTTAGAATAATTGTGAGCAAGAAGCCAAGATTTTAGGAAGTAGGTAGGGTGCAGAAATAGGAGCAATGTACATATATATTAAGGCAACACTATAGAATGTATACATATCTGAGTACAAAAGACTTAGGCTATGGCTTTATAACATTAAATAGACCAGAAAAAGTTCAGTCAATCTGTGATTTAGAATCTCAAGCTGCCCAACAGATCAGAGAAAGCAGGGGAAACAGAGATGATCTTCCCTTGTATAGTAAATAATCCTTGCTAAGGAATGTGGCTAGGAAATTCAAAGTAAATTATGAACAAAAGTAACTTGTTTGCTTGCTTTTATTATTTATTTATTTAATTAATTTTTATCCTGCCTTTATTATTTTTATAAATAACTCAAGCCGGCGAACATACCTAACACTCCTTCCTCCTCCTATTTTCCCCACAACAGCAACCCTGTGAGGTGAGTTGGGCTGAGAGAGTGTGACTGGCCCAAGGTCACCCAGCCAACTTTCATGCCTAAGGCGGGACTAGAACTCACAGACTCCTGGTTTCTAGCCCAGCACCTTAACAACTAGACCAAACTGGCTCTATCTGATTACTGATTACTGATTATGTCTGATTACTTGAATAAAAGGGGGGGGGAAATCAAAAATAGCATTTTACATTATTTCTATACATTGCTGAGATCCTACAGAAAGTCCTGGTCAAAGAGTGATTCATATACTGTTCATCAGGTACAGTAATCAAGCTGGTGAGTAGGATAATTGAACAATCTTATTCATGCCTTCTCAAAGGTAAATTCTGCTGTGCTCAGTTTTTTCATTGGGCTCCTCAAAAAAGCCATCTGTTGAACATTTGAATATATTTAGGTCCCAAAGCCACAAAGAACCTTAATATATAAAATCAATATCAACCAAAGGCACTACTATTAATGAAGCAATGTTCCTGTAATGCCCAGATTCAGCTAAATGTTGAAATAACTGCAGTTTCCAAATCATCTTCGAAGAGAACTCCATACAGGAAACATCATAGTAACTCAAGTAATTTCCCCCAACCTATACTTTTCATGTACTGTATGTTCAACTGCAAAACCCACTGACCTTATTGACAATAAACATTGGTCAGGTTGGCTAGAGGTGAATGAGATTTTATATATCAGAAACATCTCAGAAACTACTAATAGACTGTTACAACCACATGGCATCACCATAGCACACAAACCAACCAAAACCCTTCAGAACATCATAAGTAAACCAAAAGACCTAGTAGCCCAAGAAGAAAAAACAGGAGTTATCTACAACATACAGTGTAAGGACTGTAACAGCCACTATGTAGGACAGACTGGCAGAAGGCTAGCAGAGCGCATCCACGAACACCAACTAGCAGTCAGAAGACATGATGAAAACTCCTTAATCTCACAACTAATGGACAGGCTTAACCATACTTTCAACTGGGAAACTATGAGCATCTTAAACCAAGCCAAATCCAAAAATGCTAGAGAATTCCTGGAAGCTTGGCACTCAGACAAAGCAGCCATCAACAGACACATAGAGGTAAACAACATTTACATACCATTCATAAGAGACAATAGAAAAGCCAGAAGACCAGAACACCTCTTTGCCAGCAATCAACACCCAGATAGGCAAAGATTAACAGCAAGATTAGCAGCAGAGGAGCAATCAAACAACACAATAGACCCTAATCAAGGAACTATTAACTCTGTCAATCAACCAAGCAGCAAACAACAACCCAATCAAAGTACTACCAAGGAGAGTACAACACCCCCACCAACACAGGCAGGACAAGCCTGGTTATATAAACAGAGAGCAAGTTCCACTCCCTTTTCGCACTGAAGACGTTGCCTAGCCTGGCAATGAAACATCTGCAAGAAAACAACAAGGCTCAGAGAGCACCAAGGACTCCACAATGAGATTTTAATCCAAGTAGTTTGGATAAGACTAGATTGGGGTAACCCAAGACCAAATGTACTTTGATATAAAGTTGTTATTGCTCAGCATTCTGTAACTGCATCCTTTAGCTGAATAACTGATTTCTCTGCACAGACATGGACAATTTTTGGTGGCTTGAGGTCTACACCAGGGCTTGTATGGCATATCAAGAGCTGCATGCAAAAAACAGGAGGATATGACTTATTTGGGGAAAGATTTCAAGGGATTAAGAAGTGAAATTGGTGCCTTAAACCTTGGAAAAACCAAACCACCCTTAAAAGAACAATTTAATAGAAGGATGAATGTCATGTTCTCACACACTGGAGAAACTCTATGTGCATAAGCGGATTTCACATGGTCATTCAACATGTGGTCAACAGCAGCCATTCCCAATGAGTCAAATAACAGCATAGTACCTCCCCATGATCAGGTGATGTGAGGGAGTTGTCCATTCCTTTAATCTACTTGTTTTATATGGATTTCAAAACAAGCAGGAAGGTTACCATGGTTATTTTCTGCTCTGCTTTGGGACTGGGTGTGCATTTGAAATGCTTTGTTTTGTCTCCTCACAACCAACATTGTGCTGTGCAATAACAAGCAGATGCTAGTCCCTCGGCAAATGGATAAACCTTGAGTCAAAATCAAATCCTAGCCCTCTGCCTCTGAAGGAACTTGGCTATGTAGTTTTCCATCCCATCATCTTTTTCCTGGCTGTTGAGCAATCTGCAGAAGCAACTACCCATCACTTATAGCATTAAAAAAAAATCAATTATCTGGGAAACAATTAAAAAAAACCTTATTGTATGCCTTTAAAAAAAAAGGATACAAAAGGTTAAGCAGAGCAGCCGGCATCTGCACACTAATGACATGATTGTTATGATCAGTGTTTGCTTTACCCTGGAGTGGTAACATTATAATTCATCTACCTCTGAATGAGCAGCGACAATTAATGCAGTCAATGTGTCCCACGTGTCCCCTGTAGCATTAACAAGGCAGCTCCAGGCCCCCTGGCAGACACAGGGATGGAAATTGAGACGGCTTCCCATTTGAATGTGATCCTGATTACCTCAGCAGGGCCACCTGGCGCTTAGTGGCTGCTCTTTTTTCCTGTCACCACCTCCATTTGTCCTGACTCAGGGGAGCCCAGCCGATACCCAGCTGGGGAAGTCCTGTTGGCACCAACTGGCAGATACCAGCTGACCGGATTTCCCTGGCTAGGCTTGTTTGCTGGGGATGGCTTCAAACAATGGGTTGGTTTGTTTGGCCACATCGAGCTCACCTCAGGCGAGCCGAGCGGTGCTTTGCTACTTGCAATTAACAGGGGAGAGTGCTTTTGTTAGTCAAAGTACTGGTTCAGGTGATTTTATTTTTAACGAGAGAAAAGAAAAGCTCATGCTTAGAGATGGCAGTATTTTGCATCAGGCCTATCCTATCTGGGTGCTTTCTCAAAGCAGAAACAGATAAGCAGGCTAGCCAAAGATAATTCGCAGCTTGAAGTAGAGCCAGTCTTCCTTCCTTTTGCATGCATCATTAGTGCTAGGGTAAAGCTGCCACATCAGGGCTGTGCAAAAAGCGATCAGCACCAGATGGCAGCAATGAGCTAGAGCTTTCTGTGTCCCCTTGCTGTCACCTAGCATTGTCCCAATTACTGCAGAGTCTATGTAGTCGCTATCTACAGTCAATATTTCAAGAACTCTAGCAGCATCCAAGTATTGATTCTTCCCGCTGCACAGCATGGCCAGTTTTGCCCTTCCTGTAAGCACTCAGACACAGTAAACAGAGGTAAATGAGGCCCATTAGAATGCAACAGCAACGTTAAGCAGGATGAACACAAAATGCAAATCTGTGGTGGCTTCTCCAAGAGTCTTCCCCAGCAGCTACCTCTGTGAAAGATCCTTGTTGCCTGTTCTTTCCTCAGTTCCTTACAAACAAGCCACATCTAGAAGTAGATGTACTTTTGCAGCGTACAAATAGCGGAGGAGGAGGAGGAGGAGGAGGAGGAGGAGGAGGAGGAGGAGGAGGAGGAGGAGGAGGAGGAGGAGGAGGAGGAGGAGGAGGAGGAGGAGGAGGAGGAGGAGAAGAAGAAGAAGAAGAAGAAGAAGAAGAAGAAGAAGAAGAAGAAGAAGAAGAAGAAGAAGAAGAAGAAGAAGAAGAAGAAGAAGGGTTGCAGAGTCTCAAGGAGCTTAATCATCTTAAGCCCCTCTAGAATGCAATTACACAAAAGGATAAAGCATTCCTTGTGCCAGACAAATATATTTTGCAATTACAGACATAGGTAATGTTCATTGACCAATGGATTAGAATATATGCCAAAATGTTACCCCATTCATATCAAAATCCTAGGTATTGACAAATGGAAAATACAGACAGATTACACTTTCACTTATAATAAATGTTCACCCATATCAGTAATTCTACATGTGATTCTCCTTATAGGGTTGCAGATCTGTGCTGCAAATATGGTTGGCCACTAATGGGCAGGAAAGAAATACAGACACCCCACCCCCAAGACACCCCACCCCCACTCAATCTAGGGAGACATCCTGATTCTTGCAGCTCAGATCTGGTAACTCTACAGCTTCTAACTGGAAGGAACATCTGAAGCTCTCTTACACTGCAATCCTACATATACAGTATCTACTCACAGGAAAGCATGCTCAGTTCTAAGAGACTTATTCTCAAGTAAGTGTATATGGAATTGGAGCCTTGGAAATGTTATATGTTTTGAATTAAGAAATAATGTGTGAAAGGAAATAAATTGGATCTTGGCAAAGACTCCAACATTTGCTCCTATTCATATAATATTTACTTTTCAGAATTATTATATTTTCAGGTACAATATTAGAGATTTGAGCTACCCAATATCATTGGATCAATAGAGGTGGTACAATGCAATGTATTGCTACTCATAAGAAATACCTGCATTATGAAATTAAGTCAATTTACTGGGGTCTAAAATCTCTGGATGGTTTGTTTATAATCAGTAAAAAGGCCTTTGGGGAGGGAGAATTAAAGTGTATCAGGTTTTTTTAATGTAGTGCAGTGCTATTTAAAATTATAATCCGAGGATATGTATAATGTGGAGGTATTATTTTCAGGAAAATAGTTGCCTTAATTTGCTCACTTATCCCTTAGGCCAAACTAGTATTTATTTTTGCAAGTTACAAAATGAAGAATAAAATTGAAAATCACAGCTAGTTTGCATATATTCTAAATGCAAATTTACTGTTTTTCATAGTTTCTTTGCACATTTTAACTGATAGACTTGGCATCTGAATTGATATATTAATGAATTTATGTTAATTTCACATGTTAATAATTGACACAGAGATATTCAATCTTTCATGTTTATAGTGCACCATCCCTTAACGTGTTAAATGCCCATGTTCTCACCACACCCTAATAAGACAGGAGATTTTTATAAGTCTCCTGTCACCAAATGAGACTATTGTAGAATCTGAACCTTTGCATCCTAAACAATAGGAATTGCAAGCATACTGATAGACAGGTTCCATTCATGTGGAGAGAATGTAAGACTTTATACCTTTGTTGGTCAATAGTCAGCACAATTTATGTGGACATACTGTAGGAGCTCTTTCCTTATGCTAGTTCATACTTACCACAATAGGTATAGAGAACATCGGGCTGATGCCAGATAAAAAAAAATTGGGTCCATGAATGAGTAGTGATATAAAAAGATGCTCACTACCAACCTAAATTACATATTGGCCTTTTTATTAGAATGTCTCTGTAGTTTATATGGCATCCATAGATATTATGGCAAATGAAAATGGCACTTTTAATTAAAATTATATTTTTAAATAACAAAACCAACCTTATGAGCTCCAAGAGACAGTTGCCAGGCACACTAGTGCCTGCAGGCTCCATGTTGGGAAGTTGGAGAACCAGCTTCTATTCTTACAGTCCATGCCATCAAATCACCAATTGCTAATGAAAGGGGAATTTCTACTCATAAAGAATGAAATGACTTTACACAGCATCCTAATAAACTGGCTCCATTTATACCATAAGTACTTTCTTACTTACTTAGATAATACTGTTATTAAGAAGATATCCATCATTAAAGAAAAGGAAATGAATCACTTAAAAAGAGGAGCATGATATGCTTTAGATTTGCATATACTAATTTATATGGTTGGCATTAGTTTAGAAATAATTACCATAATTTAAATGCAAGTGCAGCAGAACTCACCAGAGTGCAGAAGCCTGTGATAAAGTGAGTTAGGTGGCCACTCGACCGCTATGGAAGTGCTAACTACTGATGGATAGCTTCAGTTGCCATTGGGCATGCTTGATGAAAATTCCAGGACCTGTAGCCAGATACATTTGGAGAGAATCAGATGGGAGAAGTCAAGTCTTTATATAGCTACTGTTATGGAAATGCCAATTGTTGATCTGATCAGAATTTGAATCTGCACCTTGGAATCCAGTAGGTCAGAGAATAAAGCATAACTAGAGTCAATCCAGAAATTGACTTTAACTGTGGTATTCATTATCCAGTGCTTCATACTGAAAATAGTATCATATTCATATAAAAAATTCAGATTTCATCCATGAAAAAAGACATAGCAACATGGAACAAAATAATATAAATTATCATTAGAATAATAATATAAGGATACCAAATCTAGCAATTTGAACAAGAATCCTTAATCAGTTTTAAAAACTTTTATGACCTCCCTCTAGCCTGCATCATAAGCTTCCTCATTATTACCAGAAGAGATAAAGTTCATTACAACCAATCCAATGCAGTGACTCACAAATACCTCCACCAGAGACCAAAGAGTAAAAATAAAGGAGAAACAAAAAGAGAACAGAGAATTCAATGGGAAGGGGAAAAGAAAAAAAATTAAGCAGAGAAAATAAGGGAGGTGAGAAACCTTTTTCCAATAGTCATTCCTTTTGTTCTGATCATAAGTAAGGTCAAATATCTGAATCATTTCTTCATCATTTATCTCAATTTAAGATAAATAGGTATATAAACCAATTTCTATCATGGCTTAGGCAAGCTGGTACCTTCTAAGGCTAAAAGGTTTATTTACCCAGCCAAAAGCCTAGGCAAAAAAATATGGAAATTATAATTCTGATTAAAGTTGTTGCTTCCTTTATATTTTTTAAGATTGTATTCATATGCCAATTTATACAATTCAGCAAAAGTCAAAGTAGATGTCACAAAACTGGATCTTCCCACTATGGCTATCCATTTTTGTTCATCATATTTGCTGAGATGTTTCTTGACTAGAATGGATTTTTTTGAGCCCAGAAGATACCTCCATATGTGACACCCTTGCATAAACAACTACAATCATGTAGATTTCCAAGTCTCTTCTATGTAAGCTCGTGGATATGAAGTTGCCCAAAGTGATAGCAGCAATAATTTAGAATTTTCCTTCTCTCTTTTCTGCCATCTAATGGTAATCTTGATTGTTGCAGTTAAGTTATGATAGACCAGTGTTTCTCAACCTTGGCCACTTGAAGATACTGTATGTGGACTTGAACTCCCAGCATGATGGATGGGGAATTCTGGGAGTTGAAGTCCACACATTTCCAAGTGGCCAAAGTTGAGAAACACTGTGATAGACGTATCTTTCTAGGCATTGCATTTCATAATACACATGTCAATGAAGGTTCTCAGGCATCCAGGTGGAACAGTCTGTAGCTTGAATCATGTCAACTGGATTTCTATTTTCTCAGTGGAAAAGTTTCGCTCCTTATCCAAGAAGCTTCTTCAATCTGAGCAAAGTTAGTAAGGGAATCCTTAAATATGTTTCTAGGGTGGCTGTGTGACCTTACACCTGGGGCTAGGTCATGGTTATTTGAGATGTTTATATCTAAGTCCCTTTATCATCCAAAGGAGGATCGTTAAGATTACCCTGCTGCTGTTGAGTTTGCGAAATGGTCTTAATCTTCCTAGGCACAGAAGACAAAGCAGGAAGGAAAATAGGGGAAAGATTGTGCCTGAGGCCCCCACCTCTATTCAAGGAAGGATTTTCCAAGTTGGCATAAATGGATTCCTTGACCCCTCTTTCAAACCACTTATCTTCCCTGTCTAAAATGTGAACATTAATGTCCTCAAATGAATGTCCTTTTTCCTTTAGATGAAGATAAACTGCTGACTCTGGTCCTGTGGTGTTAACAGGACAGTGTTAACCTATTTAATCATTTATTCACCGCTTCCTGTGTTGGGCCCTACTCAGAACAGGACAGATTCTCTCCAGCCACAAACCCCCCACTGGGGGAAAAGGAAGACGGTGTTAACTTTGTGCTAGAAAGGGGAACCATGGAGCAGCTCACATTGGAGAACGCTCAGCTCACGCAACAGATCACCATGTTGAACACCCAATTGGCCCAGCTCCAATCTCAGCAAACTGCAATGATGGTAGCCCTGACCCCACAACTCAAATGCCCTGTGCTGGCGCCGGAGAAATTCGTTGGGACTCCGGCCCAATTCCCGGCCTTCTTTGCTCAGTGTCAACTGTATCTGAGCCTCCGTTTGGAGGAATTCCCATCAGACCGCCATAAGGTAGGCTTTTTGATAAACTTGCTATTGGGGGCTGCCGCACGCTGGGCTACGCCTTTGATCATCCAGCAGAACCCACTTTTGGATGATTTAAATGGGTTTTGTTGACAACTTCAGAGCATGTACAAGGACCCAGTCAAGACACAGTCTGCCAGCAGACACATGAGGGAATTGAAACAAGGGCACCGACCAGTGGCTGAGTGCATTAGCAACTTCTGGCTACTGGTGCAGGATCTGAGGTAGAACGAGGAGGCCCTTCTTGACCAATTTCAGGAAGGATTGGCCACAGAGATCCTGGATGAGTTGGCCCAAACAGACTGCCCACAGACTCTTCAGGCCCTACTGCATCTCTGCCTCCAGATTTATGGGCATCTGCAACAACGAAGGGTGCGATGACGTGCAGCCATGCCTCCATCCTTTGTTACACCCACCTCAGCGGCTTGGCCCCCTTACATGGAAGAACCCATGCAACTATGGGGTGTGAGGCCTCGCCTCACCCAGGCAGAGAATGACCAACGTCAGCGAGAGGGGCTTTGCCTGTACTGCGCAGGATCAGGCCACCTGACCGCTAACTGCCCTGACAAGGCTAGAGTCGCCCCCTCATTGGGAAATGGACTCAGCCCAGCCTAAAATGGCAATTAGGTTGGGCCAAGTTGGCAGCTATCCAGACTCAATTGCCCCACCTCATACCCCTTCAAGGGTAACCGTCACCCTACAGGTTCCAAGGTCTTCTTCGTTGGTGACCCAAGCCATGATCAATTTGGGAGCCACCACCAATTTTATGGATGAAGGGTTCGCCATGGAGTGGGGAGTTCCCCAACATGAAGTAAATCCTCCTCTTGTCGTCAAAACCATTGACGGGTGACTGCTTCGCTCTGGTCCTCTGCCTTCCACCACGCAATGGCTACTCATGAGAATAGGGGGCACCTAGAATGGTTGGAGTTTTACGTGGTAGATACGCCTCATTTTACCCAGTACTGGGACTGGAATGGTGCATGAGCCTCAAATTGCATGGTCATTAGGAAGAATAGACTTCCCTGCAATGTGCCATGCATGTGTCCAGCACCCTTGCCACCGGGCAATCATCACTCTAGACCTGCAGCTTCCCCCACAGTTCCGGGACTACGCCAATGTGTTCAATGAGAAAGAGGCCGACCAACGTCCACCACACCAACCCTAAGACTGCCTCATTGACCTGGTCCCCGGTGCAAGGCTTCCGGTAGGACATATCTACTTGCTGTCGGAACCGGAACGAGTGGCCCTCAAGGACTTCCTGGATACTAATTTGAAGAGGGGCTTCATCAGACCCTCCACTTCTCTGGTAGCTGCCCCCATGTTGTTCGTGAAAAAGAAGTCGGGGGAGTTACGATTGTGCTGCGACTATAGAAGGTTGAATGACATCACCATCAAGAATCGCTACCCCCTACCATTGATTTCTGAGCTACTAGAACAACTTCACAGTGCTAGGATGTTCACGAAGTTGGACCTAAGAGGGGCTTACAACCTAGTAAGGATTCGGAAGAGGGATGAATGGAAGACCACGTTCTGCACCCGTTATGGCCACTTTGAGTATACAGTCATGCCTTTCGAACTGTCCAATGTCCCAGGGGTCTTCATGCACTTCATGCACAACGTGTTTAGGGATGTCCTGAACCGGTACCTGGTCATTTACCTAGATGACATCTTGGTCTTCTCCTCCTCCCCAAGCGAGCACGTCCAGCACGTTTGCAAGGTGTTGCAGCAGCTACGGGAGAACCACCTGTATGCCAAGCTGGAGAAGTG
The DNA here is from genome assembly GCA_023362775.1 of Charina bottae. Classification (NCBI taxonomy): domain Eukaryota; kingdom Metazoa; phylum Chordata; class Lepidosauria; order Squamata; family Charinaidae; genus Charina; species Charina bottae. The sequence goes on along the minus strand of JALMGJ010000004.1, from coordinate 45,689,616 downwards.
TCAATTTGCCCAGGGCACCATTGACTTCCTGGGACACCGGATTTCTGCCACCAGTATCGCGATGGAACCAGGCAAGGTAGAGGTGCTACAGTCTTGGTAACCCCCATGTCGGGCCAAGGATGTGCAGCAGTTGCTTCGGTTTGCCAATTATTATCGGAACTTTATTCCGCATTTTGCAGAACTCACCACCCCTCTATCCAACCTGCTTTGGAAAAGGAACAAGTTTAGTTGGGGAGACACCGAGCAGCAGGCCTTCGAAAAGTTGAAGATCGCCCTCACCTCATAGCCCATCCTTAGACACCCAGACCCATCCTCGGTGTTCGTGATTGAAATGGACTCATCCACCATGGCTATAGGGGCCATCTTGCTTCAAGTCGACCCTCGAACTGGCACCCTATGCCCTTCCACTTACCAATCCTGGAAACTGGCACCCGCCGAGAGAGCCTACACCATCTGGGACAAGGAGCTCTTGGCAATCAAGGTGGCGTTCGAGGTATGGAGACACCACTTGGAGGGGGTCTGCCATCTGATTGAGGTGAGAACAGAACACCAGAACATGGAGCCCCTGAAAACCACGAGGAACCTGAACCAGAGACAAATCCATTGGTCCCTTTTCTTCTTGCAATTCAACTTCCAGGTGACATACATTCTGCGGGGCCAGAACCAAAGGGGCCGACATCCTCTCCCAGAAGCTGGAATATGATTGCCTGGAGTCTCCATTGCCAACCCAGCCCGTCATCCCTCTTGAGCGGTTCACCGTGACCAACATGCCACATGACCTATTTCAAGAGATCCGAGAACAGCAGCCTTTTGTAATGAAGCAGCAACAGGAAATATCGCAGCTCCTCACAGATCAAGCAAACCCTTGGACTTGGGCCCATGATGCACTCTGTTTTCAGTGGCACTATTATGTACCATCCAGAGTTGGCACTACAGCTATGCCATGACAGCCCCGCAGCGAGGCACTTTGGATTTTTTAAGACATTGAATTTGATCTCCCAGGAGTTCTGGTGGCTGCGTATACAGGATGATGTAAAACAGTACGTGGCATCTTGCCCTGAGTGCCGCAGAGCCAAGTACCAGACGGGGAAGCCTTCTGGCCTTCTAATGCTGCTACTCACCCCATATCTATGGATTTCATCACGGATCTTCCAAAATCCCAAGGCGCCACAACCATTCTGGTAGTAGTAGACACGATGACCAAAATGGTGCACTTCAATCCTTGTGCAGGCTTGCCCACTGTGCAAGAGACCACACGGTTATACATTAAACATGTCTTCAGGCTACATGGGTTAGCCAAAAGTGTGGTATCCAACCATGGTTCACAGTTCACTGCCTGTTTCTGGAGAGCTCTCCTTAAGAACTTGAACATCCAAGGCCATCTGTTGTCAGCCTATCACCTGGAATCGGATGGGGGAATGGAGTGGGTGAATGCCATCTTGGAAGAGTACCTGCGCTGTTACATAAACTTCCATCAAGAGAATCGGGCGGACCTGCTAGCGGTAGCGGAGTTTGCTTACAACAATGTGCTACACACGTCCACCAAGATGTCTCCTTTCATAGACAACTATGGTTTCCACCTGTGACTTTTCCCCTTGTGGCTCCAGATTCTTCCTTACCTGCCACCGACCGGTTCTTCCAAGAACTACAGGCCAGCCATCAGGTCCTTTGTGAACAGTTGGAAAGGGCCAAGGAGGATTACAAGTGATTTGCTGATCACCACCAGAAGGTGGGACATTCACTTGCGGTCGGTGATCTGGTGTGGCTTTCCACAAAACACCTAGCCTCTTCTCGCCCTTCCCGAAAATTGGACCACCATTTCTTGGGGCCTTTTCCAGTCGAAGCCAACCCTGTTGCCTTCTGGTTAACTCTCCCTCCTCACGTTTGGGTGCACCCCGTTTTTCATAGGTCCCTGCTAGTCCCTGCATCAGCCACCAATCCGCTTAGATCAATGAATCCACCGCCCCCTCCGGTCGTCATTCAAGGCAAAACCCAATATGAGGTTGCCCGCATTCTGGACTCACGCATACACCACGGCCGCCTCCAGTACCTAATTGACTGGAACGGGTACGGGCCAGATAAATACTCATGGGAGAATTCTTCAGACGTACATGCTCCACTGCGGGTCTATCAATTCCACCAACAGTATCCGCGTAAGCCCAGACCACAAACTCCGGGGGAAGTGGGTTCTGTGGGGATGTATAGTGTCAGGATGGAGGTTGAGTCTGTGGTGGAGGAGGACAAGCCAACAATAGAAAAGACGAGAACGGGTTTAGGTGCGAAATTCAAACCGGAGTTCAAGAGGGTGATTGGAGACAGTCAGGGGGCGGGCTCACTGCCACCTATCAGTGCATGCGAAAGAATACTGGAGAGGCGAGCCAAGCAACGAGAGGTGCGATTGGCTCCCACACGCAAACGGCAGGAAAATTGCGGCCATAAAAGGCGCCAAACTCTTGAGCAAGTTGCCAGAGACAACCATTCATGCTGCGTACAGACACCTCCCATGAATCGCAATCCCGCCACCATACTGGACCTTGATCCCGAGTCTCGCCTTACTGCTGCACTGGACCTCGATCTCAAGCCTCACCTTGCCGCCACACCGGACCTCGATCCCAAGCCTCGCCTTGCCGCCATGCCGGACCTTGATCTCAAGCCTCACCTTGCCGCCACGCTGGACCTTGATCCTGAGCCTCGCCTTCCACCCACACCAACTCTCGCACGCTAAGCCTCACCTTGCTGCCGAGCCCACCCTCACGCCCAAGCCTTGCCTTGCTGCTGCGTCAACCTTCGCCCCAAACCTTGCCTTGCAACGATGCCAGACTCCTTCCATCAGCTGTGCCTGGCTACTGCACCAAAGCTTACTCTATGACCTACCGGGTCGCCACGTGGACCACGTTTCCCGCACCACACTGACCACACTTGGATCCGGCTCTGGAATTGAACCACATGCTAGTGAGAAATTGTTTTCTGAACTTTACTGTGTGTAATTATTATTTAAATAAAGATCATTTATTCACCGCTTCTTGTGTCGGGCCCTAGTCGGAACAGGACAATTTTCTAGCCTTACCTGGAGATGTTGGGAAGTGAGCTAGGGTCTTGCACAAGCAAAATATGTGTTCTGAGCTATGACTTTTTAAAACTGTAGAACTATGATTATGCATACATCATCAGGCTTTTTTTTAAATTGCTAGCAAATTTTCACATTTGACATATTTTCAAGGGCTAGTAGCTATGATAGATGTACAGGTTGAAGTTTCTGAAAGGTATCTCAAAGTGATTAACAGCGAAAAGAACAAACTGCCTTTATTTGTTTGGTTATGCTTTTATAAACCAATTCAATCTAATTACTGTAAGCAATGCCAAGGGACAACAGTCGGAGCCAATGCAATAGTAAAATGATAGTACAATATACCATAAAACCTCATAGAGCATAAGAATTAATCACAATAAAATAACAATCTTGTCTCAATCCTTTGCCAAACTTGATGCCATGTTCCATCCAGGCTATGGTTTCTAGTCCTCTGTATAGGTTTAGGACATTAATCTGCATTGGGTGAGGACAATGAGATGTTCTGGGATTCCCATTCCACAACTTGACATATTTGACACAATTGGAGGCTTTTCTACAATCAAAGAAGTACGTACTGACTTCTTTGGGATATTATTTGGCTTTCTCAATTACCCAGCAACTATCAACAATAATGCCTATGGTTCCTTGGCCTTTTCTAAAATCATCTTGAACATCTGGCATCTTCCTTTCTACATAAAGCTCAAATCTGTATTGGATGAGCCTAAGTATTGTTTTGCTAGTATATGGAACTAAGAGTATTGTACAGAAGTTTACACTTTTCTGTATTCCTTCAATTCAATGCTATGCTAATCACCTATTAACTATCTAGTATTGTGATGATAATATGTGATGCATGAAGGGGGATAGAACAATGGGATATTTTCAATGGACTCATTTAATTGACAGTTTTAGAAAACAAAGTATGAATTTCCTTGCCACCCAAAGTGACCTGGCAAACTTGGAAGTTTATTCCAGATACTGTACCCTGTTTTGGATCCTCCATCAAACATTAGAGTTATTTAGTTGACAGCTAATAAATTGCTATATGTTTCACTGATATATGTGCTAGTTTTACAATAAATGTATTAAAATAGTAGGGAAAGAGCATTTAATCTGTATACCATCTGTTGCCTATTGCAATTGGCATCAACACATTTTTTTTCTTCTGCGTTCTGTTCTGTTTTTTTTAAAAGAGGACCATGAAGCAAGCACATAAATCATTTCTAATTTGTTCTAGTCCCATCTCATTATAAGAAGTTATTCCCATGCTTTATGTCAGTAGGGTATCCCTTCTTAATTGTTTCTCCCAAATGCTGTAAAGCTGTAAATCTGCCCACCATAGGAAAAACCATAGGACATGAAACTGAGCCCTAGCTATATGTCTATGAAGGTTCTCAGTCATCCAGGTGGGATTGTCTGTAGCTTGAATCATGTCAACTGGATTTCTATTTTCTCAGTGGAAACGTTTCGCTCCTTATCCAAGGAGCTTCTTCAGTCTGAGAAAAGTTGGTAAGGGAATCCTAAATATGTTTCTAGGTAGCTGTGTGACCTTACACCTGGGGTCATGGTTATATTGAGATGTTATTTTAAGTCCTTTTATGATCTAAAGGAGGATCGTTAAGATCACCATGCTGCTGTTGAGCTTGTGAAATGGTCTTAATCTTCCTAGGCACAGAAGACAAAACGGGGAGAAAGATGGGAGAAAGATTGTGCCTGAGGCCCCCACCTCTATTCAAGGAAGGATTTTCCAAGTTGGCTTTTCCATTTATGGATTTTCCATTTATGCCAACTTGGAAAATCCTTCCTTGAATAGAGGTGGGGGCCTCAGGCACAATCTTTCTCCCATCTTTCTCCCGGCTCTGTCTTCTGTGCCTAGGAAGATTAAGACCATTTCACAAGCTCAACAGCAGCATGGTGATCTTAACGATCCTCCTTTAGATCATAAAAGGACTTAAAATAACATCTCAATATAACCATGACCCCAGGTGTAAGGTCACACAGCTACCTAGAAACATATTTAGGATTCCCTTACCAACTTTGCTCAGACTGAAGAAGCTCCTTGGATAAGGAGCGAAACGTTTCCACTGAGAAAATAGAAATCCAGTTGACATGATTCAAGCTACAGATGAGCCCTAGCTATTTCCTCAGCATAGCTGATACGCATAGGGTTGAAATAACATTAAACACTGTTAGCCTCTTTCTCTAGCCTTCTGCAGTGCATGGCCTTTCCATTTGAGTTGAAGAATTTTTAATATTCAGGACATACCCTGTGCGTGAAGTCATTTTCTTTCTATATAATTGTACTGTAATGATAATATGCATGGCCTAACAGGCCATGGCATGGCTGGCTGCTTGCCACAGCTGAGCCTCTGAGTTAAAGACTTTAATTCTGTCATGCCTCATCTAGTCTTATGTACTTTTTTGTAGTTGGTTCACAAATTTATCTCAGGGTTGCCATTGAGATGGTCAAGGCCACTGACGTATCTGTGAAGACATCACACCCTCTAATGAAGGGTGCCTAAATCTGTGCATTGAGAACTTGCATGAGGAATTGTTAGTGGAAAAAAGTCTAAGCAAATGTTCTTGCGTCATTAATTCATTGACAGATGGATCCTAGAAGACTCGGCCATGTGATTAAGTAATATATTCTGCCTGATGACTGAATTGTGTGTAGTTATGCATGGGTAAGTCCCGAGATAGTTCATAAAATATTTGCACATAGAATGGTGCAGAGAATAGCACTTGGTGAATTTGAATAGCACTTGAATGGGTTTGAGCTGCACAATTCTCTATTTTCAATTTATTCCATTCAAACAATGTAGTACCAGTTACTACCAATGCAAGATAGAAAAAGTATCTATCATTCATTCCCTAAACAGTTCTGGATGACGTAAAAGATACTGGGCAACAGGATCCATTAGCATAACATTTAGGGCTATATGTGTGCATAGTTGGATTTTTCTATATTTGACCCCTTTGTACTTGCAGATTACAGGTAGTCCTCAATTTATGACCATTCGTTTAGCGACCGTTCAAAGTTACAACGGTGCTGAAAAAAGTGACTTACAACCGGTCCTCACACTTACGACCATCACAGTGTCCCCACAGTCACATGATCAAAATTCAGGCACTTGGCAACCAGCATGTATTTACGATGGTTGCAGCATCCTGGGGTCACATGATCACAATTTGCAACCTTCCCAGGGGGCTTCTGACAAGCAAAGTCAATGGGGGAAGCTGGATTCACTTAACAACCATGTGATTCGCTTAATGACTGTTGCAAAAAAGGACGTAAAATTGGGCATGACTCACAACTACCACATTGCTTAGTGAAGGAAGTTCCAGTCCCAGTTGTGGTTGTAAGTCAAGGACTACCTGTACAGTATATATTGTGGGTGGTTAAGGGCTGCCTATTTTTTGTGGATTGTATTATTCATGTGAAGATATTAGAAGCAGTAGTCTAGCAGTGATTTATTCACTTATAGAGTTTATAAACTTTATTTATTTGTACAATATCTAAGATAATTTCTCAGCTATGTTCAAGGTGGTGGACAAAATAAAAAATGTATTTGATAATGAATGCCTTATACATGTCACATGAACAGTTGGATGCACACAATCTCTATCAACCGAAAGCACATAAGAAGTAGGCACAGGATGTTATTAGCTAGCCCAACTCCATGTTATATGCCAGCATGCCCTCCCTAGCAGTATATTGGTCAGCTGCACAACGGTCATGCAAACCTCAGAATTCCAGTATAGCCAAGTCAAATCTGCAACCAACAGGAGAAGCCTGTACACATTTCAGTGGCAGATGGACCAGGCTAGTCAGCCCATTTTTGCATCACTTTCACATGTGCATTTAATGGGTATGGAGATTTATGGGAGCCTCTTATTGTTAATATTGAGGATAGTCATCCTCTATCTATAATCTATTATATCATTACTAATGGGAGAGAAGGATGAATCAGTCTAGTTCCCATTTGTCACTTACAGTGTGCATTTGCTTATCATTCAGCCTGTTCTGTCCTATTTCCATATAATGTGCAGTTTTTTAAAATAATGTACAACATTCTAAAACCTGCTCACAGTATAGAACAGAGCTTTCCAAACTTTTCATGTTGGTAACACACTTTTTAGACATGCATCATTTCGCGACACACTGTTACAGCAGAGCATCATTTCGCGACACACTCTTACAGCAGGGCACAAGGCAGGCACTGGGACCTGCGCGGAATCCTGGCAGGGCAGGTTTGGAGGCAGAAAGGCACAAGGCAGGCACTAGGACCTGCATGGAATCACAGCAGGTTTGGAGGCAGCAAGGCACAAGGCAGGCACTAAGACCTGCGCGGAATCCTGGCAGGGCAGGTTTGGAGGCAGTAAGGCACAAGGCAGGCAGTAGGACCTGCATGGAATCACAGCAGGTTTGGAGGCAGCAAGGCACAAGGCAGGCACTAGGACCTGCGCGGAATCCTGGCAGGGCAGGTTTGGAGGCAGCAAGGCACAAGGCAGGCACTAGGACCTGCGTGGAATCACAGCAGGTTTGGAGGCAGCAAGGCAAAAGGCAGGCACTAGGACCTGCGCGGAATCCTGGCAGGGCAGGTTTGGAGGCAGCAAGGCACAAGGCAGGCACTAGGACCTGCATGGAATCACAGCAGGTTTGGAGGCAGCAAGGCACAAGGCAGGCACTAGGACCTGCGCGGAATCACAGCAGGTTTGGAGGCAGCCAGGCACAAGGCAGGCACTAGGACCTGCGCGGAATCCTGGCAGGGCAGGTTTGGAGGCAGCAAGGCACAAGGCAGGCACTAGGACCTGCGTGGAATCCTGGCAGGGTTCGGAGGCAGCAGCAGCCGCGACACACCCAGACACTTCAGCCGACACACTAACGTGTCCCAACACACAGTTTGGAAAGCTCTGGTATAGAACAATCCAAAGCTTGCCTTGAGGACATTCTGTTATTGTTTAAAAACAAAAATACTTGGTAATAGTCTCTCAAAGCAACTGGAAAGCCCAACTGAAGCCTCAAGTGTTCAAACAAGGTCACAAATGCACAATATTCCATCTTATACTTGTAACTCAATTTGTGTTCATATTTCAGCTAGTATTGATTCCTGATTGTTTTTATAAATATTTCACATTAACACTTCACTGAAATCTGTCTTCCAGATTCCCAGGTTTTCTTTCCCCATGAAGTAGGTTTCTGCTATTCCACTCAGGCTGCTTTAAAATTTCTTTTTGTTTTCTTTTGATTGTGTTTTGGGCTTACTTTATGGATGAACGGTGATGGTTGGTGCTGGGATTGTTGTTAGCATTGTTTGCTCTTACACATCTCTTCATTTCACTGAAGGAATTTCTTGATGATGTTGATATGGCCTTGAAAAAAATGAGAAGCAGGGGAGATTGCAAACTTCTGGAGATACGAATGCACAAAGACACACACAAATTACCCAACTAAAATGCAAGAACTCAGTAGCCTCGTCATGCAAACATTTCTGTATTATTTGTCCCTTGCTTAAAAACAAAAAAAGATCATCAAATTAATTTTTGTTGTTGTTCAGTCGTTTAGTCGTGTCCGACTCTTCGTGACCTCACGGACCATAGCACGCCAGGCCTTCCTGTCCTCCACTGTCTCTCGGAGTTTACTCAAATTCATGTTCATTACATCAGTGATGCTATCTAACCATCTCATCCTCTGCCGTCCCCTTCTCCTTTTGCCTTCAGTCTTTCCCAGCATCAGGGTCTTTTCCAGTGAGTCCTCTCTTCGCATTAGGTTAATATCCCTGGCTAATTTTCAGTATAGCATTACTTCATCTCCCAATGGAGATTGATAATTTCTCTAAATTGAAGCCCATGGTGAGAACACTGGGACCACATCTTACTCTATTCTAGCGTTCGGGAATTAGTTTGGAACCAAACAAAGGTTATAACACTTTTTACAGTGTATGTTTTATTTAGGCTATGTGTCTTTATTTGTATGCCCGAATCAATTTCAAATTTTATTATATAGATTCCAATTAATTTACAAGCTTTGCTTGATAATGAACTCTTAAAATAATTTGTTAATGTTTCCATTCTGTTTTAAAAAACATATTGTGAATTTATGATTCTAATAAGGTGCCGTGTGCATAGGAAAAAGTAAGCCTGGAGGCAAATCTTGTAACTCTCCAGACTGTAAGGGCAGAATGATGACAAATTGTATAAATATGTGCAAATTGTCCAAATGCTGTTATACATTATGGTTTCTAGACACCAAAAAAAAGGAGAGTTTTTTAATGTAAGGTCAGTCATTGTTCTTGCTTTGAATAAAATTAGGGCAATTACATTCAATTTTATTAAGTTTATCACTCAGAAGAAATGTTTCACTTAAATCATCACTTTGTATTTTCCTCTCCATGTGACATGCACATATTCAATTACTATAACAGTGATAGTTCCCAGTAAATACAAAAAGATGTTTTGTTGTAATATATATTACATTTAAAGGGGAAAAATATAGGTAGTCCTCGCTTAACAACCATTTGTTTAGTGATGGTTCAGATTTACAACGGTGCTGAAAAAAACAACTTATGACTGGTCATCGCACTTACGACCATTGCAGGGATGGTCGTTAAGCATATATCATGGTTCCCCATTGATTTTGCATGCCAGAAGCTGGCCAGGAAGGTCGAAAATGGTAATCACATGACCACGGGATGCTGCAATGGTCATAAATGTGAAGTGGTTGCCAAACCATCCCTGCAGCCACATGATCACAATTTGGGTGCTTGGCAACCGGTTCGCATTTATGACCGTTGCAGCGTCCCATGGTCACGTGATCGCCATTTTCGACCCTCCTGGCCAGCTTCTGGCAAGCAAAATCAATGGGGAACCATGTTATTTGCTTAATGACCATGTGGTTCACTTAACGCCTGTGGTGATTCGCTTAACAACCACCACAAAAAAGGTCGTAGAATCAGATCAGATTCACTTAATGACCACTTTGCATAGCAACCAAAATTCTGGTCCCAATTGTGGTCATTAAGTGAGGACTATATGGAATGGGAACAAAAATATCTATGGCCTATTGTATAGACTTATTCAATGAGTTTTAAATAGCAAATTAATCAGTGTGTTAAAGTTCATATTAAAATGAATACTTTGAATGGCTTGGGAAAGCAGTCTCCTGCAAAATTCTCTGACTGGAAGCATGAAAGACGTCCCCAAATGTGTGTTGGTCTGTCACTGGTTTTTCATTTACATTACAGAGCTTCTTGCCCAATACTGGGGTCAAGTTCTTCCAATTATTTGTCTGCAAATTATTTCTCTCTTACACATTTTGATTTACACTGTATAAGATCTGTGTCTCCACAGGTCATTTCTCGTTCTTACTTCCACTGAATCCTTCTTCTTCTTCCCTCTCCCATTTTTTTTTCTTTCTGTCAGGTTGTGAAAAGAAGAAATCAACATATCGTTGTGAATAAGAAATAATTCCTTTTGATTTTGCCAGGCAGACTCTTGTATCCCTGTGACAGTGTAAAGGGCAAATATTTCCCCTTACTAACTACCATACTTTTCAAGATGAGACAAACTTGGCAGCAGTTGGAATACTGCCATGCCTTGATAATCGGGAGTTGTTTGTTAAGCAATTGAGAAAAGTTTTGCCAGTTATATAGTTTTCACTCCAAGATGAATATCAGGGCACTTCATTTGCTGAACTAAAGAAGAAGATCTGAAGAAATTGCTTTGGACAGAAAATTCTAGAAAGTTTTAACCTTCTTCCAAATTCATCCCTTAATAATTTAGGGGAAAAAAATACAAGTGGATAGACTATCTTGCTTTATTTTTGCAAACTTTATGGATGTCCATACATCCACTATACTTGCTGTAATATGGGTTACAAGTGACCATTAGTTCAGGGGAAAAAAGTATCAGTAACCCGTTTCCATGTGCAATATGTTTGCCTGGGTACTTTGTTTTCTCTATAGCTATAGCAAGCTTTTTTTCTAAGCAATTTTTGAAAACTATTAGAGAACCTGGGATATGCATTTTAGTAGACCTCCTGAATCCAGTGTGAATAAATAGTTCACAATCAGTTTTGGTGCTTAAGATTCAATGGGATTAAGAACAGATGGAACTTATTAACGAATATTACAAACTAGGTGGAATTTATTATAAGCAGATTCAAAAACAAAGATTCTATTAAAATGTTTAGTCATTCTCTATTTTTTGAAAAAAGTGAATAATACTTAGGTTAAAATATGACAATAAAGATATAGGGTTAAAAGAGTAATCATGCATCAGACAATTTGATCCTGCATCAAGTTTCCCCTGCTGAATCGGCTATTATCTAAACATGTCTCAGCTGCTAATGTTAAAGCTTTTGTAATTTTAGTTTTAAGAGCATATTAAATAGGCCATGAATCTGCTCATCATAAGGAGTTTTACCCTGTGCCCTGCAAATACACAGCTGGAGGTTGTCAGGCGCACACCTCCTTAATAGATGATACTGTGTGTGTACAATTAACACATTAATTTATGAAGTAAAATGATCAGGAGAGACTAAGGCTTCAAAGTCAAATACTTGCTATTAAGCACAGGCTCAGTTTCCATGTCTGATGGTTGCCAGTCCCACCCAGAGGTCCTGAATCATGGCGGCAGCCAAATGTTAACAAACGATAGGAGTTTATAGCAGCTGTTAATCTTCTTTGTATCACTATTCAGCATGCATATAGGGTGTTTGTTTTGGATTAGGAAGGAAATAGACTTATTATATTGACTCTTATTTCTTAGTCATGTTCTATCTCAGGCAGGCAGGCAACTGCTGTGTTAATTACAGCCCAAAACAATAAGTTTGTGTTCTATATTTTTGTTCATCCTCCATTCCCACTGCTTCTCATTCTGCTACAGCAACTTGTTACAACCTATGACAGTACAATAAGTCCCTTTTTATCTTAAGTTTTTGGCTTATGCTTTTATTTCTATTTCAATGTTTTACTTCTTAGCACTGAATCTTTTGTCTGGATTCCCCCGAAACAAAAAGGGTAACTAGGATTGATGTAGACAATCAGAAGCTATGGGCATGAAACTACTGGTTTCTGAAAGGCACAATGATAATGATCATTGTTGAGCCTACAGCTGCTAAACCAGAACTTCATGGTCACAGAATCCTACACAGGTAGCTCTATATATTTTTTAGTGAAAGTGGATGGTCATTCATCCATTCATCATTCATCCACGTGAATATGCATGGAGGTGGGGGAGTCAACAAGAGAAGGAAAGAAGGGAAGCTTGATAAATATTAATCCCCCACTTCTGATTTAAAAAATTGTGAAAAACTCAGTAAGTATGAATGTAGTCCAAACATTTCTATGAAAACGGTTAAGAAGTAAAATTCTCCTAAAGATAGCTATAAATGTTCATTCTTAGAGTACTTAATTAGGGAGTTTGAGAAAATATACAGCATATAAATTTATTACGATTACTGGCTGATACTGCCCAGTAATTACTGGCTATGGTACAGAAATTGAAGACAGACCAGACTATCTCTGATTGCTAGAATATTATTCCAGTGTCAATGTATCTTTTATTCAGAAAGGAGCAGAAGAAAAGAAAGAACCTCCTGCTCATAGTTCCTATTTGTATTTTCAAGGCCTGAATTTCCATGAAAGCAGTTTCACAGATTTACAAGGAAGTAACATAAAGAACTTAAAAAAGACCTGAAGTTTCTAAAGCAGAAATAGAAATTCACTGCAGGCCATTTTATGGTTTTTGCCCAATGTTTACTTCCATATAAGTGAGATTAAATAAGTGCAAAATACCTGTTATCTCTTCAGCTTGAGCTGTAAAATCTTTTTTTAAAATGATAAAGGTTATTATATTGTTCATTAAGGATTTTATATATTTTCCTACATTCATTATGAATTGCTGTTTTATAGGCTTGTCAATGTCATCCTTTTAAAAAAAGGATATCCAAGACAGGAGCCTCAGGGAAACATGGACATAACCTGTAAAGCTATGGCTCCCAAACAGGGCACTGTGGCACCCCAGGGCACCCCAGTGAACTCACAGGTGTCCATGGGATATTTACATTTTCAAGGGAAACACAGCAATACTCAACATCTACTAGCATGAAGTACTAGCCTACTGTCGCTGTGTTTCCTCAAAAATTTAAAATGTCCCACAGCACCCCTGTGAGTTTGCTTTTCTGTTAAGCCCTGAGGTTCCCAAACTCTGCGCTGAGGCACCTCAGGGTGCCACGGAGCACATGAAAAAACTACTGAGACATTAAGGGCACCATGAACCAAGACAGTTTGGGCACCTTTGCTGTAAAGATTTAGAAATTCCAATATTCCAATAGTGATATTTCTGAGGGGAGGAGGTTGGAAGCCAAAGTATAATAAGTTATACTATCTCAACAGGGCAAGCTCATAATATGTTTGTCATGGAAGTCAAGGAGATTATCAAACTTGGATGAGAAGAGAGGCCTATAGAGGCAGCTTGAACCTCCTAAAGCCATGGATGGTAATGTCTTGGGAGAAGCAACCTCCAGTTTTGAGATTAAAAGTCAGGAATTGATTAACACTGAGAAATAACCAGAAATATAAATTGAATTTGGATACAGAAACCAGTGTCAACAATGTAAACTGCATGCCATTGCTCTGCATATTTTGTATCTAGAGCCACATATTCTTGACATTCTGCCTATGGTTATCTATTATCAGCTACCAAAAATGGCCCTGATTAATTATTATTATCCTAGTAACTCACTGCATAGATTAGGGATATCCTGCTATGACTCTCCATGCCCCACAGTAGAACCACATATGAGAAGCATGAGATTCACCATATCATGTATCTAATTCTCCTAGTGATGGTGGTATTCCCATAAAGGTAAAGCCTCCCCCCGCACATTTGTGCAGTCGTGTCTAACTCTAGGGGCCGGTGCTCATCTCCGTTTGTTAGCCGAAGAGCCAGCATTGTCCGAAGACGCTTCCACAGTCATGTGGCTGGCATGACACATGTGGAACACTGTTACCTACCCACCGAAGTGGTACCTATTAATCTACTTGCATTTGCATGCTTTCAAATTGCTAGGTTGGCAAGAGCTGGGGCGAGTGCGGGAGCTCACTCCGTCATGCAGGACGAGGGATTCGAACCTCCGAACTTGCGATCTTCCAATCGACAAGCATGGCGTCTTACCCACTGAGCCACCACACACACCCTGGCCATTCCCATACCTGGCCATTAACTAGGGGTTTTTTGTTGTTGTTATTTTCAGCACAAGCATGAAGAGGCCAAATGATTGGCTGCTTTTGTTATATTTCTGCTAGTAAATCTTTATTGATTAGTTGTACTTTAAATCACTCAATAACCACAATTCTCTGGGAAGTGAATAAATCCATGAAAATACATTTTTTTCTCTGTCAGTTTGCACAGATATAGTCATCATTAATAATAAATATTAATAATAAGCGTAAAAAATATATAATCACAAGCACATGGCTAGCAGTATAAAAAATTAAATGTGTGGGGATAAAAAGAGAGAAAATGTATTCACACAATGTGGAAAAGATTATCACATAAAATCTAGGCAAAGTTTATCAGAAAGACATGCTACAGAGGGATTGTGTCTCCTGTGGCTATATCAGGTGAGAATTTTGAAAGCTGTTATTACATGCATCTGGAGGGCAATAGGTTGAAGACAGCTACTCCATGTACTTCCTTCTGCAAAAAACCTACAAGTAGTCCTCGCTTAACAACCATTCATTTAGTGATGGTTCAGACTTATGACGGTGCGGAAAAAATTACTTATGATCAGTCCTCACACTTATGACCATAGCAGTGTCCCCCATGGTCACGTGATCACAATTTGGGCACTTGGCAACCAGTTCGCGTTTATGACCATCATAGCATCCTATGGTCATGTGATTGCCATTTTCGACCTTCCCAGATGGCTTCTGGCAAGCAAAATCAATGGGGAACCGTGTGATTCACTTAATGCCCATGGTGATTCGCATAATGACCACGACAAAAAAGGTCGTGAAATTGGGTCAGGTTCACTTAATGACCACTTCACTTAGCAACCAAAATTCCAGTCCCAATTGTGGTTGTTAAGCAAGGACTACCTATATGGTTCTGTGATGGTAAATGAACTAATTTATTTCTAGACTGGATCAAATCTGAAGGCCATACATATTCATCCAGGACATTGTGATCAATGTAGAATCCTCAGTGTCTGAGATAAGTCTTCCTAAAGAAAGATGTGCAAACTTAAGTCTCACTTTATGGAAAGAGACTTGCTACTACCTATTAAAATTTATTTGTTCAAACAGGATTTTTTTTCTTGATTCATAAGAAGTGAATGATATTTGAGAACCCCATACCCACTGTTAATTCCTCATCTTTCTACAAGAGGTTGTTTTTCTTAGTCTTTGATAGGCTTGAGATGGAATCTTTTTAGGTCATCTAAATATTTTTGATGGAGAGAAATATTTGGCAGCATTTTCACACACTGGCAGATACACATATGCACACCCATAGCGCCTTGTCAATAATGACTTTATTAATATTAAAATTACTCTTTTTCTATTCCAGTACAGAAGGATGAGACAATTACCTAACCCATATGCTAGGCTTCATTCATACCTCATTTACACTGATGGCCAATAGCAAGTGGGACTTGCAGGAAAAAAACAGTGAGGTATAATCCTGCCATTAGGATTATAGTCCGAATATATCAGTCCATCTGCACCCTCATCCTATCATGCAGGCTCAGTTCACACTGAGTTGTAGAGAGTTCTCCTCTCTCCAAGGTATTTTTACTTAGGCATTTTCTTTTTGGTATTACAACTTGGATTCCTTAAGCCTGTTGATACCTCTCTCTCTTGTGTGCGGGTAGTGCCTCTTTGGCTTATAGAAGCAAGAGCACAAACTACATGAAATGAGGACTATCACAAGATGAGACAAGAGTCCTTCCCCAGCACGTTCTAGTTCTTCTTTTTCCCCTCTACCTTTTGACAACACAGTTGTTCCTACCCCTCAGTACTTCACTCTGACATTCTGTCCTCAACCACACTGCCATTGTTCTGAAGAAGAGCTCCTCAGACTGAGCACTGTGACCTGTGGGTGCTCCTCATATCTACACTGGTTTCAACTGTCATGCAGGACTTCACAGTGGATATATAGATATGCAGCAGCAGCAACATTATCAGCAGGGGAAATGCAGATGGTAATGATGGATGGCAGATGGCTATGTTGGCACTGAATTGAAGGATATGTAAATTCTACCATCCACCCTAATCCTCTGTCTGAGGCAAGAATCTCTGCCCTAGATAAAACAATGTCCATTCTCACATCTATATCCCAATGTCCACATCATTAACTTTTATCATGGTGTGAATATAGTCAAGATGATGTTGTAAACATGAGATTGTGAACCAAGTTTATTGTCTGAAGAATCTTTTTACAGAAGTTCATGTTTGATGCTAAAGTACAGCATAGGAAACAAGGGGAAAAATCCTCCTGCAGCTGTGGCCTTGCTCTTGAGGCAGCTAGTCATAGCTCATTCTCCCTCTCTGCCTCTGCCAGCCTGCTGAGGGAAACACTGTTGGTGCCTCCCCATAAACAATCCATAGAATCACAATACACAATGACTTCAGCAGACATGCCGGAATGAGAGCCAGCAGAAAATGACTTTAATGGGAATATGTTGCAAAGCAGCTGTTGGAGTGTGGTAACAAGATGCTGAATAAATGGCAGCTACATAACTTCCCTTAATCAGATTGGAGCAATCAGCTTGAAAAATTTTCCCATATGTTGGAGAGTGGAGCCCATGCCTAGGGTTATGGCAAGGACACAGGCCATGTTAAGGTTACACAGTCTGGCTACAATTAAACACTCGCTGCAGAAATTGTGATGATGCTTCAGGGAGCTATTGCACTTTAGTCATTCATAATTGCTCACTCGGAAATTACTCACTCCAACATACTCAAGCCCATGGTTAACAACATATGTTCTTAGGGAAAGAAAAATATTATTTTCCCAGTGGTTATCAGTAGATGACTTTGTTTATGGGTGTTAATGCAACTTACCCAATGGGACAGTTCATTAAAATAGCTGCTTAGGATACTGGGGCTAGAACCCAGCTATGAATTTGCACAAAACAATTTCTTCCACGCTAGAAGTCAAACGCAAATATGTTATTTAATAATAATTGTACTTTTATAGCATGTCATGTTCCTTATTTGGCCATCTCCTTGCTATAGATATCCAGGGAAGAATGAATGGGGGGAGGGCTAGTGTTTTAACATGGGCTAATGTTAAAATTATGATGCTATTTTATGATATACTGAATAAAGCTATTACCTAATTATCAGCTTAATGCATTGCAAAATATGCAGCTCAACCCTAGGTATGTTGTTTTTTGAAGTAAATTCCCCAACTTAATTTTCCTAAATTTCCTGAGCTCAGAGATTATGGAATAATGGAAGACAAATTTTATTTGCTCTAATTTCCCTTTTAGCCTTTTTGCATTCAGGTCTTTATGGATTCAGATCAAGCGCAATCATGGATTTATTCCAGTGTTCTGGATATGATCTGTATTTCTCCATAGTTACAGATGTTGCCTCTGAATCATATATAAATGAATGGAGGAAGGTTATATATCATTCTTAGAAGTGTGGTGCTGATTTCGTTCTTTATCCAAATGTTACTGGTGGGGCATAGAATTAGCTAGGAATGTATGTAGATTCAATTATTACACTAACCCAGTGTTTCTCAACCTTGACAACTTTAAGACATGTGGACTTCAACTCCCAGAATTCCCCAGTCCACACGTCTTAAGGTTGTCACGGTTGAGAAACACTGCACTAACCTATGAATGAGCTAAGGCAGGGCTTTCCAAAGTTTTCCCGCGGCGACACACCAACCACCATTGGTGTGTCGTGGGAAAACCCGGAAGTGCCGCCATTGCGGCAGCACGCAAAAACCCGGAAGCGCTGCTGCCGCTTTCGGTTTTTGCGCGCCGCCGTTGGTGTGTCACCGCGGGAAAACCGGGAAGCGCTGATGATGATCAGCGCTTCCGGGTTGTGTGGCGACACACCAGACTGTGTGTGGCGACACACTTTTGTGTGGCGACACACAGTTTGGAAAGCTCTGAGCTAAGGGGATGAAACACATGGTGTTGATCCAAAAGTCTTTTTAGTTTCATTCTGACTTTTGTTATTGTTGTGTGTGTATGTATGTATGTATGTATGTGTAGAGCTACCGTATCTGAGAAAACCCAGATGACAGCTAGATGGCAGAGAAGAGTGAGAACTGCTTGAAAATCCAAAGTCTAGCTTTTAAGGCTCCAGGTTTCTCTGAGATCAATGAATCATGTTACTTCACCAAGCATAGCTCATGGATGATCACAAGCTTCAAGGGTAAAATAAGTGCCCTGTCTTTTGACTATGATTAGGAAACTCCCCTACCTATCAAAGCAAAAGCCCAGAGTCCCTTCTAAGCAACCTAGTACCCACCATCTCTTTTGGACTGTACTCCAATAAAGCTCAGGCAGTATGACCAATGGCCAGGAATTATGGGATTTGAAATACTAAACACAGTAACAGTTTAGTATAGAGTCAGTTTGGTGTAGTGGTTAATGCATCACACTAGAAACCAGGAGACCACGAGTTCTAGTCCCACCTTAGACACCCAGCTGGGTGACCTTGGGCCAGTCACTCTCTCTCTCAGCCCTAGGAAGGAGGCAATAGAAAACCACGTCTGAAAAACCTTGCCAAGAAAACTGCAGGGACTTGTCCAGGCAGTCGCCAGGAGTCAACACTGACTCAAAGGCACACACACAACCCCCCCCCCTAAACTAAACACAGAGGAACATCAGGTTGCATGGGCCTACTCTACAGATCTTCTGTAAACTAATGTAAACCCTGCAACTAATGTGATTAATAAGAGCCCTGCTGACATCCTGGTTGAACCCATTAGCTGATGGGTGGAGATGACAAAGAAACTATAAAAGAGCATGATATTAACCTTAGTTTATTCTTTTTGGGATGGTCGAGCAGTAGCTTCACTTCCCTGTGTAAATCCCTTCTGTGCCCTGCCCTTTCTTCTTCTGTATCCTAGGAAGGTATCCAGCGACGCCGATAAGGCAGCTCATGAAATAT
The DNA here is from genome assembly GCA_023362775.1 of Charina bottae. NCBI lineage: Eukaryota > Metazoa > Chordata > Lepidosauria > Squamata > Charinaidae > Charina > Charina bottae. The sequence goes on along the minus strand of JALMGJ010000004.1, from coordinate 45,670,404 downwards.
AGAAAGGAGATTCTGTCAGATAGAGAATAACAGATTATAGATATTTAATAGAACTTCCGGAGTTCTAACAGATCCTCTTTAATTGGATAATGTTTGGTTTGCTTCAATAGGGTTACCTCCCCTACCCCCTGCCATGGTGCTTTAAAGTACTTGGTATTTATAAAAATGTGAAGCCTCCTATGAACATGGCTTATAGCCTACAGCCTCTTTCAGTCGTATCCCAGGGTACACTGGGGCTCTTCCACAGGATCAGTCTGATGGCAGGGATCAAGGAAAAGGGGGGACCCTAACAAGTCCATAATCACTTACGTCACATAAGTTGATCTAGCTCTGCTGCATTACTACTATATATTTCTTTTAAAGATAGTACAATTGCAGCATTTGATAAATAGTCAAAAATCTCTATGGCACACATGGAAAAACAAAGGTTTGGGTTTTCTTCTCTCTCCCTCTCTCCCTCTCCCTCTCCCTCTCCCTCTCCCTCTCCCTCTCCCTCTCCCTCTCCCTCTCCCTCTCCCTCTCCCTCCCTCCCTCCCTCTGTGTGTGTGTTTCACAAACAGATTTTGTGAGGAATGATCAATTCTGTTCCCATCTTTTTTTTAAAAAAAGGAAGCACTCAAATTGCAGCCTTTTTTCTAACAGTGATGAGAAATTGGTTATTAAAGAGGTTTCGGATGTTACGCTTCTGCAGTGCTTTTCATACTTTTGTGCAATCTATTTATTTATAGTAGGTACTGAATTGCATTTCCTTGATATTATCATATTGACAACTGAGAAGGAAAAATTAAAAATGGGAATCCCTAATAAACCAAACTAATTTATGTTTAAAACCAAGTACTTACAACACAAATTATATAACTTTCTTTTTGCTTTAGGTTGATGTGGGTTATCAAAACCAAAAATCAGTTCATATCTGATATATGCTTATTGCACTAAGTTATATAGTATGTATACATAGAAGATTTATAATTTATTAATTTATTCAAATAAAGAAATTTGACTTATGTAGGCAATTGCTTCCAAGAATATGGTGATAAAAAATGAGAATACATTTTCATATTGACAGAGGAAACATAATATACACAGAAACAGCCCCCTTCACACTGTTGCTGATCAGATATTGGTAGGGCTGTGTTCAGAGCATGTAGCTGCATTGAAAGGATGGAAATAGTCTATCTGTTCCTACTAGGGATCAAGCATTCTTTATCCAGAATTATGGAACATATGAATATGGGTAATATAACACTTTCTAATTACTGTTTCGAATTATATTCATGAATTCTTTGTCTATGCATAAGTTTGTAATAAAAATCATAATGTTTGAACATAGGAAATTCCTTGCCAGATCAGACAAAAGTCCATCTGGTTCAACTTTCTCAGCATCTGGTAATCACAGGTTCTGATCCTAGGGTGTCCATTTTTACTGCCATAGCTAAATAGACCTACTGTATCCTCCTTCAGTTGAGCTGATTGTTGCTTACAAACAAACAGCCGTCACCATCATCTTGTCTTTCAGAATACAATACTATAAGTAAGCTATGCAGTGGATTAAGTCATTCATTTTGTCTTCCAAAGATATTTCATATTTATTTCTTTTCTGTTGTTGTTGTTCAGTCATGACTGAACAGCATCGAAGAATTGATGCTTTCGGACTGTGGTGCTGGAGAAGACTCTTAAGAGTCCCTTGGACTGCAAGGAGGTCAAATCAGTCAATCCTAAAGGAAATCAAATGTCAGGCCTTCCTGTCCTCCACTGCCTCCCAGAGTTTACTCAAATTCATGTTCATTACATCGGTGATGCTATCTAACCATCTCATCCTCTGCCATCCCCTTCTCCTTTTGCCTTCAGTCTTTCCCAGCATCAGGGTCTTTTCCAGTGAGTCCTCTCTTCGCATTATGTAGCCAAAGTATTTGAGCTTTAGCTTCAGTATCTGTCCTTCCAATGAGCAGTCAGGGTTGATTTCCTTTAGAATTGACTGATTTGACCTCCTTGCAGTCCAAGGGACTCTTAAGAGTCTTCTCCAGCACCACAGCTTGAAAGCATCAATTCTTCGGCGCTCAGCCTTCCTTATGGTCCAACTCTCACAGCCATACATTACTACTGGGAAAACCATAGCTTTAATTATACGGACCTTTGTCGGCAAGGTGATGTCTCTGCTTTTTAATATGCTGTCTAGGTTTGCCATAGCTTTCCTCCCAAGGAGCAAGCGTCTTTTAATTTCATGGCTGCAGTCACCATCTGCAGTGATCTTGGAGCCCAAGAAAATAAATTCTGTCACTGCTTCCATTTCTTCCCTTTCTATTTGCCAGGAGGTGATGGGACCAGATGCCATGATCTTAGTTTTTTTAATGTTTATTTTATATATAATATATAATATATAATTTATTTCTTTAGATGTATATTATTATTCCATAAGTATTTGCCAGAGTTAATAGCAAAAGCAAATACAGTACAAGAGACATATTCCCAACTATGTAAAAAATGTATGCTAGGGAAGAGTGGTCAGCTGGAGTTCCCAAACACTTGTCTTCCAGAATTTAGGAAATAGACAACAAATATTGACTAAGCCATAAAAAATCATGGGCTCCTCAGACAGGTTCTCTTCTAATGAGTAGACAGAATTCTATGAAAATAAAAATCTCGAGAGATCAAGATTGAAAAATCAAGGCCCAACTTTGAGGTCTTGACTCTGAAGCACAGATGCAGCTATCAAGTCTGTGAGAGCACCACCAAGTTTACTACCAGAGTAGAGGGACAGAGAAGCGTCAGATAGTTTAGCAGTGAGCCTTCAGAGTAATGATCTATTCAGAGGTAGGTTGTTGCTCTTAAATAAACCCAACCCCAGAATCCAAAACTGTACCAAATATGTTTGGGTAGAGACTAGCAACTTCTGGATTTTAAATGTTAGTATATTAAAATTTCCTATTTTAATGTTTTAATGTTTTATCGAATTGTAAGCCGCCCAGAGTCCCTCAAGGGAGTTGGGCGGTGAAAAAGTCGAATAAATAAATAAATAAATAAGTATTCAAACACTGGAACAATGTGTGATGCCCTCGATCTGTTGACTATTAAATTAGGGTTCCTGACACAAGCCCCTCAGGGATATGACGGAATCTTTATTAAAGCCAGTGATCCATTGCATGTTAAAGACTCGAGTGAATAAAGCTCCCGCAACCAACAGTTTAAGAATCTCCAAGTCCCCCCCCCCCATCGGGATTCATAGCTCGGTCGCCCTTCCTTTCGTCTCTCAGTTTCCACGTCTTTCTGGGTCCGAATCAACTAATGTGTCGATATCGCCCTTTGATCTATCCTGGGTGCTGAATCACTCAGCACGATACTTTGATTAACATGTTTGCAGTTATGTGAATACATTGAAAACCCATCGCCAGCATTCTCCCCTACTTTACACGACCCTGTGAGTTTAACAGATTGGCAGGGTGTTCCTTCCTGGTGCCATGGCAGGATGGCACGGATGACATCCTGACACAATGCCTGTCACCATATACCTATGAATGTTCTGTGCCCTGAACTTGCTTTGACAATGTTGACTTACTGCAAGAACTCCAAACTGGATAACAAAGTGAGTTGAAGCAGATGTCAATTCACCAAACAACAGAGACAGAATGAGTTTCTTTTCCCGTTTTTTCACACTCATCATCTAGTACCTCATTAGTCTTAAGCATCTCACCAACTTTGACTCTAGATCATTTATACTAAGCTATATCTGGGCTGAAAAAAACTGGCTGACTAGTACAGTAAATGTCAGGAAAGAGATACAGAAAACTAACTCTTTGCAGCCTTCTAATGGTCCCCTGGAATTTTGCAGCCCAATTATTGTAGCCTTAATTTATACATAACTTAAAATAGCATCAATTATAATCATGATCTTTGGAGTAACCCTATTGTGTAACTTTCTCCATTGTATAAATTTTATACTTTACTATTTTTTGCCTTATAAAAACACTTGTAAGCCATATAAGGAACATCTATTTCATTTTCTCTCTCTCCTGCTCCCTCTCATTCACAGATAAATTTGATGAATTCCTTATGCCAGGAGATTTCAGAAAATCCAAGTTCTTTTGATTTGATCAGTCAACACACATATTGACATTCCTCAAAATTTCCATTTGCCACAGATACTTTTTTCCTCAGAATTTTGTTTTTACTTGAATGATTCTAGCCTTTTAATTTTTTTATCTGTTCACTTGAGACAGAAGTAATATTAACAAATGTGTGATTTCTTTAACCCTCATTTATTTTTGTTTAATGATGGTCCATCATACCAAAGGATTTAATTTTACTAGAACTGGAATGATGAAGGGAAGAAATTTCTACCCCTTGACTCTTAAGAGACCAAGCTAGGGTCTGGGAATGGATGATCCTTAAGCGTTTAGGTTCATGCAAGCTATGCTTATGAAACATTCAGCTAGATTTAGAGTGGTGGTAGGCAGATGATGAGGGCCTGAATCCCTGAAAGAGGGCCCATGACTAAGGTGGGAGGGGCTTATGGTCCTGCTCAGCAAAAGAGCTAATCTCTCCTCTCCTCTTTCAAATGATGGCAAGTAAGGAAATGATCTGATCACTTTAGGGCATGGTCCAACCAGCTACACCCAGCGATTCCCCAGCCAGCTGGCTTTAGAAAGGTTATATAGCACTCAGAAGGGCTTGCTAGGCATGAAAGCTACTGAAGCTATAGACTTCAGTATAAAGTTCATGTATTTCGTTTGCAGACCTGTGTGACTGGCTACTTTTGTCCCTTGAATCTTGGCTTGTTGCACTAAACCTCAGGTAACAGTAACCAATGAAGTTGGACCAATATTTTCCCACTTTCTGAAACAAGTGTGAACTGCACTCCTTGGCCTCCTTTTTCCAATGTTCTGTATTTAACATTTCCAGACAAATTCTAATTCTCTATAGGAATATTCTGATAGTATTGTACATGTGAGTAAAAATATTGAAAAATTTACAAATGAGTGCCACATGACACTTTCTGATAATACTTTTTGTCATCTCATCTACTGTAATTCTTCAAAAATTCTGTTAGCAAATGGGTTTTCTTTTCTTTTCTTTTCTTTTCTTTTCTTTTCTTTATTCTCCTGTCTTACTTACTTACTTACTTACTTACTTACTTACTTACTTACTTATTTATTTATTTATTTATTTATTTATTTATTTATTTATGTTTTGACTTCTATCACCGCACCATCTCCCCCAAGGGGACTCTGGGCGGTTTACAAACATAGAGATTAAAATTGTTATAAAAACACATAAAAATACAATATACAATTAATTATTATTATAAATTAAGTAGAAAATCCAAGAAGGCAGACCATGATCTTTAAAAGGGCTCTATGGCACCAGCCATCCCCACGAGGAACTATTCCTGTTCCCATCCCACGCGAGGCGGCAAAACCAGGTCTTTAGGTTCTTCCGGAAGGACAGGAGTGATGGGGCCTGCCTCACCTCCGGGGGCAGGCTGTTCCAAAGGGCAGGCGCCACTGCCAAGAAGGCCCGCCTTCTGGACCCCGCCAAACGAAACTCCCTTACCGACGGGGTCCGGAGCATGCCCTCTCTACATAATCGAGTGGGACGGTTTGAAGTTATGGGGATGAGGCGGTCCCTCAGATACCCTGGTCCCATGCCATGTAAGGCTTTAAAGGTCAAAACCAACACCTTGAATTGCACCCGGAAGCATACCGGCACCCAATGCAGCTGGCGCAGCAGAGGTGTCACATGGGCCGATCTAGGGGCACCAATAACTGCGCGCGCAGCTGCATTCTGGACCAGTTGTAGCTTCTGGATACTCTTCAAGGGTAGCCCCATGTAAAGCGCATTGCAGTAGTCTATGTGGGAGATGACCAGGGCATGAGTGACTGTATGGAGGGACTCCTGATCCAGGAAAGGGCGTAACTGGTGCACAACACAAAGTTGCGCAAAGCCCCTTCTGGCCACGACTGCCACCTGCTCCTTGAGCAGGAGTCGTGAGTCCAGAAGGACCCCCAGATTCTGCACTGATTCTGAACGGGGGAGTGCCACCCCATTCAGAACCAAATTTCAGAACCAAATTTCCCAGATCCAGAAGAACCATCAATCCACAGCCACTCTGTCTTACCAGGGTTCAGCTGAAGCCTGTTGTTCCCCATCCAGACCCCCACAGCCTCCAGGCACTGAGAAAGGGCGGCCACTGCATCACTTACTTCACCTGGGATGGAGATGTACAACTGTGTATCATCAGCATACTGATGATATCTCATCCCATGGTGACGGATGATCTCACCCAGCGGTTTCATATAGATATTAAATAGGAGAGGTGAGAGAACCGAACCCTGTGGCACCCCACAAACGAGGGGGCGAGAGTTGGATCTCTCATCTCCTATTACTACTGATTGGGACCGGCCCCAGAGGAAGGAGGTGAACTAACGCAGAACTATGCCAGCCACCCCCAACTCCTCGAGCCGTCCCAAAAGGATACCATGGTCGATGGTATCGAAAGCCGCTGAGAGATCAAGGAGAGCCAGGATGGACGCACTCCCTCCATCCCGCCCTCGCTAGAGATCATCCGTAAGTGCGACCAATGCAGTTTCCACCCCATATCCCGGCCTGAATCCTGACTGAAAGGGGTCCAGATAATCCGTTTCATCCAGAATCCTCTGGAGCTGCAGCGCCACCACCTTCTCAACCACCTTCCCCAAAAAGGGGAGGTGCGAGACAGGACGAAAGTTGTCCAATACGGTAAGGTCCAGCAACGGCTTCTTGAGGAGGGGGTGCACCAGCGCCTCCTTAAAAGCATCTGGAAACACCCCCTCCCCCAAGGATGTATTAACCATAGCCTGGACCCAACCTGATGTAACCTCCCTGGCTGCCTGCACTAGCCAGGAAGGACAAGGGTCAAGATGGCATGTGGTGGCCCTTACAGTCCGGAGGATCCTGTCCACTTCCTTAGGCCCAACAGGATCAAACCGATCCCAGATAACTGGGTAATGACGTTCCCTCGGCATCTCCCCAGACTCTGCTTCACGCTTGGAGTCCAACCTAGATCGAATCTGAGCGATTTTATCCTGCAGATGCTCAGAAAATTCTTCCGCACGGCCCTGCAGGTGGGTCCTAGGCTCCACCCTAGCTAAAAGAGATCGTGTTATCTTAAACAGGGCCGTCGGGCGGCATTCTGTGGATGCAATAAGAGCGGAGAAATATTGACATTTTGCCGCTCTTACCGCCACAAGGTAGGCCTTAACTGTGACTCTAGCTTGTGTTCGGTCAGATTCAGTCTTTGTTTTTCTCCAGCGGCGCTCTAGGCATCTCTTAGCTCTCTTCAAGACCCTTAACTCCTCCGAGACCCTTAACTCCTCCGTCTTCCTTCTACATCTTTTAATGATGGCACTATATCCTTAGATGATTGCATATGTCAGCTGTGCTCTTAGGGTTTTTACTATATAACAGTCTGCTGTCCAAATTTCTACACAGATTAACTTGTTACAATACCTGACCTGAGATAACCCTGAAAGGGTTAGACAAGGCCAGGTAGGGTAAGATAAGGCCAGGTGGGGCTGAGGACCCTGAATCCCTTTGCTTTCTGCTACTATCCTCAAAGGCTGAAAAGATTTAGACCACTTTCAGAACTAGTCTAAATGGAATAAACCAATTAAAGTTGTTGCTAACAGACTACTTAGAAATGCAAAATGCTGGAGAATTGAATTTATTTATCTGAGGTATGGCTTTCAAAGGCTAACTCTGCCTTTATAGATCTTCTGCATTTATCACTTGTCCCAAAGGAATCTATTATATGATGGTCAGTGGGAGCAGGAAGCAAGACAAACGATAGACTGGAAAACTTTCCTACTGCCCTCACACTCTGAAGGAACTGGGGGCAAAATGTCAGGGCAGAGAAAATAGACGTCACTTCATTTTCCTTCTCACAAGTCAACACTTGATATTCTAATTTGTGCATTTTAATACTTCAGTAATATACTTTAGCCTTTTTCTCAAAACAGAAATGAGTGACTTCAATTACGTTTATAATAAGTCAGTGATTAATGAAATGCCATCTGTCTGATGGCTCTAACTATCATTTACTAATGGCTTGACATGGTACATTACTCTGTGAAGACCACAGTATTATTGATATATGGGGAAATAACTTCATTAGTCAGTTTGAGCTTATTTTAATACATGCCAGATTAGCAAAAAACCCTTCCAGTTATGAGAAGCCACATGTGTCTTCTTTATGTGCATATGTTTATGCACATGGGCACACACACACACACACACACATATATACTGTATGTATGTGATGAATAGAATTCATTCCTCTTCTGATCCAAAGCTTATATGAGGTTTTAGGGTTTTGATTTTGACATGCATTGTGTCATCTGGGAATGAACTTCCATAGAGAAATTACAAAACATACTCTAAAACGTAACCACAGAGATTTTAAAAAGGCTTTTTGATCTCAGATTGCCAGATTGTATGAATCAATACACATCTATGCATCTCACAGTCTGTCCATTTGATTACTTAGTACAGTATATAAAGATTAAAGAACAATGTTGCCAATTAATTTTGTTCTAATTGTTGATGTATATGAGGCTGCTTTGATTTTTTAAAGCTATTGTTTAGAGGATTTCACTTACTACTTTTCAAATCATTTTGGAATTTTAAAACCTTTATTTTAATTACTTGTTTATTTTTTTAAATGCTGAGCTATTCTATTTCTTTTACAGCCATCCACACTTTGATGTACTGTTCTTAATGAGGCAGTCAATACTAATTAATTTTTAAAGGTACACCAACATATTCTCTCTCTAGTTGAAGCAACTTGACTACAAAAGGATTAAATCTGTCAGCATTAACTGTATGTATCTCTGTTACTCCAGATATAATTTTTCAAAACCAAGTAGGTGAACAAGGTGAAGCTCCTACTCCATCAACAAGCAAAATATATATACAGTATATGAATACTGAGACTTTTAATGCATAAGCTTGTTGGAGGAAGGGTAGACATGTCTTAGGGGATCTGCCAAGGTAGAAGAAGCCCTGTAGAGTTAGGCTGTACATTCGTGGACATTGTGTCTTCCTAGTGTCTCTCCACCCCATATCCAGACATGCTCATTCTGTCTCTCTTTCTCAGTTACTTCTCCTTCTCCTTCTCCTTCTCCTTCTCCTTCTCCTTCTCCTTCTCCTTCTCCTTCTCCTTCTCCTTCTCCTTCTCCTTCTCCTTCTCCTTCTCCTTCTTCTCCTTCTCCTTCTCCTTCTCCTCCTCCTCCTCCTCCTCCTCCCCTTCCTTCCTTCCTTCCTTCCTTCCTTCCTTCCTTCCTTCCTTCCTTTCTGTGTCTTCTCCCTTTTGTGTTCTGTCTCTTTCTACCCTATGTGACCTTAGCCCTTTATCAGTTAATGGAATCTCTGAATAGCCTCACAAAATCCCTAATTCCACTGATGTTTCTATTACTAGACCACTTTAGTTATAATGTTGATATGTTAAATCTCCACAACAACTTGGAGAGCAAATATATGGAGATATTTGGTACATTTGGAAGTGAAGAAATTGTAGAGAGTAAAGAGGATGACCTTGACAGAGAGAAGAAAGATTTGTTACTAACACAAGTCAAGTTGGTGTCGACTCTTAGAGACCACATAGATAGATCTTCTCCATGATAATCTGTCACTATAGTTCCTATAGATTCCTATAGTTTAAGCTTACTTCAGCTATAACCCATCTAGCCCAGTATTTTCTATTCTGATAAGAAAAGACTCTCCAGGTTTTATTCCAGCCCCTTCTGTCTAAAAATCTTTGTTCCCTACTTTGGGATTGTTTCATTAGGAAAATTATTTTGTAATACTGTTTATTTGGTCAATGACCAACAGAAATACATGACACTAACTTTGGAACCATCTACGAACTCTTTATTTACTTTAGCTGTATTAATCCTGAGAGGTAGGCTAAGTCAGGAAACAGACAGAACAAGCATTTCAGGAATGCTACTTTATTGTTGTAGTGTATAATGATAGAATCTTGAAGGCTTGCACAAGTTTCTGTAGAAAATCAGTGAGATGACCTTTTTTTCATAATAATTTTTATTAGAATTTAAAAATACAAAGATAAGAAACTAATACAAACTAAAACAGGTATAGAAAATAAAGAGAGAAATGATGAGCGAGATGACCTTGATGGAAGTAGGCAAGAACTGTTATATAAGCAAAGACAGCTGAAGCATTCCTTAAGTCTTGGAAATTTGGATAGTATTTGGAAGGGACTTCTGGTGGGGAACACAGCCAACTGAACAGCCTTGTCCGCAAGCTCCATGGACGGATCTGACAATGCGGTTTTTTGGGGGGCTCAGGCTTTTACCTGAAGCCCAGAGCTTTTTCATGAGTTAAGAAAAAGCTCGGAATTATCCCATTTTGTCCTCCAAAACGTCACCTTTGAGCTTGAGAATCACAAACAGCGAAGACCTGGTAAGAGATGACGGGAGGCTGGGGAAGCCATCATTTCCAACCCGCGTTTGTAGCCTTAAAAGGACAATAGGTCGACCCCCCCCCATTTCTAAATCACTCAATTTACATTTTTAAGTTTTCTTACCCTTTCAAGCCTTTCATTAACTCATTAGCTCCTATCTGTGTTAGTCAAATATCCAGGGGGCACCATAATCTACTGCCTGAAATATGGATGACCTTAAGGAAATCTTCTCAGAGCTTCGTTCTGGGCTTCGTTGTGATTTCAAACAGATTTTCCATGACACCCGCCAAACCGTTATGCAAGATATTCGGCACATTGCAGAAAATATCAGTTCTAAAATGTGTCAACTGGCTAAAGATGTTCTGTGGGGGGGAGGAAGAAGTTTATCAAGAGGGGGATTTTTTTTCCTTACAGTGAGAATGAAGTCTCTGAAGAAATGCCAGACGACGAACATACTTTGGTAAAGGAGTTAAAGTTTGACTTGCAAGATATTGACGAGGCTGTTTTCCTGAAGGATTGATTTGAGAACGAAGATATGCTATGTGGGAGGTTTTCTACTAAGGAGCTTGCTTTTTTAAGGGGGGCAGTTGGACTGTTAAATTTTCTTATGAAAAATGCCTTATGCGTAATATGGAGACAAGTAAATGCCTTGGTATATTTCAATGTGGGATAAGAAATTAAGAATATGTATTTGGATTGATATTAAGGCTTGTATGATTCCATTCTTCTTTAATGATTTAAAGTTTGTTTGATCTTTTAAGATTTATAAGATATAAGTATTTGGTTCTAGGTTTAATAGGGTTAAGATTGTTATAGTACTATTAAGTATAAAAGTAGACAATTTAAATGTTTCTATAATTTGATTTTTATTATAGTGGCCAGAAATATATAGAATAGTGGTAGGAAGGAAATATTTAAATAAATGGGTTCCTTGGGGGGGGAAGTTGATTTAGAGGTTTATATATTTGTTTATTTTTCTTTATATATAAGGGGAAGGAGCAATTGTCTTTAGTGATTTTTAAAATGTGTCTGTGGAATGATTTATAGAAATAGTATTATCTTGGTTAGATTTAGAGTAAGGGATTAATTATGGAAATTGCTGTATATTCTTGTTGTTGAAAGTCGGAAGTCATCTTGTAATTTCCTAAAAAATCTTTTTCCATTTTCTGTTTTCTCACTTTTTTTCTTTTTCTTTTTTTCTTTTTTTTCTTTTTTGTAGTTTTTATCTTTGCTTTAAATTTAATAAAATTCTTATTTAAAAAGGATAGTATTTGGAAGAATGCCTTCCTGATTCATTGGGATTTAAGAGAGAGGGGAGGCACATCCATTTATAGAATGGCCACATGCATTTTAGAAAGAATCAGAATGCATCTCTCTCACACACATACACACAAACACACACATTTCAATGTCTATATCTATGTTTTTAAAGGTTCAAACATGAAATATAAGTATACATGTTTGAAAGAAATCAAAAACCTATGTTAACAAGGAGACTGATCCTTCTTTAATAACACAGGACTATGGTCAAACGATCCAGAGAAATCATAGTCTTGGCATTAATTTTCTTGAGCTTACTAAATACCAGAGAATTAACATAAATAGTTCACAATGTGGTGTAATATTTTGTGGACTACATTATGTATTAATTCATGGAAGGAGAGGGCATGTGAATAAATATCAACATAAAAATTTCAGAGTTTTTTCCATAATAGAAAGAAATTATGTAAAAGATAATAGCTCAGGGCTAGCTCTTCCTCTTTTCAGCTAATTTGAGATGTTTAGATTTTATAGATAGATAGATATGATTCAGCCATGTGATCTCCATTTGTACTTTGAAGTTGCTCAGTTATGAAACATGTTACCACTTCACACAGTGTTTGTGTGAACTAAGCCAAAGATTTCATTTGCCCTCCTAGATCGTCTGGCATGGAGACAATTGACAGCTCATTACAGATGAACTATTTCAGTTTCAACAAGGCATATATTTTGCTTTTGAACATCCTACTTACTGTATGTGTAATTGCCTTTCTAATTTGCAATGCAAATAATATTAAGCTTTAAATAATCTGCCTTCATATGTTATCGTTTTCAGAACAATAACCTGATTTTAGACGTATTATTCATCATTTCCTTGTTATTTTAATTTGCATTACCTTTCTGCTCACATTTCTAAGTCCTTGTACAATTTGTAGGATTCTCAGAATGGCTTAAATTAAAATCTACCATATTTTATTTTATTTAGCAAGAAGAAATTACAAAGATTTTTCTAGGCTAAACTATGTAACTAATAAAACATCAAAGAAATGTGATCAAAGGAATAAAGATAGTTTATATAAATGCTACCAAGTGATTGTAGCGGATCTGAAAATTTTAGTATAGTAAAGATTTTAAAATGTAATGGGTTTTAAAAAGCAAATTGCTCAAATATTTCTCCCTGTAAAGCTTGTGACCAATTTTTTACAATATTTGCTCAACAAGTATTTGTCTGGCCATATTGAGGATGAAGGACTTGTGATCCTCCTGATCTTATTAGACTCCAAATCCCATCTTTTATTGATCACTGATCACAGGGCTGATTAGATCTATATTCCAGTAGCATCTGTAGGCCACAGATTATTCATCTACAGTGTCTAAATAAAAATAAAAATACTGCTGGACTCCCTCTTAAGAGAAATGCAGCTGGTTTCATTGGTGGCTGCTTATAAAAGAACCTATACTTCTTCTATGTCGTTTTGAACTGAAAATGGTTTGTTTTGCTATTTATTTTTTGACTTATTTGAAAATGCATTATACTTTAATTGGCTTAGGATAAAAAATGTTCATATTTAAGATATTTAAAATTTTGATAGTAGGTAAAGGTAAAGGTTTCCCCTGCACAGTCATGTCTGACTCTAGGGCCCAGTGCTCATCTCTGTTTGTTAGCCGAAGAGCCAGCGCTGTCCGAAGATGCTTCCGTGGTCATGTGGCTGGCATGATGTGCACGGAACGCTGTTACCATCCCTCCAAAGTGGTACCTATTTATCTACTTGCATTTGCATGCTTTTGAATTGCTAGGTTGGCAAGAGCTGGGGCGAGTGCGGGAGCTCACTCCGTCACACGGGGCTAGGGATTCGAACCTCCGAACTTGCGATCTTCCGATCGACAAGCCTGGCATCTTACCCATTGAGCCACCATGCCTCCCAAATTTTTATACTGAATATATATAGAGAGCGCCAGATTGGTCTAGTGGTTAAGGCAACGGGCTAGAAACCAGGAGACTGAGAGTTCTAGTCCCACCTTAGGCATGAAAGCCAGCTGGGTGACCTTGGGCCAGTCACTCTCTCTCAGCCCAACTCACCTCACAGGGTTGTTGTTGTGGAGAAAATAGGAGGAGGAAGGAGTATTTGGTATGTTCGCCACCTTGAGTTATTCATAAAAATAATAAAGGTGGGATAGAAAATAAATTAATTATATACATGCACTTTCTATCCTGCTTCTTCAAAGTCCATAAATCTTCATTTAATGTCACAGGGAATATTATTACTTGCACTATTCTGATCTTTATAGGTATAGACTTATCATGACATCTAAATACCTTTTCCAAGGCTTTCATGGCTGCTCTACCAAGTTTATTCATGAAAGCTTACTATAAGTATACAGTATGATATATATATATATATATATATATATATATATATATATATATATATATATATATATCATACTGTATACTTATAGTAAGCTTTCATGAATAAACTTGGTAGAGCAGCCATGAAAGCCTTGGAAAAGGTATTTAGATGTCATGATAAGTCTATACCTATAAAGATCAGAATAGTGCAAGTAATAATATTCCCTGTGACATTAAATGAAGATTTATGGACTTTGAAGAAGCAGGATAGAAAGTGCATTAATGCTTTTAAACCTGATGCTCCAAACGTGTTGGAGAAGATTCCTGAGAATACCATGGACGGCCAAGAAAACAAACAAATGGATCGTCGAACAAATCAGCCCAAAATTATCACTTGAGGCACAAATGACCAGGCCAAATGATCATACTTGGAACACATTATGGAAAGACCAAGCTCTCTGGATAAGGCTCTAATACCGGGAAAGGTGGAAGGAAAGAGAATAGGACAACCAGCAGAAAGGTGGATAGACTCAGTTATAGTGGCAATGAGTGCACCATTGGAAGATCTGAAAGACTAGGTTAGGGACATATTATCATGAAGAAAATCCATATACAGTATCTGTTCGCTAAGAGTTGACACTGACTTGACAGCACATAATCAAGCAATCAAACTTTCACGGGAAAAGTACAATCTTGAAAAACAGCTGTCATCCCCCCTTGGTAGACCAGACCAGAAAATCAACTCCACAAGAATACTACAACTATTGAGATAGGCTATGATAAGAGATTCTTCCAAGCCTGATTGTGCTATCCTTCCCCCCTTCTTATAACCCAGTAAATTAGGGAGGCATTTGCCTGAGCCGCTTCCAAATATTATAAGCTATATGATCTCTATGTCTATCTCTATGTCTATCTCTATCTACCTATACACACACACACACACAAACCAGCAGAGAGAATTTTAAGCATGGTTTTATCAAAGCTACAGTGTGGAAGTATTGAAATATAAAAGATACTAAGTGTGAGACAGCAAACTCTGCATGCCATAGTTTTATGCTTTTCTAAAACTATTCAGCAATCACCCCTCCCGCTATCTTTTATGTCTTCTCTTTTCTCTAGATGATCTCTTAAATTGCAGCCTGCAGTCAATTCCCATTAATTCAAAACAATTTGTTTTATACATAGAACACATTGATCTTAGTGTTATTTTTCTAGAACTAATGTGAGCAGCCTCAGGGCTGAGAGATCTACTTTATTTCTTACTTAAATCCCCAAATCCACAAATGGGAGGCAAATGCAAAAAGATAATCTGGAGCCCTCCAGCAAAGGAGATCGTTACCTTGTCGTGGTGCTAGAGCTTGAGCACCTCAATGAAACCATGAGCTAAACCGTGAAGGGACACCCAAGACGGGAAGGTCGTGGCAGAGAGGTCAGACTAAATACGATCCCTGGGGAAGGTAATGGCAACCCACCCCAGTATTCTTGCCATGAAAACTAAATGGATCAGTACAACCAAAGATATGTCGGTATACCATCGGAAGATGGGACTCCCAGGTCGGAAGATGGTCAAAATGCTACTGGGGAGGAACAGAGGATACGTTCAACTAGCCCCAGATGTGATGACGCAGCTAGCTCAAAGCCGAAAGGACGGCTAGCGCCCGACGGTGCTGGTGGTGAACGACGAATCCGATGTTCTAAAGATCAACACACCATAGGAACCTGGAATGTAAGATCTATGAGCCAGGGCAAATTGGATGTGGTTATTGGTGAGATGTCAAGATTAAATATAGACATTTTAGGTGTCAGTGAACTGAAATGGACTGGAATGGGCCACTTCACATCAGATGACCACCAGATCTACTACTGTGGACAAGAGGACCACAGAAGAAATGGAGTAGCCTTCATAATTAATAATAAAGTGGCTAAAGCAGTGCTTGGATACAATCCAAAAAACGATAGAATGATCTCAATTCGAATTCAGGGTAAGCCATTTAACATCACAGTGATCCAAATATATGCCCCAACCACAGATGCTGAAGAAGCAGAAGTAGATCAGTTCTATGAGGATCTGCAGCACCTACTAGATAATACACCAAAAAGAGATGTTATTTTCATTACAGGAGACTGGAATGCTAAGGTGGGTAGTCAGACGACACCTGGAATTACAGGCAAGCATGGTCTGGGAGAACAAAATGAAGCAGGACATAGGCTGATAGAATTTTGCCAAGACAACTCACTGTGCATAACAAACACTCTCTTCCAACAACCTAAAAGACGACTTTATACATGGACTTCACCAGATGGTCGACACCGAAATCAGATTGACTACATCCTTTGCAGCCAAAGGTGGCGGACATCTATACAGTCGGTAAAAACAAGACCTGGAGCTGACTGTAGTTCAGATCACGAACTTCTTATTGCAAAATTTAGAATCAGACTAAAGAGAATAGGGAAGACCCACAGATCAGTTAGATATGAGCTCACTAATATTCCTAAGGAATATGCAGTGGAGGTGAAGAATAGATTTAAGGGACTAGATTTAGTAGATAGGGTCCCAGAAGAACTATGGACAGAAGTTCGCAACATTGTTCAGGAGGCGGCAACAAAAAACGTCCCAAAGAAAAAGAAAACCAAGAAGGCAAGATGGCTGTCTGCTGAAACACTGGAAGTAGCCCAAGAAAGAAGGAAAGCAAAAGGCAACAGTGATAGGGGGAGATATGCCCAATTAAATGCAAAATTCCAGAGGTTAGCCAGAAGAGATAAGGAATTATTTTTAAACAAGCAATGTGCGGAAGTGGAAGAAGACAATAGAATAGGACGGACAAGAGACCTCTTCCAGAAAATTAGAAACATCGGAGGAAAATTCCAGGCAAAAATGGGTATGATCAAAAACAAAGATGGTAAGGACCTAACAGAAGCAGAAGAGATCAAGAAAAGGTGGCAAGAATATACGGAAGATCTGTATAGGAAGGATAATAATATTGGAGATAGCTTTGACGGTGTGGTCAGTGAGTTAGAGCCAGACATCCTGAAGAGTGAGGTTGAATGGGCCTTAAGAAGCATTGCTAATAACAAGGCAGCAGGAGACGACGGTATCCCAGCTGAACTGTTTAAAATCTTGCAAGATGATGCTGTCAAGGTGATGCATGCCATATGCCAGCAAATTTGGAAAACACAAGAATGGCCATCAGATTGGAAAAAATCAACTTATATCCCCATACCAAAAAAGGGAAGCACTAAAGAATGTTCAAACTATCGAACAGTGGCACTTATTTCACATGCCAGTAAGGTAATGCTCAAGATCTTGCAAGGTAGACTCCAGCAATTCATGGAGCGAGAATTGCCAGATGTACAAGCTGGGTTTAGAAAAGGCAGAGGAACTAGAGACCAAATTGCCAATATCCGCTGGATAATGGAGAAAGCCAGGGAATTTCAGAAAAACATCTATTTCTGTTTTATTGACTATTCTAAAGCCTTTGACTGTGTGGATCATAACAAATTGTGGCAAGTTCTTGGTGGTATGGGGATACCAAGTCATCTTGTCTGCCTCCTGAGGAATCTGTATAACGACCAAGTAGCAACGGTAAGAACAGATCACGGAACAACGGACTGGTTTAAGATTGGGAAAGGAGTACGGCAGGGTTGTATACTCTCACCCTACCTATTCAACCTGTACGCAGAACACATCATGCGACATGCTGGGCTTGATGAATCCAAGGCTGGAGTTAAAATCGCTGGAAGAAACATTAACAATCTCAGATATGCAGATGATACCACTTTGATGGCTGAAAGCGAGGAGGAGTTGAGGAGCCTTATGACGAAGGTGAAAGAAGAAAGTGCAAAAGCTGGGTTGCAGTTAAACCTCAAAAAAAACCAAGATTATGGCAACGAGCTTGATTGATGACTGGCAAATAGAGGGAGAAAAAGTGGAGGCAGTGACAGACTTTGTATTTCTAGGCGCAAAGATTACTGCAGACGCTGACTGCAGCCAGGAAATCAGAAGACGTCTACTTCTTGGGAGGAGAGCAATGGCAAATCTTGATAAAATAGTTAAGAGCAGAGACATCACACTGGCAACAAAGGTCCGCATAGTTAAAGCAATGGTATTCCCTGTAGTAACCTATGGCTGTGAGAGCTGGACCATAAGGAAGGCTGAGCGAAGGAAGATAGATGCTTTTGAACTGTGGTGTTGGAGGAAAATTCTGAGAGTGCCTTGGACTGCAAGAAGATCAAACCAGTCCATACTCCAGGAAATCAAGCCAGACTGCTCACTTGAGGGAATGATATTAAAGGCAAAACTGAAGTACTTTGGCCACATAATGAGAAGACAGGATACCCTGGAGAAGAAGCTGATGCTAGGAAAAGTGGAAGGCAAAAGGAAGAGGGGCCGACCAAGGGCAAGATGGATGGATGATATTCTGGAGGTGACAGACTCAACCATTGGGGAGCTGGGGATGGTGACGGCCGACAGAAAGCTCTGGCGTGGACTGGTCCATGAAGTCACGAAGAGTCGGAAATGACTGAACGAATAAACAACAAAATCTGGAGCCAGGTACAATACTGATTTAGAAACAGGGACAATCAACTAAACTTACCCCATAAGCCACCTGTTGGGATAATCAAGTCCTATATATACATTCGAAACCTTTGCCTACTACAGAATTGTGTTTCTAAGCAAACTAAAACAAAAAAGCTGCTTTGTAAATTCAAAGAAACCTTGCCAATGTATTGGCAATCATCCAGAGAGCAATCAACTTGCTATTCACTCTTGACTTTGAAGGCCATATTTACATTCTACTATCATTTTAGGTCATTGTTCTCCCCAATTAAGGTCTAAAAATAATATTTAAATGTAGACACCAAAAATAGCTGTTGCCTAGAGTGTAATTCTCATATACTGTAAATAACTTCTCAGAACATATCTTTTGGGATTAAATCATTCAGTCAGGGTCAATCATATTAAATCTTGGTACTTCATTTTAACTAAATTGAAGCTTGTGCTATTAGTATGCAACTTTCATATTTACTGTTTGGTTCAATTGTTGTATTTGTTGCTTAGTAAATGTTATTTTAGAGTGGGTTCAACAATAATATTTCAGATGTCTATCGCTGCTGTCCATAGCACACTTATTTATTTTATTTATTTATTTTGTATCCTGCCTTTATTATTTTTATAAATAACTCAAGGCGGGGAACATACCTAATACTCCTTCCTCCTCCTATTTTCCCCACAACAACAACCCTGTGAGGTGAGTTGGGCTGAGAGAGAGTGACTGGCCCAAGGTCACACAGCTGGCTTTCATGCCTAAGGCGGGACTAGAACTCTCAGTCTCCTGGTTTCTAGCCCGTTGCCTTAACCACTAGACCAAACTGGCTTTCATAAATTCCATTAAGGCCAATTTAGCATTTTGCACACATTTCTCAATTCAAAGTGTGCAATATTTAACCCAGGCCAGTCTCACAAATTTGTTGTTTATTCGTTCAGTCGCTTCCGACCCTTCGTGACTTCATGGACCACCCCACGCCAGAGCTTCCTGTCAGCCATCACCATCCCCAGCTCCCCCACGGTCGAGTCCGTCACCTCCAGAATATCATCCATCCATCTTGCCCTTGGTCGGCCCCTCTTCCTTTTGCCTTCCACTTTCCCTAGCATCAGCATCTTCTCCAGGGTATCCTGTCTTCTCATTATGTGGCCAAAGTACTTCAGTTTTGCCTTTAATATCTCACAAATACACTTCCCATTATAGAGGTAAAATTACAATAATATCAATGAAATGAGTAACAATGTTTTCCCATGTACATGTACATGTACATATACGTAAAGCCAGGTTGATATAGTGGTTAAGGCACCAGGCTGGAAACTGAGAGATTATTAATCCCGCCTTAGGCAAGAAGCCAGCGGTGGCCTTGGCCCAGTCATACCCTCTCAGCCCTAGGAAGGAGGCCATGGCAAACCACTTCCAAAATCTTGCCAAGAAAACTGCAGGGACTTGTCCAGGCAGTTGCCAGGAGTCAAAAGCACCAATACATAGAGAGAGATTTATTGCTATCAGCTACTGTAAAGTGACTAATTCAAAAGGAACTGGGGGAAGAATCATAGACTATAAATTTTAAATAAGACAGAACAAAAATAGAGGAGATAGCCTTGAAAAAACGTCCTGTTAAATAATATTGTTTTGTTGCCCTGATCAGCCCTAATGTGATTCTTACTCAAGAGCAGTTGGATTCACTCTTTGTCTTCCTCCAATGCTGTTCTAGGCTTTCAAACCCTTGTAATGGATGAGGTAAGCCTGGCTTCTACAGGAATAATATTTTGTAATAGCTACAGCATCAAGAACAAGAACACCTCCTGGCCTGTTTCCTTCTTGCTTCAGATAAATGGGGGACAACCAAAAGCTTCTCTCAAGAAAAGAGTACTGGACAAATCAATTTTGGCTGGAGAAGACAGCCCTGCAGTTACCAGCTACCAAGATTTACAGGTCAAACAAGCAGTTTGGAATCCTACTGGCAACCAATGTGGGACCTGCAGCACAATGTACATGTTCACATAGAAACACAACTGGTTGCTTCATTATCCAGCAGAAATTATAGACACCTCCTAAGGCCACTGCTGGTAATGGGCTTTCCCTAATATTATACTTTCTAAACCAACAGAATGTTGGGAAGAAATTATGTAAAAGGGGTTGAGAGGCACTCTATTTGTCCTTCTATCAGCAGGAGGACTCCAAAAAGAGAACATAACTGGATCCAGGTGGGTGTGGTGGGAGAAGCCAATGAAATAATAAAATCAACTTCAACAAAAGGCCAGATTTAGTTATGGGGTGGTAGCTGAAAAACTCCCCTGTTTATCCCCATGGGAGAGGCAATCGGGCAGCCCTTCAGAATGCTAAGAACTGCTCCTGTCTGAAGCCCCTTCTTCTTATTCCCTGAACCCAGGACACAGAGTGGAGCTGATTTTAAGGGGCCGGAAAAAATCTAGAAGCTAGGCTCTACATGCTTTCCCTACTTTGTTTGGATATGGGTCAACAAACATCAGGGGTACCCAACCTTTTTGGCACCAGGGACCGGTCATGGAAGACAATTTTTCCATGGACGGGGGGGGGGGGTGTTTGCAGGTGGGAGCCAATCACGCAGACTAGGGGGCGGGGTTTGCAGGCGGGAGCCAATCGCACAGACCAGGGGGCAGGGTTTGCAGGTGGGAGCCAATCGTGCAGACCAGGGGGCAGGGTTTGAAGGCGGGAGCCGATTGCGTGGACGGCGGCAGGGTTTGCAGGCGGGAGCCAATCATGCGGACGGGGGGGTTTGCAGGCAGGAGCGAATCGGGCGGACCACCACCGCTCACCTGCTGTGCAGCCCACTTCCTAACAGGCCGCGGCCCACTAGTGGGCCACGGCCCACAGGTTGGGGACCCCTGAACAACCATGAAAAACAGAGGAATAATGTCTCCTCTCATTCTAGACTGCAGGTCTGCCCATCCTGTTCCCAGTTTTCTGATAGCACTGCCAGCCATCATTGCAGGTTACAGTTACATTCCATCTGTACATCTCTACAAGGAAGGGTCATTACTAAGTTTTATAACTTCAGCCATAAATGAAGTCTTGTCATCTATGCATTCAATTTAAATACCTCTTAGTTTCATTTCTGAACAGTGGAAGTTAGTAATAAATATCAACTTTGTTTCCTAATTTTTTTAACGGGGTTGATTTAAATACTCTTGACAGTTCCAATCCATTCCCCCCCCCAACTGAGCTGACAAGCATGACAAGCATCTCTGCGTACAAGTTCTCAATTATGCATAATCCAATGTTTTCTAGAGTTTTAATTGAATCACTAGTCTCAAACTTGTTATTTTTAATTTACAACATTTGATTTCTGACACTGGCCCCTCTATGTCATAAATTATGCAGAAAAGAGCCTTAGTTGTATTGGTGATTAAAAAACCTAATTAGGCATAATTAAAAAAAGAAAAGGAAAGAAAACAGAGATCTCTTAAATATGTGCAATGTTACTCTGTAGGAGAGTTTATGTCAGTCAAACTGTGTGGCTATACCCCCCCACCTCCCCAAACAAACCTCTCTTAGAGATTATGTTCAGTTCAGTACAATTTGATTGATTTTGACACAAATGAAAGAAAATGTAGGATTTTTTTTCTTCCTGCATATATATATATCAGAAATTGCATTATATGGCCTGTTGATGTGAATTTCTCCCACAGCTCATTGAAAGTAATTTTGTTAAGTGGGCAAGAAAATGAATGTGAAGAAAACTGAATAGAATCCAAGATTCTCCTTGGCACTAGCAGCTAAATTCAAACATGGTATGTGTGTGTTTACACACATACGTACATACACACATACATACACACACATATTCAAGAGAGGTACAATTATAGAGGAATTAACCTTTTGGACTCTCAATTATGATGATTCTAAGGGAAATACAAACAGCTTAAAAAGAAGATACAGTCCATTATGGAAATAAATGTGCAAGCAGTAAAAATCCATGTCAAGATTAAAATACAACAGTTGGTTTCCTTAAGTGAATTCATGAAGTTTCAAGAGCATATATCACCACGCCACATGACAGATTAAATCAAGCTGCTTAAAGCATACTAAATCAAAATAAGGCTTTTCTTCCCTTGAAACCAGCTTTTGAAGAAACCAGGGAAATGAAAAGGGAAAATGTAAAAGCAAATCAAAGCTTGAATTCTGCTTCTCCTTGTATGCAAAACAATCAGCTTTG
Organism: Charina bottae; assembly: GCA_023362775.1. Taxonomy (NCBI): domain Eukaryota; kingdom Metazoa; phylum Chordata; class Lepidosauria; order Squamata; family Charinaidae; genus Charina; species Charina bottae. The sequence continues at coordinate 45,647,599 of JALMGJ010000004.1, read as the reverse complement.
CTTTGGGGTCCAAACCAGTATCAACATTCTGGTTTGAAACTATTAAAATATAGCAAATGTACTGCTTACTTGGCATTTATTTTTACTTTGCCTCCAATGTGCATCTAATTTCACAAAATAAACCAGTCTTATTAGCCCAAACAGAATCTACATCCCAAGAAGTTTGCTCAAAGATGCCATGTTAGGGTTTTCAGTAGAAAGAAATTGCAATATGGATGAGAGATTTCAGGCTTAGAAGCAGGCTTCAAAGGCCTGTTTAAATGGGAAAAAAACCTGCATAATTTAAGAGTATCTGTTGTGGTGAGGTTTGTATAACTTATAATAACAAGAGGTCTAGTTTTCCATGATAAATAATCACATCTGGTTTGGAGACAAGAGAAAGAAAGTGTTCTCATTTTGCCCTTTCTAAATGGTGCTTCTTACCAGTCTAAAGCTTGAATAGTCAGGATATGATGGAGAAACAGGAGACAAAGATAACAATGGATGAAAGCAAACATTCATAGAATGGAAAATCCATTGGTAATTTTCATAATGTATCATTTACGTTGGGGGTTATGTTGTGGTGATGTGGAAGAATACTCTGGAAACAATGTTTATTGGCAGAGTTCCTTCTTTATATGAATTAGGGAGGTCTTCAAGGGTTGGGGCTCAAAAGGTTTCATGGTATTCTGGGGAAAAAAATCCTACCGTTATGGCTTGATTTTTCATCCCCTTTAGAAATTTTACCGCTCTTTAAAAACTGGTTTTAAACCTCTTGCTAATTTTGGTGACTGGGGTAGAAGACTCAGCTAGATTCTTCACTGTATTGCTCTGGTGGCCCACTTCCTAGTGCCCTCTCCGGCTGTCTAGTCTCCTGGACCTCACAAATGAGATGTGGTGGGAGGTATATCTTTTGTACTCTTCTTCAGGTAGCAAACTATGTGTTAGCATTACCCAGCCAATCCTGGCTGATTTAAAAATGCTTAGTAGGGTCAGATTTGGTTAGTACTGAGCAGTAAAATTCAGGATTGAAATCTAGACTGGGAAGTTGAGAAAACATCTTGGAAGAAGGAAATGGCAAAGCATGTGTCCTGTTGCTACGGAAACTACATGGACATAATTACAGAGTCACCAGGGTTGGAGCTGGATTCAGTATGGAAAAAAGGGCACTATTTCTGGCACCAAGAATACTTAAACTAGTAAAAAAAGTGTGTAAAGGAGGATCAGCAATGATAAGCTTGAACCATTTTATTCAATCCCCCAAATCACTAAGCAAATCTTTCTTTTCAAATGAAGGGTGAGGATGAATTTTAGTTCATTTTTATTTCCTATATTGCTAGGGGAAGAAACTGCTAGAGAATTTCTCTAACAGTTGCTGTATTGTCAGAGGAAGGCTGAATTCGGGGATTTAAAGAAGGAGGGCTATAGGCCTGTAAAATAATTGGTTATTCTCCTTCACTTAAATGTTCTGTGAGGGAGTTTTAAATATCAGGAGAGAGAATGGGAAATCTGAGTGGTTAGTTTTTGCTAAAATGCTGGCGATCTTAATACAACTAGGAAAGGTGCAGCTAGAACAGCTAAAATCTTGGACAGGATTATATTGGAAGATGAAGGAATAGAGAAAAGGCACTGAGACTAGTGATTTTAAAGATAATGAGTATACAGAATGCTGATGGACCAAAGTAAATCTTTTCACTGCAAGTCTCAATGTCAGTTATCATGAAAGGCCATCTCAATCACCAAAGAGTTAAGAGGAGGAGAATCTTGTCAAAATTGTTCCTGGCTGGAAAAGGGAAAAAACATCCAAATTCCATGTAACCACCCATTCTACATCTATTAAATATTAAAGATTGGGAAGTGTAGCCCTCATGAAACTGCAGCACCTTCTCCTTAAACAAAGGAAATCTATTATAAGCAAAGGGTATTTTACGTACATCTTTAAAGATTTGAGCACTGGCAATCCTACTCCATCCCCAAGCAGGCCAGTTATCATAAAGGAGGACCACAATTCACCCAACGTTTATGTAGCGTATAGCAAAAGCTAGGAATGAATCAACCCCTTTGCTCCAAGAATAGATTTAACTTTCTACTCTTAAAGCAAAGGAACAGAGTAGCCAGTGCTGGGAGAAAGCACATGATTAGACACAAAGGGCATAGAAAGTAGGGTGTCCATAGCAGCAACTATTGGCCAGTGTCTGCATAGATCTTCCCAGGTCCCTAGCAATCCTACTTTTCAAAGAGTGTGCCAGCCCAGTATGCAGACAGTTATCTCAGCCGGCTTGATCTCTCTCATCTTCTGAGAAGAGGGAGGGAGATACCCGGATTTTACCTAATGTTGTTCCCCTGACTTTGGAGGAGCATGTCAGTCCAATGTACTGCATGTTGGTTGCTACCGATCCTACACTGCAAATTCAGGTTCTAAGTATTGTTTCTCTTAATATTATTTTCTGAGAATGGAGTTTGTATTCCTAGTGCTGAATCAGAAAAATACGAATCTGATGGGTTAATATTTAACTAATAGAAAGGACCTTCACTCTGGGCCTAGAATTTTATTTATGTTTGCTTCCCTTTACTTTTATTGGCAAGGAAATGTATTGTTCAATTACTGGATTAGTTACTTGACTCCTCTGACTGTGGCCCGTTAGCTTTGCATGCTGTGCCTTGTGCTACTGGCATCAGTGGGCATAGCTACTCTCAAGAGCTAGGGTAATTTATTTTTTTGCTCAGTTGTGTTTTATTTGAACTCACTGTAAAACTAGGTGTGTGTTTTTTTAAGCATTGTGGCTCTGTGGAGCTCCGGGCTGATCCATTTCCATCTCTGATTAAGTTCTGCCTGGCCCCACTTTCCAGGTTCTGGGCTTCATGACTTTCAAGGGACTTTCAATTTGATGCCTCCTGAACTCCTTCTAATGATTGTTTGTTTGTTTGTTTGTTTGTATACCAGACACATTTACAAAAAGTAAAAAAACTGGGCGGGTGGGAATTCCAAGCAATTTGTTTTATTCCCCTTTGTAGGGAAGGTCTGCAGGGTATAGTAAAAGAAGTCAAGATGACACCCACAATGGTATGATCAAAGCTCCACTTGTTTTTTGTGTGTGTCGTTATTTGTGATGCACATGAAAATGGGCAGATCTTCAATTGCACCATCATGGCTACCATCTTGACTTTGTTTTACCATAACCTGTGGACACCCCTGAGTAGGGTTGATGAGATTGCAGAATTTACAGCAGCTTAGGGCAGGACAATGATTTTTGTTTGTTCTCTGCATCAACTGGCAGGTCTGACAACTGTGGATTGTTTTAAAACTGCTTATAGGGATTGGGCGGTGGAATGATGGTGGTATAAAAGTGACCTCTGATCAATGAATTACCCCCATGTTGACCCAAGAGTAGCTGCCATGGTCATTATAAATAGTGAGTCACTAAGAAACTATTGGAATATTTGTCATCTGCCAAAAGAAACCTCAATATTGCACTCAAGAACATTGGGAGGCCATCTCCATCCATCTGTGTGAATTTGTAGCTCATTTCTTCCTTATACAAAATACAAAATGTTCATTTGTTTTAACTTTTATAGACATCTTGATTTCCTAATATTGCAGCTGCTAGTGATTTTTTCTGGAAAACCTTCCCTTTGCAGAGTCCAAAGACCTGCACTGACTTCAACAAAGAAGCCAGAGTGCCTAGTTTTTGTGTCTTAGTCTTGTTAAAACAGGCATATTTCTTGATGCCCTTTTCTTTGCAAGTACGTAAAGTAAAGGTAAAGGTTCCCCCCGCACATTTGTGCAGTCGTGTCTTTGCAAGTACCAATAATCATAAAGTTTCCTAAATATACTAAGTAATTCAGCCCAGCAACAGTATGCTGTTTGACAGGTGATAAGCGGTCTTTGTTTTTAACAGCAGGGGGCTTGAAATAGCCGGAAGGCACTGGCGAGGCAGCAGCGGTGGCGAAGGAAGACAGCCCAGAGACAGATCCGTCAGCGTAGACAGGCACGGAGGGAAGCCACGGCGTTGACGCTGAGGCACCAAGGGAAGCAACTGCAGAAGGAGTCTCCTCAGAAACTGCGACGGAAGACAGCTCCGAAAGGTAAGGAGAACTGGTTGATCGGTGGATCCAAGGGCTGGAGTTAGTCTGAGGATGGGGAGGGCTAGAGAGATCGTTTAAGCAGGGCTTCTGTGGTGTGAGCAGCTGTGGAAGAAGTCTGGAGCTGAAGGTATGTGGTACTCCTGAAGAACGGGAGTTCTTCAGGAGTACCACATACCTTCAGCTCCAGACTTCTTCCACAGCTGCTCACACCACAGAAGCCCTGCTTAAACGATCTCTCCAGCCCTCCCCATCCTCAGACCTTCAGCTCCAGACTTCAAATTACCAGCTTACCGCAATTGGAGACCGGTGGAGGAAACTCCACAGGTTATACCGCCTTTAGAGGGGGCTTGACCACGCCTTACTCAAACCGAAAAAGAACAACGCCGGCGAGAAGGCTTATGCCTATATTGTGCAGGTATTGGACATATTGCGGCTAGCTGCCCAGTCAAGACCAAGGCTGTCTTTCAGGCGGGAAACAGATGATGCCCAACCTAAGGGGGCAATTAGGTTGGGTGGGAAGTACTGAAGGCCAAGGATCACTGCGAAGTTTCTTTCCTCCAGGACATTTGGCATTAACTGTGACTATACAATTGGATCAGGCACCGATAGTTACAGCTCAAGCTATGGTGGACTCAGGGGCCACTATTAGCTGTATGGATATGGAATTCGCGAGGCAATGGGGAATTCCTCAGACCAAGGTCCAATCTCCTGTGATGGTGGAAACCATTGATGGATGACCCTTGAGGTCTGGACCAGTGACAGCTATCACTCAACGCTTGAGCATGAGGATTGGAACTCATCTAGAAGAGATTAACTTTTACTTAGTGGTCACGCCAAAGTTTCCCATAGTCTTAGGTTTGGACTGGTTAAGAATCCATGAACCAAGGATTGTCTGGTCGAGCGGGGAAGTGGAATTTTTTAGTCCACAATGTGGTCAACATCAGACAGTTACAGTCGCCGGAGCTTATATGACTGAAATTGAAAAACAGATTCCTGAACCATTCCATGAATACCTGGATGTCTTCAATGAAAAAGAAGCAGAACAGCTTCCTCCCCATAGAACTTACGACTGTCCCATCGAGTTAATTCCCGGTGCCAAACTTCCAGTGGGACGAATTTATTCTTTATCAGAACCCGAACGAATAGCTCTCCGAGAGTTTGTAGACTTATTCGACCATCTACTTCACCGTTAGCTGCACCAGTGCTTTTTGTTAAAAAAAAAATCAGGAAAGTTACGGCTCTGTTGTGACTATCGCAAATTAAATGACATTACCATCAAGAACAGATATCCGTTACCTTTGATTTCAGAACTGCTGGAATGGGTCCAAGGGGCCAAGGTCTTTACTAAATTGGATCTAAGAGGAGCTTATAACCTAGTACGAATTAGAGCAGGAGACGAATGGAAAATGGCGTTCCGTACCTGTTACGGCCATTTTGAATTCACAGTCATGCCATTTGGGTTGTCGAATGCTCCTGCAGTCTTCATGTATTTAATGCATGACATTTTTAAAGACCTTTTAGACCAGTTTTTAATAATCTACTTAGATGATCTCCTGATTTACTCCTCATCCCATGACATGCACGTCCAGCATGTTCGAGTAGTGTTACAATGCCTGCGTGAAAACCAACTCTATGCCAAACTGGAAAAATGCCAGTTTGCTCAGGAGACGATAGAATTTTTGGGACATCGGATCTCTGCCGCTGGAATTGAGATGGAACCAGGCAAGATAGAGGCGTTACAGTCATGGCAAACACCTAAACGGGCCAAGGATGTACAGCGACTTCTAGGATTCGCTAACTATTACAGAAATTTCATACCGCAATTTGCAGAAATCACAGCTCCGCTGTCCAACTTATTGCGTAAACGATCTACCTTCCAATGGGGAAACATGGAGACCCAAGCTTTCAACAAGTTAAAGGCTCTCTTTATGACTGACCCCATTTTGAAACACCCCAATCCAGCATTACCATTTGTAGTAGAGACTGATGCCTCAGATATTGCCATCGGGGCAGTGCTACTTCAGGCAAATTCAGAGGATGGGTTACTTTCACCTTGTGCCTACTACTCGAGAAAACTAACAGCACCCGAACAAGCATATACTATATGGGACAAAGAGCTCTTGGCCATCAAAGTCACTTTTGAAGTTTGGAGACACCACCTGGAAGGGGCTAGACATGTTGTTGAGGTAAGAACGGACCATCGGAACTTAGAGCATCTTAAAACAGCACGCAACCTCAATCAGTGTCAGATCCATTGGTCTTTGTTTTTTTCCCGTTTTGATTTCAAAGTCACCTACATTCCGAGAGGGAAGAATCAACGAGCAGATGCACTTTCACGCAAGCCAGAATATGATCAAACCAAGAAAGAATTGATAAGACAAACGGTCATTCCTGTAGAACGAATCGCTGTACTACAAACCTCCAGCAATCTATTACAAGACATTTGAGAGCAGCAGCAACAGGATCCATTGGTTAAGAAAAAGAAACGCGAAATATCCCAACTACCGAACAACCAATCAGGACAATGGTCCTGGAGCGATAATCTACTACATTTCAGGGGTTGCTATTATGTACCTGCTGGAAACCTACGAGAAGAAGTACTGCAGCTATCTCATGATAAACCTGCCGCAGGTCACTTCAGGTTTTACAAAACCCTCAATCTGATATCAAGGAACTTTTGGTGGCCACGGCTCCACCATGATGTAAAAACCTATATATCATCCTGCCCTACCTGCCGTAGAGCAAAACATCAGCCGGGCAAACCGACAGGATTGTTACTTCCCTTACCCACACCAGAACAACCTTGGGAGACCATATCAATGGATTTCATCACGGATCTTCCAAAATCTAATGGGGCAACAACCATCTTAGTAGTTGTAGATACCCTGACCAAGATGGCACATTTTATCGCCTGTAAAGGACTTCCCACAGCAAAAGACACGGCACAACTGTACATAAAGCATATCTTCTGATTGCATGGGTTAGCAAAAGTGGTGGTTTCAGATCGGGGACCACAGTTTACGGCAAAATTCTGGAAGGCTTTACTTACCGGCTTACAAATTCACAGACAATTATCATCGTCCCATCACCCACAATCTGATGGGGAGACAGAAAGAGTAAATTCCATCTTAGAACAATACCTGCGCTGTTACGTTAATCACAAGATAATTGGGTCGAGTTATTATCTTTAGCGGAATATTCGTATAACAACTCACAACATACTACAACAAAAATGTCACCATTCTTGGCTAATTATGGGTTTCATCCCCGCTCATTCCCTATGGACTCTCCTGACTCAGCGGTTCCTGCAGCAAATCAATTTTTACAAGACCTACAGGCCACACATCTGGCACTCCAGAACCATCTAAAAAAGGCTAAGGAGGACTATAAAAGATTTGCTGATTGTCATCGACGTGCTGGGCCTCCACTCTCAGTGGGAGATTTAGTGTGGCTTTCCACTAAACACCTTACGTCTTCTCGCCCTTCAAAGAAATTAGATCACAGATTTGTGGGGCCTTTTCCTATCAAAACCATTATCAATCCGGTGGCCTTCCGTCTTACCATCCCATCACACATGAAAATTCATCCTGTATTTCATAGATCCTTACTGATTCCAGCCGGTCCACCTAGCCCATTATGAACTATCAAACCACTACCACCTCCAGTCCTGGTTCAGGGTGAAGCAGAATATGAGGTTGCATGCATCCTAGATTCACGGGTTCGCCATGGACGACTCCAATATCTGATATCTTGGAAAGGTTATGGACCACAAGAAAACTCTTGGGAAAATGCTTCACATGTTCATGCCCCTGCGAAGCTTCGAGATTTCCATCAACGTTACCCGACAAAGCCTAGGCCACAATGCCGGAGGGACGGGGGTCCTGCGGGGGGGGGATAATGTTAGGAAGGACTGGTCAAAAGAGGCCAAGTCTGGCAGCAGGAAAAGGGAAAAGGTAAAACTCCGTTGCAACGATAAAAACATTGCAGCAGAGTTGAACTCAATTTCAAAAAAAAGAGCCAAGAACGCAGCGTGCCTATTGGCTGCTGCATTTGAACAGCGCGAGATACAAAGTATAAAAGGAGGAAACAACGAAGAACGGGTTGTCAGGGACAACCGTTCTTCAGGAGTACCACATACCTTCAGCTCCAGACTTCTTCCACAGCTGCTCACACCACAGAAGCCCTGCTTAAACGATCTCTCTAGCCCTCCCCATCCTCAGACTAACTCCAGCCCTTGGATCCACCGATCAACCAGTTCTCCTTACCTTTCGGAGCTGTCTTCCGTCGCAGTTTCTGAGGAGACTCCTTCTGCAGTTGCTTCCCTTGGTGCCTCAGCGTCAACGCCGTGGCTTCCCTCCATGCCTGTCTACGCTGACGGATCTGTCTCTGGGCTGTCTTCCTTCGCCACCGCTGCTGCCTCGCCAGTGCCTTCCGGCTATTTCAAGCCCCCTGCTGTTAAAAACAAAGACCGCTTATCACCTGTCAAACAGCATACTGTTGCTGGGCTGAATTACTCTGACCCTAAATTGCCTCAGACCTCAAATATTGGAAAGTCTGTTACAGCAGAGGATCTTCTATCAAGCTCCCAACTACCTGTTTTCAGAACAACCCAGTTAATTAACCCTTCCCATTCCTTCCTATTAAAAGCCAGCCAGCCTTTTAAAATACCCAGTCCTTTCCACCTTCCTCCTAATCCAGCCTTGCCTACCTTTGACAAAAAACCATAACTGTCTGTTTTGTTCTTGTTAAACTGTACATTGCCTGAATTAATTCTTGATGTAATTACCACCTAGTAGATTAGTAGTTGTGTAAGTTGTCTTGCTAGTTAATCCCCAGAACCAGTCTGGTATTTATTCTTGATTGTACTGATTGTCTTGCTTGTGTTGTCTTGCCTTGTTCCTGTCCTGTTGTATTGTTTCCAGATCCCAAAACCCATCAGATTGAAGTAGAATACAGTACTGTGCCCTATAACAGAAGAAGATTATCTTGGAGCCTGCCACCCAATTGATCTGATAGTACTTAATAAAAACTGTTAAGCAATTCAAGTCTCTGTATTAAGTTGGAACGGGATAATATGTGATGCTGGTAGAAAGTGCTTAGGAGTGAAGGGCCAGTGAATTTACTTGAAATGTAGTGAGTCTATGGAATAGATTCCCCTGTTTAAACATTCTGAGAAGAAAAGTGTTAACTTTTATCTAATAACAACATAGCTGTATAAGCATTAAAAAAATCTAATGTTTTCCCAGGGCCAAGTTTATTTTGAATTTACCAGAATGAGGAAAGTAGTTTTTAAAAATAGTCATGTTGAATGGTCCAGTCCTTCCAGATCTCTTGCAAATACAAGGAAGACAATTGCTGCAAATCAAATATCCTCACATTTCCTCGTTGTTATTCAAATGGTGGCTGAAACTGCTGAAAACAATTTATTTCCATAGACATTTTCACCATGCAATATTGTATTCTCTTATAAGAAAGAAAATTCTGTCATACCTTTGCATGAGAAGAAAAATGAAGATTCATATTTGTGAAATGGGATATTGATCTTAATATTTTCCAAAAGTTTCAAGGTGATATTAGATCTGCTCTTGCCACTTTTGAAAAAAAATGTAGCTGTAGGAGCTTTAAAAAATAAACTCCCCTTGAAACCAAGTTCAGCTTAATGACTTCATGGACATTGCCACATAGTTTTCTTGGTAGCAATCCAGAAGTCGTTTGCCATTCCACAAAGTTTCTTTGATTTCCCAGTTTAGTCTACAGCCCTAATACTCTTGCATTTAAATGCTAATCAGGCCCAACCCTGCTGACCATTTTGAGATCACCAGGGTTAGCTACTGTAGGTGCTGTCAACTAGGTGATCAATACTCAACCAACTATACCAACTTAAAACAGTGGAAAAGTTTGAACAAAGGCTGCTGCTGACCCTCATAACTGGATCTGTTCATAAATGGCCATGTGAAATTTTCAGGGGCAGAAACACAATCAATTAGTACACTCTACATATTATTTGCAAGCTTTTGCACTGAGATTCTGACAGTATATTGAATACTGTGTGCATAGAAAGCCAACTCTTTCAGCTACCCAGGATAGTGACTAGGACCCAGTTTTACCTTTCTTTCTTTTTTCCTGGATAAGTGAGCACACATTAAAAAAGGGAACTGGGCTGTAGTCACCAATTGCTTTTTGCTCTCAAATAATATCTATTGGGCTGTGGGCACCCAGAAGCTTTGCCCCAAATCAGTTTGTGTTTTATTTATTTGTGTTTATTACAAAAATAGCCTTTAAAAAATCAAGTTGGAAAGGAGACTTGTCACTAAGAAAAGAAATCATGGCACCATCACATTTCTACATAATGTATGTTATTATAGCACAGCCTCTATGTGCTCCCGCATGTACAAAGTAGGCTAAAATTCTATACCAGAATCAAAAGAGTTCTAGTTCATAAGCCTAAAATAGTCACTAATCAAATTTCTTCATCTTGTTTTGCAATAACCCTCAACATTTTCTTCTCTGCCTTTAGCTCTAGTTACATCCTTGTTTGTTTCTATATAACACCATGTTTCCCCTTGTGTGACTGAGGTTGCCACCAAAATAATCAATATATCTTGCAATACATATGTATAAAGCATGGTCCACTTTGTATTTCTCTCCTCATTGCAATTCTGATTGCTCAACATTTATTGTTTAAAATCTGAACTCTTCTGGAGCCAACACACTCTTTGAATAAAATCTGAAAGGAGGTAGGGAAGATATTAAAAGTCGCTGCTATCCCTACGCCTCATTTAAATAAATACTATATTAGGTGTCAGTGCCAGCTGCAACTTTAAATTAAATGGTGTTTTACAAGCAATAATTCAAATATAAACTGAGAACTTAAACAGTAACTTGAACTGGATGCATTTAAATGTTTGCAATACTCACACATTCTCTCTCTCTCACACACACATATATGCATTTGTATATATATAATCAAAACAATAAATATGTGTGCCCAGCTACCTCAATAATTGCGAACAACGCTGATGGCTGAAAGGTTGCTTGCCAATAAATAAATAAATTGGTATTAAATGGTGCAACTTCAGGGGCCTTTGCTTCATGACAAAGCATGTGGATTGTGTGCAGAAGGTCCCAGCTTTAATCCCTGACATTTCTTAGCTAAATTACACATTTTGTAGGAAATCAATTACTGCTTATTTATATTCTTCTCCATAAAAGCAAATGGGTAGGGATGCTCCAATTGGCTTAGAGCATAGTGGTAGCTGAGAGGTATTTAAATGTTTCTCCCATGTCATTATCTTCATCAAAATCAAACATACCCTGAAGCTGCTATTAGTCCTTCTGGGAATGGGGATGGATCATCAAACAGGCATCCATATGTTTTTTGTTTTGTTTTGCTGTTGTTGTTTTCACAGTGGGGCCAATAACAGCTAGAGGAAAGTCATTAAAAATTGATGCTAAAGGTAAGGGTGAAATATGTCCCCACCCACTAATAATGCACTCATCCAAATTCACAAAGTCCATGGATGGATGGATGGATGGATGGATGGATGGATGGATGGATGGATGGATGGATCATGATAGAATTTTTCTCTCCAATTGGAGTGTCTTGGATAACCTAGTCCTTCTTATTAATTATACTATAGGCATTAAGGGGAAGTATGTCTCAGTATGCAGCTGTCTGGAGTAACAAGAAATTACTGAGGGATGCATTGATTGCAAATTCTTTCTTTACAGAAAATATATTATTGTGCCACTAGAAGAAAGAGTAAGAGGCTATTCCAGGAAGATCTCTCAATGTGCAAAATGCATGGTTCATTATAGTGATTTCACAGAGCATGTAAATTGTGCCATTCGTAAATCCACCAGTCCATACACGATCTTCCATTTATCCTTTTTATTCCCCCCTAAGAATGGGAAAAATTCTTCTAGGCCAAAAGAACAAAACCAGAAGAACCAGTTTCTGAAAGTACTGATATTCCAGTTTTTATCACAACATCAGCTTCAGGGTTAACATTCATCACCCTTTCCCAGTTTCTTTTCTGTAACACCAAAAGTTTTCTGAGCATGCACCCACATATTCTACATGCTTACCTATACATACATGTGTACATACACATACACATTTTTAAAATTATATTTTTATAAAGGCATTTTAGAGTTTTGAAATATTACAATAGTTTTCAAGTTAGTTCTATAGCTTACTTCCATCTCCCTCTACTGATCTGAAGGACCTTTATTCGTTGACAATATTAAAGTGGGCAAACTATTGTAAGTGATTCTTTTTTTTAAAAAAAAAAAGGAATTCGCTCATATCATCTACTTTAAGTATTATTTAATTCATTATTATTTAATACATTTAATAAATTAAATTATTGTAGATGTTCAGAAATTCCATGTAAGAACAAAACAATATTTGGATAAATTAAACATCTGAAGATCTGGGAGGGTGACAGGAAAATCATAAACTAAAAGAGGGCTTTTCTGAATTTTTTTCCTCCTCAAGGTCTTAAAAGAAAAATTCTGAAACAATGGAAAATAGAAAAAAATAGATCCTGAAATATTCCTAATACTTTATTTGTAAATGCTGTATAAAATGGTTATGAATGTGAAGGATATTTGTCTATGTTTGGAACCCAACAAAACAAAAAATAAACTAACTTGAGAAAGAATAAAGTTTGTCTTAAAATAAAAAAACTTAAATTTTCTGACATTCATGAAAGTGATAAACAGATAAAGAATAAAGAATCAGATGAAATCAAAGCTGCTGAAAATATTAGTACTTCAGATTCAGAGAAGGCGATTGCTTAGATAGCATACAGCATATAGCAAAATGTATATTCTGAGCCTTGGTTCTCCTATCTCATTTCTTCTTTTCCTTTTTTCCTGAAAATTAGTGCTTGCTATATGCATTTGACACTAAGGATTGAATACATAAATTTCTTAGTTTTGTTACAACACTGATTTTTTTTCTGATTTTAAATTACTTGTTTTCTTAAGCAGAAACAGAAAGATGCTGTATTTCTTAGAGTTCAATATTTATAATAAAACATTGTATAGTAAGTTTAATCAGTAAATTCATAATTATCTGAATAGACTACTCAATTTTATATATGAAACATATTTTATAAGCAAACCAAGATAAGTATAACATACTTTATGCTGTTTATATTATATAAATTAATCAATTGACTCTATATTTGTACAAGGTGATAAAAATATATTGTACCTTTACCTTTCCAGCCCACAAAGCCTTTTTTTTCTTGTTGCTTCAAAATTCCAGAAATGTTCACATCTCTTCACCATACATAGAAATGTGTTCTCTAGTACCATGGAAGGTCTTTCTTTGTTCAGCTATGGCCATCCTATCTTCAACATCTTTTCTAGAACAACTTTTAATCTTCCATTGCAGATCAAGGGCTGCCACTGACAGAAAGGGCTAAATGTTCTGTGCTGTAAATAGCGTTCATTTCTAATAACAGAAATTTATTTATTTATTTATTTATTTATTTATTTATTTATTTATTTATTTGTAATTCGACTTGTATTTACCGCTCCATCTCCCCGCGAGGGAACTCTGGGCGGTTTACAAAAAATCGACAGTTAAAATTCAACAATTTAAAACAACGTATATAAATACACTCCAATACAATAAATTTAAATACAAAATCCAAGATTTGATGGGTCGATGTTTAAAAGGGCTCTATGGCACCAGCCATCCCCAAGAGGAGCTGTTCCCCCCCCCCTCCCACGCAAGGCGGCAGAACCAGGTCTTTAAGTTCTTTCTGAAGGCTGGGAGCGATGGGGCCTGCCTCACCTCCGGGGGCAGCATATTCCAAAGGGTGGGCGCTACTATCGAGAAGGCCCGCTTTCTAGATCCCGTCAGGTGAAACTCCCTTACCGACGGGATCCGCAGCATGCCCTCTCTAAATGACCGAGTGGGACAGTTCAACGTTATGGGGATGAGACGGTCCCTCAGGTAACCTGGTCCCATGCCATGTAGGGCTTTAAAGGTGATAACCAACACCTTGAATTGGACCCGGAAGCACACAGGTACCCAGTGCAGCCGTCGCAGCAGAGGTGTCACATGTGCTGATCTTGGCGCACCAATAACTGCGCGAGCAGCCACATTTTGGACCAGTTGAAGCTTCCGGATACTCTTCAAGGGTAGCTCCATGTAGAGCGCATTGCAATAGTCTATATGGGAGATGACCAGGGCATGAGTGACTGTACGGAGGGCATCCTGATCCAGGAAAGGGCATAACTGGCGCACAACACGAAGCTGAGCAAAAGCCCTTCTGGCCACGGCTGCCACCTGCTCTTCGAGCAGGAGCCGTGAGTCCAGAAGAACCCCCAGATTCCGCACTTGGTCTGGATGGGGTAGTGCAACCCCATCCAGAACTAAGGATGATAACTTCCTGGATCTACAGGAGCCATCAATCCACAGCCACTCCGTCTTACCAGGGTTCAGTCGAAGCCTGTTGTTCCCCATCCAGACCCCCACAGCCTCCAGGCACTGAGAAAGGGTAGCCACTGCATCACTTACCTCACCAGGGATGGAGATGTATAATTGGGTATCGTCCGCATATTGATGGTATCTCATCCCATGGTGACGGATGATCTCACCCAGCGGTGAGAAATACTAAATAGAAATACTAAAAGAAAAGAAATACTAAAACAGCAAATTTGTTTGTGATTTTATAAATAGCAATAGATGATATGTGGTTCAAGAGTCAGTTTGGTGTAGTGGCTAAGGCATCAATCTAGAAACCAGGAGGCTGTGAGTTCTAGTCCCACCTTAGGCATGAAGCCAGCTGGGTGACCTTGGGCCAGTTACTCTCTCTCAGCCCTGGGAAGGTGACAATGGCAAACCACTTCTGAAAAAAAATGCCAAGAAAACTGCAGGAACTTGTCCAGGCAGTCTCTGAGAATCAGACACGATTGAACATGTGTGTGTCTGTGTGTGTGTGTGTGTGTGTCTCAGTTGCACTTCACTTCAAAAAAGATTCAAGTAATAGAACCCTCTGAAAATGTTGTGTGATGCAACGTACTCCCCATCCCTATTTTTAAACGGAGTGAAACAACTGAAGTACTTTGTTTCACTTCTGAGGTCTTTTCCAGCAGTTCCGATACCTGGAAGAGGCTTCTGCCCATGGACTGAAGTCAGCTTTTGGAAGCCCAAGAAGAAGCCGCTTCCAATTAATGGAACTGCTGGTCAAAGCTGTAAGAGTGTGCACAGTAATTCATTGAGGAGAACTGTGTCACCAGTTTACCTCCCTAAGGAAAATTGCATGGCCTCCCTGGCACAGAAATGCCTCAAGGGAAAGCCATCTTTCAAGCCTCTTGAATTTAGAAATTCAAGTGGTGGGTTGAGGGTTTTTTAGAAAGAATGTCCAAGGAGTGTAAAACTGTTGGACACATGTTCATAAATATCACTGGGGCTTGGCAAAGATGGCAAGATAGACCTGAGAAAGAAACCCAACAAATAACCCCAACAAAGCTTTTTGGACTGTACATTGTAGTTTCCAAGAGGCAAAAAAAAAATGACAATAAAGGCTTGCATCTGGACATAGCTAAGAACAAAGAAGAGTAAGGTTTCTGTTTAAGAATTCTGTAGAGAGAATTAGAAGAATGACACTAAAAATAGCAAACCAATAATCTGTTAGCCATGCTGGAACTGAAACACTCCAGAAGTGGATGTGAATTATTTGGGGGTGAGCTCACAGGAGATTGCTTTTATGAACACTGCAGTTTCTTTAGAAATGTTATTAGTAGAGTAAATCTGAAGATGCACTGTCTGGAAGGATTAGGGAAAGAACACTACATTTAAATTTGAAACACAATTCTCTTGTTCTTGACTTTACAATTTGAAAATGTCCAGAACTACAATCAGTTGCATTAGAAATGGGATTAGGAAAGAGGATTTCAGGAAAAATTATGCAAGCAGGTTTAATTGCTCCTCAGCCCCAATTGTTGTTCCTTATTTTTAAAATTAAATAAATGTTGACAGAGAACTAAACACTGCCTATCTCTTCACCATTGTATGGTTATCATGGGTCACTATACCCTTAATTATTCAGCTTTATCACCTCATCTTACATTATTGACCATGGAATTCTGGTAAAGTATAACTTTGTTTTCACACTAGTCTTTACTCCAAGAAACAACTTCCATCTCATTTTAATGCTGAAGTGGGACATAATTTGCATTATGACCTTATGCAAGATTATATTACTTTACAACTCTATAGTGCCCATAAATAAAGCACAGAAACCAAAGAAGGCATGCTACTCCCAATGATCCTTGTTGCCCAAGACACTAATTACCAGCTTCTTTCTGACAACTGCTGATTAATAAAACCAAGTGCAAAGGCCAGAAATAATTACAATGTGATTTCTGGTTATTTAGCTTAGGAATATTTTCAGAGACTTCAGACCCTCTCCTTATTCTGGTGGGTGGATGGGTGGGTGGGTGTTTAAAACAAATATTTTAAATACCACTTAAGTAACTAAATATGAACATATTGGATGATTCACATACCCGACTGTGCATTTGCTTCATAGCTGCAGCCTTATCACATTATCCTTTATAAACTTGGCTCAGAGTCCACAGGGACTCAGGGCTGCTTAATATTCAGTTAATTTTTGTTTTGATTGGAAAAGGGGGAAAGGAACTGTTTGGAAATGGATTCATCCTTTCAAACCGCATCCCAAGCTTTATTGAAATGCTGTCTGCAATGTTCTTAAGTCAGCCTCATCACGGAACACAAGGACTTATCCTAATTATGGTTGGTTGTAATACTGTACTTATATTAATAATGTTCTTATGTTAAAGATATTTTTTTGACCTTTTGGAGTGCAGAAATCAATAAGAAGTTGATAAAGCCAAGTTCATTGCTGCCTAAAGTAAAGCAAGCCTGATTTGTTTACTTACCTAAGCCTTCATCTGTCAGGCCTATTCTGAGATGATTTATAGACCTCTACCCAATGAAATCATTTAAAGTAGATTAGATTCAGGGAACAATCACCTCTAATATGACAAGCTGATGGAGGCTGACAGGTAACCAAGTTGCTCTGGATGGCAAACAAGTTCCTGAAATTCTGATTAAATTAAAACATTAATGGTACCACTGGGGGAAAAAAGACTGAAACATGTAGGGGGAAATTCAACGTTAGAACCAAAATGCAAATTTAGAGCGATTTTGCGTGAAGCAAACCTGCTGAGGTACCAAGGGAAGTTACCTCCAGTAAACCGGAGAGCGGAAGTGAATTCAAATGAAAAGCATTGTGTCAAGGGCTCACCTTCACCTTTCTGAGGTCTCTGAAAGAACAAGGCCTAACAGGCTCTAGGGTTGGCCTGAACACTTTCAAGGGGTTACGTACTGATTTGGACTCTCAGCCAAGTGCAAATGAACAATGCTGCTTTCTTGGGGTTAGAAGGTTATTCTTCGAAGCATTGTTTCTTTTCCTTTTCATATTTGTGTAGCTTATGTTTCAGTCCTGTGTGCTAAGCGACACTGACTGAGCTATAATTGCTAAATAACTAAGCTTATTTAGACTGTCTGTTTCAGGACTCGTGCTAAATGTGATGTGCACTGTAATTAAATGTGCTGTTGTTTCTTGCATGTGGAAGACCCCAAAATTAAAATCTTCACACCGTTGGCTCCAGCATTATGAACACCATGGCAAGGTGGCAAACAAGCATACCTATCATGGTGACCAATAGAGATCTTCTTTCTGGGCCACATTCCCAAACAGGGTTAGACATGCTTAAAGCACAAGCCTATCAAAATCAATAGACTCATGCATAATTGCCTCTCTTCTCTTGGATAAATAATTTGATCTAGAAAGACAACAAACCAGTCTGGTCTAATCCAAATTCTTGAGAGAAACTTAGGAGAGACCAATAAATAATCTCCCAGAAGTCCGCTGATATCTACTATCAAAGAACAGGAGTCAAATGGAATTAAAACTCTGTACACATTGTAAAGTTGTCTATGTTGCAAAAATGTTTCAGCAGTTACCTATTGATTTTATTTTTCTCTTCCAAAATTAAAATTAACATTTCTTGTCTTCAAATGTTTGCTAAAGGGAAAAATATCCTCAAACTCTTCAAATTATTTTTAAAAGAAAAAACAGCCTTATACTTAACTATTAAGAATAAGGCAATAACATTATGAATAAATGGCTTGAATTTATTGCTGGTGCAAATCTCATTACTGGATTTTTTATGCTCAACAGAATCACTAAATAACAATATCATACAGCTAATACCAAATGGGAAGTTACTTGTGAAGTGCTTTTCTTATGCTGTGATTTCTGTATAGGTAGATATTATTGAATGTATTATTAGTACTATTACTATTACTATTATTCTTACTGATACAGTGCAGGAATGGGCCTTACTGCACTGCATTGTGTTAGCTCCCCAGAGTCTCTTTATGCAAGATGGGTGACCATATAAATCTAGTAAATCTAAACAAAGAGAGCCAGTTTGGTCTAGTGGTTAAGGTGCTGGGCTAGAAACCAGGAGTCTGTGAGTTCTAGTCCCACCTTAGGCATGAAAGCTGGCTGGGTGACCTTGGGCCAGTCGCTCTCTCTCTCAGCCCAACTCACCTCACAGGGTTGTTGTTGTGGGGAAAATAGGAGGAGGAAGGAGTATTTAGTAGTTTGCCACCTTGAGTTATTTATAAAAATAATAAAGGCAGGATAAAAATTAAATAAATAAATAAGTGCATCTAGCCCTCAAACCACTTTTTGAGACCACCCTTCAAAATCCTCTGACCAGTTACCCATGGTTTCTTGCCATTCTGAGATGGGAAATGAGCAAAAATAGCCTAAAAAGCCTATAATGGGCTTAATGTTGCTTTAAAAACTCCACAACCTCCCGCACAAGTGAAGGGAAAAAAATAATAAAATCCTGGTTCCACTCATTTTACATAATCGCAACCCCCATTATATCCCTCAGCCATCCATAAAACATTAAGCATGCCCACCCCCAGCCATCAAGTTTGTCACTAATATAGCATTAGCTGTGAAAGCAAAAAAAAAAAAAAAAAAGACCTCTGATCAAAGGTGTTTTCATTTTAAAAGCCCCCCCCCCAAAGAAAGAAATAAAGCCAAATGAGACAAGAGTAACAGGGAAAATAATGGCCTCAACAAATCCACCATTTTCATTCATTTCATTTCCAATATATGCCTCATTTAGCCAGATTTCCCTAGGTTGTAAATTTCGAGAGATAAGCAGATTCCATCGATTCTATTTCAAAAAGTGGAAAGATTTCATTTTGTTCTGCCAATCTCTGGATTGCCATGAATCTGTCAGCCCACTGTAGGCATGCATAAAACAATCAACCACAGGAGCCTCATCAACTCCACACCATAGAAGAAAGGGAATCCCAGTGCAGTTCAGCTCAGGCTGTTCTAAGGACTACATCATAACTTTCTCATGAGGAGCCACATGACATGCACAGCAGTATAGTGCAGCCTGGCAACATCTCCGATTACTGTTCAACTGAGACTCCAGTTCTACAGGCTACCGAAAAGCCTTGAGTATACTGTAGCTCCCAGAAACTGTTGTGTTTAATGAGACTGAAGGAGAAATAACTAAACATATGGTTGGGATGTGAAAGGTTGTGTATATTTCCGTTCAATCGTGTCTGATTCTTGGACACTGCCTGGACAAGTCCCTGCAGTTTTCTTGGCAAGGTTTTCAGAAGTGGTTTGCCATTGCCTCCTTCCTAGGGCTGAGGGAGTGTGACTGGCCTAAGGTCACCCAGCTGGCTTCATGCCTAAGGCAGGACTAGAACTCACGGTTTCCTGGTTCCTAACCCAGTGCCTTAACCACTACACCAAACTGGCTAGCAATACGAAAAGTCAAATGCAACCCTCGGCCATAAAAAGTGCACTCTTGCACAAAACTCGTGTGTGTGTGTGTGTGTGTGTGTGTGTGTGTTTGTTTGTTTGTTTGTTTGTTTTAATTAAATGTTAATATTAAACATTGAAATCTGGTTCAAACTCCTTAAATCTAACAATGGTTGATCTATGCTCTTCATCAAATGCTTAGATTAATGAGAGTGGCCAGTATATCTCCCAACATATGAACAACATCACTAGGAACTTGCATTTTAACAATGTATGCAGGTATTATCGGTCTACCAGGAATTTCTGTTCCTTTATAATGGGCTGGGAGACTAATTATCAGATAGAATTACTTGGAGTCTGTAGGGAATCAATTTTATATAACATTACTCTGCTAGCAAATCAAAGGTTACTTGGGTTGGAAATTTCCTTGAAGCCCATAGCCTGATGCTATAAACAATGTAGTTGTGTGGTTCACAGGGAGCTTAAAAAATGACCATGTGTTGAATAAAAAGTTGGTTTTATAATAGGATGCAGATAATCTGTAACTTCCAACTAAATCCCATGGAATAATGATTATTAATCACATTAATGTAATAGATAGATCATATAATACAATATAATATATAATATTATATAATATAATAGATCAACAAAAGGTGCAGGTCTGATTATTAGGAGCCCATCAGAAAGAAATGGCAATGCAATAAATGTATCCAAGACCACATTTAGACTGACTTGTGGAGCATTTTGCTATTGTCCAGTTCTCAGTTCTCATTTCCACAAGCTGATCAATATAAAACATTAGCCAAGGCATTTTCTCAATGTATGCCAGTAGCATTTCTCTTTTATAAAGAGTTCTCATTTGTATTCTCTTTCATTAGGGTATTGCTATAATTGAGTTATGCATAGTTGTTTCCACTTTGTTTTAATATAAGGTAGGATGCCATGGAATTTTATAAAACTCACTGTTTATGGTGAAGCCCACATTTTCACATACCACACTGCTCACAAAGTACAGCCTGGCTGAATGTTATGGTCCTTCTCATGACATAACTTTAAAAGGCATCTCTGAGACCAAGCCTGGGGAGGGGGTTGGGAGAAGCAAGGAGATTTAACTACAGGAGGCTAAATCCTCCCTGGGCCCAGCAGTCTTGACCCTTTCTGAATGAAGGGTTTGCACAAATCTAATTAATCTGGGAAAAGGCTGTGCTGGATCCAACTCATATCCGCCTGAGGTCTCCCAGTCAGCTAGACTGTGTATGTGTGTGGGCTTGTGGTGATTGCTTCAGAGTGGAATTGAACGCCCAACTGGTGCAAAGCAATAGGAAAATGAGAATAGTATTTCTAACAAGAGCAATTTATCAGAAAGACAGGTGGCCCGGAGGTTGAAAGCTCTGCTGAACATGCACTGCACTATTTGTTGTAAATTTGCAGGCATTTAAATGTAATTTTAGAAGCAAATGCTGGAACACATTCCTTTCCTGTCCTTTTCGATACAAAGCCAAGGTAGCTGAACTAGATTGTCTGCATATACATTACCCTAATGAGCAAATTCTTTGGTGCTTTCCTTCTCTAATGGGAGGCAAAGCACTGAAAACATATAAGCCTAGTATTCTATGGCCAGGTCACTCTGCTATTGTGTAATGAATTGAACCTTCAAACCACACCTTTGGCTCTGAGGCCTTTTTCAGTCCTCAGCTTCTGAATGAAATTATATTCTGAATGATACGCTCCATGACAGAAACTCCAGAATTCTAACCGTTTCTTCTAATCTTTCCAACACTCTTAATAATGATAATGGTCTTGAGAGAATTAAGTTGAAATATATCCTCATACTTGCCTGCCTCAAGCAATCCTGATTCGGTTTCTATATTATATCTAAAACCAACAATGAATTGACATGGCCAATTTAAACTGCAGCTACCTAGTGATTGTTTTCGAAAAATATATTCCAATGTGCTTCATTATGATTCTTATCCCCCCATCCCAAAGAAAGACAGTGTGTAAAATAGAAAACAGCTTGCTTGTTAGCATAACAGAAGCCCTCATCACATATTCATGAACTGGTAAAGCAAGGAGTGGGATAGTCCTATTCCAAGGACCACTATCCCCATTAGCCCCACCCTCCTGACATTTACCCATTCAGCATGGGGTCAGAAGGGAGAGCTTCCAAGCATTCAGAATGAAAACCCATGGGCTCCTTAACGTGCTCAGAAATCCTGATCTCAGTTGCTTCCATTGAGCATTCATAGGCTCGCCCTTTCTATCAGAAGCATGGAAGGTGAGAGAGATGAAGCCCGGGACAATACTAGGAAACAGGCATTGTAGAGGCTTTTTGTTGTTGTTTATTCGTTCAGTCGCTTCCGACTCTTCGTGACTTCATGGACCAGCCCACACCAGAGCTTCCTGTCGGCCGTCACCATCCCCAGCTCCCCCACGGTCGAGTCTGTCACCTCCAGAATATCATCCATCCATCTTGCCCTTGGTCGGCCCCTCTTCCTTTTGCCTTCCACTTTCCCTAGCATCAGCTTCTTCTCCAGGGTATCCTGTCTTCTCATTATGTGGCCAAAGTACTTCAGTTTTGCCTTTAATATCATTCCCTCAAGTGAGCAGTCTGGCTTTATTTCCTGGAGTATGGACTGGTTTGATCTTCTTGCAGTCCAAGGCACTCTCAGAATTTTCCTCCAACACCACAGTTCAAAAGCATCTATCTTCCTTCGCTCAGCCTTCCTTATGGTCCAGCTCTCGCAGCCATAGGTTACTACAGGGAATACCATTGCTTTGACTATGCAGATCTTTGTTGTCAGTGTGATGTCTCTGCTCTTAACTATTTTATCAAGATTTGCCATTCCTCTCCTCCCAAGAAGTAGACGTCTTCTGATTTCCTGACTGCAGTCAGCGTCTGCAGTAATCTTTGCACCTAGAAATACAAAGTCTGTCACTGCCTCCACTTTTTCTCCCTCTATTTGCCAGTCATCAATCAAGCTGGTTGCCATAAGCTTGGTTTTTTTGAGGTTTAACTGCAACCCAGCTTTTGCACTTTCTTCTTTCACCTTCATCATAAGGCTCCTCAGCTCCTCCTCGCTTTCAGCCATCAAAGTGGTATCATCTGCATATCTGAGATTGTTAATGTTTCTTCCAGTGATTTTAACTCCAGCCCTGGATTCATCAAGTCCAGCACGTCGCATGATGTGTTCTGTGTACAGATTGAATAGGTAGGGTGAGTGTATACAGCCCTGTTGTACTCCTTTCCCAATCTTAAACCAGTCCGTTGTTCCGTGATCTGTTCTTACCGTTGCTACTTGGTCGTTATACAGATTCCTCTGGAGGCAGACAAGATGACTTGGTATCCCCATACCACCAAGAACTTGCCACAATTTGTTATGATCCACACAGTCAAAGGCTTTAGAATAGTCAATGAAACAAAAATAGATGTTTTTCTGAAACTCCCTGGCTTTCTCCATTATCCAGCGGATATTGGCAATTTGGTCTCTAGTTCCTCTGCCTTTTCTAAACCCATCTTGTACTTCTGGCAATTCTCGCTCCATGAATTGCTGGAGTCTACCTTGCAAGATCTTGAGCATTACCTTACTGGCATGTGAAATAAGTGCCACTGTTCGATAGTTTGAACATTCTTTAGTGCTTCCCTTTTTTGGTATGGGGGTATAAGTTGATTTTTTCCAATCTGATGGCCATTCTTGTGTTTTCCAAATTTGCTGGCATATGGCATGCATCACCTTGACAGCATCATCTTGCAAGATTTTAAACAGTTCAGCTGGGATACCGTCGTCTCCTGCTGCCTTGTTATTAGCAATGCTTCTTAAGGCCCATTCAACCTCACTCTTCAGGATTTCTGGCTCTAGCTCACTGACCACACCATCAAAGCTATCCCTGATATTATTATCCTTCCTGTACAGATCTTCCGAATATTCTTGCCACCTTTTCTTGATCTCTTCTGCTTCTGTTAGGTCCTTGCCATCTTTGTTTTTGATCATACCCATTTTTGCCTGGAATTTACCTCCAATGTTTCTAATTTTTTGGAAGAGGTCTCTTGTCCTTCCTATTCTATTATCTTCTTCCACTTCTGCACATTGCTTGTTTAAAAATAATTCCTTATGTTTTCTGGCTAACCTCTGGAATTTTGCATTTAATTGGGCATATCTCCCCCTGTCACTGTTGCCTTTTGCTTTCCTTCTTTCTTGGGCTACTTCCAGTGTCTCAGCAGACAGCCATCTTGCCTTCTTGGTTTTCTTTTTCCTTGGGATGTTTTTTGTTGCCACCTCCTGAACAATGTTGTGAACTTCTGTCCATAGCTCTTCCGGGACCCTATCTACTAAATCTAGTCCCTTAAATCTATTCTTCACTTCCACTGCATATTCATTAGGAATGTTAGTGAGCTCATATCTAACTGATCTGTGGGTCTTCCCTATTCTCTTTAGTCTGATTCTAAATTGTGCAATAAGAAGTTCATTATCTGAACTACAGTCAGCTCCAGGTCTTGTTTTTACCAACTGTGTAGATGTCCGCCACCTTTGGCTACAAAGGATGTAGTCAATCTGATTTCAGTTTCGACCATCTGGTGAAGTCCATGTATAAAGTCGTCTTTTAGGTTGCTGGAAGAGAGTGTTTGTTATGCACAGTGAGTTGTCTTGGCAAAATTCTATCAGCCTATGTCCTGCTTCATTTTCTTCTCCTAGACCATGCTTGCCTGTAATTCCAGATGTCGTTTGACTACCCACCTTAGCATTCCAGTCTCCTGTAATGAAAATAACATCTCTTTTTGGCATATTATCCAGTAGGTGCTGCAGATCCTCA
This sequence comes from Charina bottae, assembly GCA_023362775.1. Lineage (NCBI taxonomy): Eukaryota > Metazoa > Chordata > Lepidosauria > Squamata > Charinaidae > Charina > Charina bottae. The sequence continues at coordinate 45,622,862 of JALMGJ010000004.1, read as the reverse complement.
TAGAACTGATCTACTTCTGCTTCTTCAGCATCTTTAGTTGGGGCGTATATTTGGATCACTTTGATGTTAAATGGCTTACCCTGAATTCGAATTGAGACAATTCTATCGTTTTTTGGATTGTATCCAAGCACTGCTTTAGTCACTTTATTATTAATTATGAAGGCTACTCCATTTCTTCTGTGGTCCTCTTGTCCACAGTAGTAGATCTGGTGGTCATCTGATGTGAAGTGGCCCATTCCAGTCCATTTCAGTTCACTGACACCCAAAATGTCTATATTTAATCTTGACATCTCACCAATAACCACATCCAATTTGCCCTGGCTCATAGATCTTACATTCCAGGTTCCTATGGTGTGTTGATCTTTAGAACATCGGATTCGTCGTTCACCACCAGCACCGTTGGCCGCTAGCCGTCCTTTCGGCTTTGAGCTAGCTGTGTCATCACATCTGGGGCTAGTTGAACGTATCCTCTGTTCCTCCCCAGTAGCATTTTGACCATCTTCCGACCTGGGAGTCCCATCTTCCGATGGTATACCGACATATCTCTGGTTGTACTGATCCATTTAGTTTTCACGGCAAGAATACTGGGGTGGGTTGCCGTTACCTTCCCCAGGGATCGTATTTAGTCTGACCTCTTTTCCATGACCTTCCCGTCTTGGGTGTCCCTTCACGGTTTAGCTCATGGTGCTCATTGAGGTGCTCAAGCTCCAGCACCACGACAAGGTAACGATCTCATTTACTGGAGAGAGGCGGCTTACTGTCCAACAAATATATTTGTCTGCCAAAAATTACCTCTGGACACTCATTGTATCCGCCCTTGAGTTCTAGGCTAAGATAGGAGTGACTTATCGTGGAGTCATGCATATTAACCTGGTCACAAGGCTCTTCAGGAGCATATTTCAGCCTAATGACCTCCAGTTATGCTATCTCCTTGACTATTGGCTCTGCCTCCTCCTAAAAAATAATTTCAGCCACAGATTATTTGGCATTTCAACTCCTTGCTTTTCCTTCCCCCTTTATTATCATGCCGTATGTCTCCTCTCTTGTGCTTATAGAGCAAGTAGCACTAATTTTTCAGTCCACTGGGTCCCAGGATTGAGCCATTGGTAAAATTCAAATCTCTTATTTTTCCTTGGACATAAAATTGTTGACCTTGTTTCTGATCTCATGGAGTTAATTAGATGCATTTCAAAGGATTCATTTTGCAAGGATGATTACATTTATGCTCCCCCCCCCAAAAAAAAATGTTATAACCAGCCCATATTAAAAAGGTAAGATGCTCCATTCATTGCCTATGGTGAAGGGTAAAGTTTAGACTTGTTTACAAACTGGGGTAGCTTTAATGAAAATTATAAACTGAAGTTTGCTTCCAGCATCTTTTGCTGTATTAAAAAAATGGAAATAAAAAAAATATATTAACATGTTATTAAAGTATTTTTAAGTGGTGTATCTATAGAAGGTTATCTTCTCATATATTACAGTACATTTAAATTGGTATGGTGTAGGGAAGTTTAATACCTTGGCACTAAGCTTTTGTTTCCTTAATATAATATTCTATTTATTCTAAATAAAGCTAGGAAGAATCTCTAACTTTAGTGATTTTTTTAAATTGTCTTATAGTTATAGCCAGCTGAAATCAAAACAACCTAATCCTTATAAGTAGCATTCCACTAATCAGCAATTATATTTTGTAATCAAAATATTGTGTGTTAATACCTTAAAATAAAAATATATTAACAGGAATAAAGATAGGAAGGAAAACTTCCAAATCAGATTGCAGATTTTCAAAAGATTAATCAACTAAATATTTAATTGGAGATTAAATTATGTTTTCCAAGTTTTAAAGTATATTATTAAGAGCTACAAAGTCAAAAAGAACAATTTCCAAGTTTGTGTCTGAGGAATATACATCAAGATAGGAAATATTTATCTGAACTCCAAATAAGCTCAAAACAGCTTTCTGGTGCTGCTAATATATAGGTAAAATTCTAAGCAACATTGCTAATATTTATAGCAAATTCTACATATGAATGGCTTAATCAGATGGATTAAGTTTTTAAAAGTCCCCACCTGTTTGTTGTTCTGGAACCATTGTTGAGAAGAAAATAAAGTGAGATCTATGTATGAGGTGAACATGAACAAATTAAAGTAATATAGAAGATTCCAGACTGCAAAGTACTGAATCCCGTATTAAAGTTTCTACTACTTATTTAAAAAAAAAAAAGATTCTCACACTCAGCTTGCAAACTAAAACTTGGTTATTTGCAAGAAAGAAGCAGTCTTGCCTTACAATTCAGCCACAATTTTAATTTAACTTTCTAATTAATAAAGAATTCATCAGAGATCAGTCAATCTGTCTTACTCTTTTTAGTCTCCTATCCTATTTCTTCTTTGCGTAGTCATTCCAGTATGAATGTATATGCTTGAGCCTCCTGCCTACATGAAATGCATGAATATATACTGTATAGATTAAGAGCAGATAACTTCCTAACTCCTACTTCAGATTTGCAGGGCAATCCCTACTCTGCCTACCATGCCAATTCTACAGATATTTCCTCCCTGCATTCACATTCCTTTGCTGAATATTTTACAATAGATGCATAACTTTTCCATCAATAGTCTTGTTATGTCTTTTCACTATACTATGTACCAGGGAAGAAGCTTTATTAGGGATAGAATGCCTGAAGCCAAGTTAGATCTCATATTCCTCCAAGGAAAAATGTATGCCATTCCAGAGAAGTAGTGAACTTTTCCCTGAAGTAACTAGTTGTCTGACGATCCTATCTCCTTAGTTGTCTGTTGATTTCACATTTAGCATTCATATATGTCGTACTTATGGCTGGAAATTTCCTTGCTGTACCATACCATGCTAGGAAGCATCTCTATCCATGGAGTTTCAACCTCTGAGAACATACCAGAATATGCTGCAAAAAATTCTAATGACCAAAGTTGCTGGCAGAAGCTTAGATATTTGAATAGAAGCATTAAAGTTAAAGTACTTTGGGTCCCTCTTCTAAAAGCTTCTGAAGTTAATACTGTATGATAACTGATGTCCAAGATGACATAATTCCCAGGGAACATAGAGATTGAGTAGGAGAAATTAAGTCTGTCGCAAGATCAAGGCTACCAAATTTATCTGCAAAAATCCAGACAGTCACTAGATGGCAACTAGGGCTGGTTTTTCTGCATCTCTTTCCTGACATCTAGTGGACATCTGGACTTTGCAGCCCAGATTTGGGAATTCTAGAGCTCTTCCAAACAGGAACATTAAAATGCTATTCTCCATTCTTTTTAGGCAACAGAAAAATATGTTCATGTATAAATTGTGCTACTCCACTGTTATTCCCTATTTTAGCACAGTTACAAGGTCAGAGAATGGTGCTATCCTTACTGATTTAATAGAAGCCAAGTTAAGGAAAGTGATTGGTGGTTTTCCCTGTCTTCATTTCTACACAACTACTGTCACTAAGGATCACGTGTCATCAAAAACACAACTACTATACACTCTCTTAAATATGTAGTGGGACAGACTAGGACAACTGTAGATAGATCTTGAAATAGCAGTTTAAGTCAACAGTTGAGTTGCCCAGCTAATAGTCAACACCATGGCCAAAATGAAGTAAGCAAAATGGCATCACACACCAAGGGTGGCGTACGTAAACATGGTTACTCATGTACAAACAAACACTGTCCAAACAGCCATAAGAATTGCAACTGCATCATGCCATCCACATGACCGTGGAAGTGTCTTCGGACAATGCTGGCTCTTCGGCCAACAAATGGAGATGAGCACTGGCCCCTAGAGTTGGACACGACTGCACAAAATGTGCGGAGGGAACCTTTACCTTTTTTACATACTGGTCCTGGGAGCATTCACCAGAATGACAGTTGTAGTGCTCAGGAGAGAATCCTCAAAATAATAGAAGTAATGAAAACACTAAAAATGTGGTGACATGAAAACCATTGTTGGCATTAGTAGTACAAAACTTATAATGTGCCAATAATGTTGTGTAACAAGCATGAAAACCATGTTTAAGAAATACAGGTGTAGCCCACTTTCAGAAGAGCTCTAGTCCCGTATCTATAAAGAACCCACTGAACACCTGACAAGCATTTTGGAAAGTTTCCATCAGAGAAGTGACAAACAGCCCACTAAGTAAGACTGTTTGGCTTCAGTCTTTGAATTCACCTTGTCCAATCTTTCAATATTGTTCAGACGTTTTATGATCTCTGAGATTTATTTTGTTCTTTATTTCACTCAGGAGAGAAAAGGTCCTGTGGCATATTGCTATGCTGTTGATACAGACAGAACACAAAATATGGAGCAATAAAGGCAGAAAGGAAATTAGATATTTGTGCAAAATTAGAAGCAGCAGTCTTTTGCCTAAGTGTCAAAAGATTGTATGAAATGGAAAACATTTGTTCCAGTCTGTTAACTATAGGGTAGGATTCAAAGTAAATGGGTGAAAAATGTTATTTGAACAGGGTTTGGTTAAACATTAGGAGAAGTTTCTGAAATGGATGTTATATAGTGGAACAGATTTCATTAGAGAAAAAAGCAAGTGAAATGATGATGGGTGAGAATGGAGCAGCCACAAATGTTGGGAATGTGCCTTTTTCAGTTCTGGGAGCACAATTTAATGTGAATTTCTCTGAAATTGTTTTTAGCTATGTAAATTTTCATGATGCATAAACATACATTTTCCCAATATGAATTTATTATTTTTTTAAGAATCTATTTTTTATTTTTTATTTTGGTTCAGTTTTGGTACAGATTGTTGACCAGAAAAGGTGTTATCAGATTCTGTTCAAAGTTGCCATCTGTACAAATGACAAAAGTCCATTTTGACAGTCCCTAAAAATCTGATCCCACTGAAATCTAAAGCAGATATTTTTACATTCTTATTTCTGCGACTGGAGAAATGTATTGGATCCAACCCTGTGGATGTGCTGACTTCAGATAGACTTGGTCCACATACTCATTAGACAATGAAGCAGTTAAATTCTCAAGTGATAAATGCACACCCTTTTAGTGCACAGGATACCACTCTTTACTGCTACACATTTTTAAAATAAAAATGCTTATTTCACAAAAATGTTCCCAATTTTAATTTCCATTTCCAAATAGTCAAATGGCTGACTTCCAAAGAATGATGTCTGCATAGATATCTCATGTGTCTGATAATCCCTTAATATTTCCGCTAGCTAACTCAAGGAGTAACATCACCACTGCAATAGATTCCTGTAATATGACTTATGAACATGCTATTACCCTAGTTTGGGTAACATTTTGTGCCAGACCATGCTTAATAGACCTTATATTTTATGTTTTCAATGAACAACACATACAGGGTTGAGCCAAAGGCTTAATCACTCTTAATACAATAAAGCAGCACTTTAAAATATTATTAACCTCATCTGTCTAGATTTGGTACTAATAGACCATTGTGTGTGCATTGTCTTTATCCCTGCCAGTTATGTACATATTTATTAATCCACTCTTCCAGAAGAAAAAATTTCTAAAGGAAAACCAACAGTAACCTTCAAGTAAGCGGGCACAGGTTAGAAGGGCACTAATTAAATGTCAGACTTGACAGATTAAAATTATGAAATTTAAAATCACTGTGGAGCTCTTTGTCATTGTCAAATTAGGAGTCAGTGTGATGAGGGGAAGAGAAGTGAATGGTTTAATGGATTGAATGGGAATGTGGCTTAGCAGCAAGCTTTTCTTGAATTCAGATCAGCCAGTAGTTCAGATCAAAGGCTGCTAGTTCAATTTTACATTCAAAAAGAGAGGTAGCTTACCTGCATCAGTAATTATTGCAAGCATGAGCATTTTATTATTTTTTTAAAAGAAAGCAAATGCAAAAAAACCTCATCATTTTAGCTCTAGTGATATGGTAGTAGTCATAATGTCACTTCTTCAGCATTTCAGATTTCGGGATCTAGTCTTTCTTTCTTTCTTTCTTTCTTTCTTTCTTTCTTTCTTTCTTTCTTTCTTTCTTTCTTTCTTTCTTCTCTCCCTCCCTACAGCTACCTAATGAAGGAAAGTATAACTTTTCCTCTAGATGTTTACTAAGAGGTAAGTCACTGATTTCAATGAGACTTATTCCCAAATCAGTGTGTATTGTATTGAGACTTTAGATAACTTGTTTCAGTGTTGCACACCCACCCAAGAGAGTAGAAAACTGTAGGAAAATAAGTTTTAAAAATTAAACATGGTGAAGGCATGGTGTAGCAGATCCAGTGAAAATGTCAGGTACATATATGGTCTCTATTAAAAAAGATGGAAATAATCTTATCACTGTGGAACAATAAGGTACACTAAAGACATCCTAATTAACTAGGTAGATAACTAACTAATGATCCTGAGAATGAAGTTTGAACACTATAAGCTTCTTTTGCAAGAAAAGTGAATTTTTGGAAAATGCTATCACAGTATTAACCTCTCCCCTTTGGTGACTAATCACAGCTTCAGGAAGGGCAATTTGTATGGAAGAATTTGCTTGGGTTTCTCCATGAAGATGACAGCTTGGTTGAATCAAAGGGGTAGTGGTATTTTTAGGCCTATCTTGGCTTTGTTATTGCTAGTCATATATATTACAAATTTCTGCTTATATCAGTCTCCATTATTATCTTCCTTATTCCATCCTCATAACATCTAAACATCTTGTTTGGTTTTGGCAGATGGTGTCCATTTATAAAAACAAACAAGAAAATAGTACTACTGCTTCCATTTTGGAATGTGACTTTTTCTGCTATATACCTTCTGTTATTAAGTTACTAGCTCTAATTATATAAATAAAATTATTTGGGAGATGCAGAGTATATTTGTGCAAATATTTAATACTCCAACCAGTTTGGGCCAGTTTGGATCATAATGTAAATTTTAATTGATTCAGATACTGTCTGTGCATATGCATTTTAAGGTTCTGAAACCATTGACATCTGGTATGGAGATTCCATTTGAACTGATTTGGGTGTCCAAATCAAATTGGAATTGATTTGCATATTTGAATCAACTCACATATTGTACTAGGAATTTATGTATTGGATCTGATTCAAAGGATGAAAAACCAGCTGCCTAAAATTATTGTGCATAAGGTAGAGTTTTGTAGATGAGGACAGACAGAAATAAACTAGCAAATATGCCAATCCATAAAGTGTCTTCATGGATATTTTACCAATAATGTGGAAAGGAATTATCATTAGAAAACAAAAAAAAAATATTTCAGGAAAATTTTGATACTGCAGATATTGTGGCTGTCTCCCTCTTCCCCAGTTCTACTTGATCCAAGAGTGATATAATCAGGAAGGTGTTTCAATATCTTGCTGTAATTTACAAACTTTTAAAACACTCTTTCCTCTTATAAAGTTCAATCAAACTGTGGCAATGATGGAGCTATTATGAGTTGAACATCTAGGCTGTGAATTGAGGATTGGAATTATCCAGCTGGTACAGGAACCCATCATTCAATTCTGAAAATATGATGATCCTTATTGATTTCCATTAGTTGAACTGTGCAGATTCTCATATAGAAAAAACAATCACATTTGACAATAACCCATAGGCTATATATGTCTGTCATTTTATACATGGGGGTCAAATTAGGTTAAATTAAAACATTGTTTATTATTTAAGACATGTCAGTTTGTTGTCATTTCAGTCTGTGCATTTGTTTGTGTGTGTACTGTATGTGTGTGTGTATGTTTTACTAAAATCATTATTCTCCACATTTTAAAGTGTTCTCATGTTCTGTATTTCTGCTATACTTTGGATATTTACTGCCTTACTACAAAGAGGTAGTTGATATTACCATGTGGTTGGTTAAAAAGACATTTTAAAGAAAGAGTACAAATGAACACAAAAAAGACCAATAAAAAAGTATAAGAAATGAGTAGAAGAAGGATTTAAAAATGTTATGGAGGTTACAGTTTTCCCATATGTCCTGAATTAATTATGAACAATAAAGAGAATAATATTATTTCAGACAATAAACCACTATTAAGATTTGAGCTAAGAATAAATATCAGTAACCATGGTCAATACAGTATACAGAACCTTTATACTCAAGGGTGTCCACAAGCAAACTGAGATTCCATCCAAATGATGGCACACACATGGTGACTTCATGGACATCAACTCTCCGATGACTTGTATCCTGATATAAGACACAAGTATGTAAGTTGTGTTTTTATTACATCATGATGTCATAAAACATACTCTGTTACCTGCCCTTGTATGATTGTACCTTATTCAATCTTGTTCCAATCCAATATTATCAGGCAGCAGGTTATGAGGGTTCTAGAAATATGCCGGAGCTTGGCTACTTTCTTGATATTCTGTTCTCAAGTATCATAGCAGCATTTCTATGGTGACTGGAACATGTGTAGCCCTAAGATAACAACCAGGAAGGTCTCCTTTTGTGGCCTTATGAGCTCAGCAGTATGGAATGGTATGCTGACCTAGGTGGTGACAGACAAAGCAATCATGCTATGTAGCCCACACAGTGCATGTATGTTGATGCATAAATATAGTCAACTGGTTTTAATTTGAAATAAGAGCATAGATTATGCTTGCTGATTAGTCTCCAGGAAACTGACGGTAGACTAATAATCTTTATAGTCAGTATGTTTGATATTTATTTGTTTGTTTGTTTGTTTTATTTTCTATCCCGCCTTTATTATTTTTATAAATAACCAAAGGCGGCAAACATACCTAATACTCCTTTCCCTTCCTATTTTCCTATACATTTACCTCTCTCTTCTTGCTTTCAGATTCTACATATTGAAATAAATAAAATAAAATAAAATAATTGAGTTATCTTTAACCCTTACAGAGAGTGATCCTTTCATTTCAGAGCTGTTGATATTGGTAGACTATACATACTGTATCATTTGCACTGATGCCTGTTTGCTCTCTGACTTACGTATGGAAGCTGAAATCTGAATAGGAAGGAAGGAAGGAAGGAAGGAAGGAAGGAAGGAAGGAAGGAAGGAAGGAAGGAAGGAAGGAAGGAAGGAAGGAAGGAATATTTGTGCCTGCACTAGCATACCATCACACTTCTTTATCTCTATAAAAATAACAACAAGAAGCTGCTTTAAATACTTAAAAAGCAAGCATAAACTGAATCCATTATTACACATAACCAAAATAAAGGAAAAACTCTCCTCCCTGCCCATACAAATGCACACAATATGGAATTAGCTTGCATGCCTTTTGTTTGTTTTTGCAATTATGGTTCAAAATCTTCTACAAAAAACAAGGTCCCACTTTATTATAGGGCACAGAGATTCAGTGCGCAGCTTGCAATAAAGAAATTAGCAAAACCAGAAGCTGCAATTCTATGGAAACACTCAAAAACAAAGAGGATTTAAAGTGACAAGATCCAATTAAATTTAATTACGCAAGCTGTATTTTCATTTTAACTGACACTTTTTATTAAGGAGCCACATGCGCAAAAGCTAGGAACCTGGGCCAAATTGCATCCCAGTAATACACTTATCTTATGCAAAATTCTGAGTATCTAATTTTCTCCAATAATATTAGAGACATGGGGTTTGTAAAAGGTCTGCTTTGTCTGTTATCATAAACCACTGTTTGCAGCATACCCATAACACTTTATTACCTTCCTTTTACATCAATGTTTGGTAGATCTACAACATTCTCATTGTTTGGGCATAAAAATTTAAACAATAGTATACGAGAGAGAGAGAGAGAGAGAGAGAGAGAGAGAATATATATATTTCATTTAGATAGAATAAACTAAATACTCAAAAGTTAGGGTAAATACATTTAACTCAAAATGAAAGATGGGTTCTGGTACATGCACAGAGTGCATTTTAATAAAAGAGAATCTGATTTAGTTAAGCTAAATACTGATAACAACTTATATACTTATCTTTATATACTGGTGTTCTGTGGAAAAACAAATAGCATCCTATTATCAACTAATGTTAAACAACTTTTGATTTGAAGTGGTCTTCATTAATTAAAAATGGTAGAATTAAGTATCATATGATATGGAAATATTTTATTTATTTATTTATCGTATTTTTCCACCGCCCATCTCGTAACGACTCTGGGTGGTTTACAACAAATTAAAACAATAAAAATTAAATGTCAATTTAAAAGATGCATTAAAAATATAAATATACAATATAATAAAAGCTCTAACATATAAGATATAAAATCTAAAACCCAAGATGGTTTTATATATAATATAATAATATAAACAAGACCAATAAAAGTGAAATCAGTTAAGTTACATATGTTTTCTACTAATATACATGTCACTATTTTCATTACTGAGTGCCAGTTTGGTGTAGTGGTTAAAGCACCAGGCTAGAAACTGGGAGACCATGAGTTCCTTGGGCACAAAGCCAGCTGGGCCAGTCATTCTTTCTCAATCCTAGGAAGGAAGCAATGGCAAGCCACTTCTGAAATCTTGCCAAGAAAACTGCAGCGACTAGTCCAGGCAATTGCCAGGAGTCAACACTGGCACACAAAAAAACCACAATTACTATTAAGTACAACTTTGAACAAACCACAGAATTAGAAGAGAAAGGATAAGAATTCAACTGAAAAGCAAAACTGGAGAAATGAACTTTGTAGTTCTTCAGTTTTCTTTCTTTTTCTTTTTCTTTTTTTCCAATTTCAGCACTTTTTGCTTGGCCCTTTCAGGAACAATATGATTTTTTAAATTGTATTTTGTTTGGCCATACACTGTAGACTAGTAAGGACATTTGGAATTTTGAGACACTGTTTCAAAATGGCTGCTGGAAGAATTTACCCATTCATATAATGGCAAGGATATAACCAATTAAGCCGTGGATTATTAACCTGGTACAGAATGCTCCAGATCACCCATTTGTTGTTTTTTCTGAGCAGGTGAGCACAGTTCCAAAGTGCTGGGCTGCAACATCCCACCATGTTTATTTTCTAAGAAACCTGATGGTTTATTTTCAGGGTCCAGCAGCATGCCTGATGCTGAAGACTGGTGCTTTGCTTTGCAGCATGATAACATGCATGTGTCTCTCTGTGTGTGTATCTGTTTGTAAGGGGTAGAGTCAGATGTGTCAGGGAACCTGGCAGGTACCAGGATGTGTTTTCAGGCACATTAGGACTTCTAAGTATCAACATAGAGTTTATATGCACTTCCTACCGTCCCATAGCCAGAAGGGGCAGGTAACAATTTCTGGGTGGCAGAAATGGATGATGTGGCCCTCTATTAATCCCTGTAAGCTAAGTCAGACACCCCAAGGATTACAGGAATGCTACCTCATTGTTGTAAAGATTCTGTAACAGAATCTTGAAAGCCTGTCAAATTTTCTCTCTCCTCTCTCTTAGACCAAACAGAATCAAGGAAGGTTATTTTCCGTTTTTTTCTCAAGCTTTCTACTTTCTCGGGACTGAGTTGTCATTTTAGTTCTCTGAACAGCTCATCCATTCCTCCAACAAGGTTGTCTCTACATTCCTTTACTCCCTCACTCCCCTTCAAAGTGATCTCAGGGCATCTTTCTTTGCTCCACTTCCAAAGGACACTTCTCTATTATGTTGCTTTGAGTGCTCCAGTCCATTGGGGCAACAGTGCTTCAGTTTGCTGCAGGCTAACCTCAGTTGTTCATTGGCTACTTTGCAGAGGAAGAACCACCCCTTCAACTGTGATAATGTTTATCACGCATTCCAATATGTTCTATGCTTCTCTTTACTGGCTTTGCTGAAATAGCATAGTGATTAAGACATTTTATCAGCACAGAGAAGGTTGCTGGTTTGAAATTGCCCACAAGTTTTATTTTATTACATTTTTTTCATGAATAGATAAATGTTTAATAATCTTTTTACCATTTTTCTGGTCACTTGAGGAAGAAGAGTTTCACCCCAGCAACCAATTAACTCAAAAGTTGGTTCAGGCTATTTGGGAACTGGAGGTAAAACCTTTCTACTCTATGTGATTGGAAAGCAGTAAAACTGGTTTTGTTCTTTGTTTTTGTCATTTAGGGGAAGGGGAAAAAATTTAGCAGAGGGAAAAACTATCAACTCAAGAAAAGAAAAGTCCATAATTTAAAAAAAGAGAAAACATTTCTGCTGAGCTTTGACCCAGCCTTTGCATTATGTCATGCTCCTGTGTACGGGGTTTTACGTAACATCCACCTCCCCTTTCAGTCAGGGGGAAATCTCTCTGTTTTTGTGCAGTGTATATGCTAAACAAAGATCTTAACCACTATATTATTCTATTTCAGCATTGCTGGAAAAGGAAAGTATTGAAATATTAGATGCAGCTGGAGAGAAGACATTTTAAAAGGTGTTTGTTGCGCCTGCATGTATCTGCTTCAACTTTATTTATATAAATTTAACTTAACCTTTTGTGTATATGTCTGTGTATGTGAATCCATGTTTGTGTAATTTAACTCTGCTAAATTTAACTCAGCAGTATCGAAATAATGATTTCTATTTCTTCGGTTTGAAGGCATTATCAGTTTTACCAGGCAGTCCCAGGATTTATATAAAATAGCAAAATGGCAAAAACAGTATCTCTGAGAACTAGTGTGACCCAGTGTTGGAATAGGCTTGAAGGGGTCTGTGTTCTGCTTCTCACGCATAGCCTCTGTAGGTGGCCTTGAAGGTCAGATTATGCCTCAAAGAAGGCTGCTTATGTTTTTGAATAAGTCTTGGTCTTTTACACCATCTGTTTAAAGTTTCAGTTACTTGCTCTATTTTCTTCTCACCTTTCAGTCCTTCTAAAACAGAAATTGTTCCAAATATGGCTGTTGTGGGTCTTCCGGGCTGTGTGGCCATGTTCTGGAAGTTGTGGTTCCTAACGTTTCGCCAGCATCTGTGGCCAGCATCTTCAGAGGGCAGGAGCACAGACAGAAGCAAAATCTCTGTGCCTAGGTAGAGTGTGCTCCTGGGCACAGAGATTTTGCTTCTATCTGTGCTCCTGCCCTCTGAAGATGCTGGCCACAGATGCTGGCGAAACGTTAGGAACCACAACTTCCAGAACACGGCCACACAGCCCGGAAGACCCACAACAGCCATCGAACTCCGGCCGTGAAAGCCTTCGACAATACATTGTTCCAAATATGTTAAGCAATTGGAGGATTCCTCCCACAGTGAAGGCATTTTGTGTTTTGATTAAACAGTTCAGGCAAATCCATCCTCAAGTTAGGCAGCAAACCAGAAAAATGGGTAGACAAACCCAATTTTAAAATAAATGTTATATTTTTGCTCTGTACACTCAGAAACTGGAAAATAATATTTTTCATGTTCACATAGTTAAGAGGAAAAGCAATTAGGCCGTAGCTCAATATTAAACTGCTGTAGTTGTTATGCATATGAAATTACTCAGTCTTAGCAACGTGATTACTTGAAAGCAAGCACATTATTCAGCATCACAACCTGTTTAGCTCTTGACTCATGAGCTAAACAGGTTATGTTTAGCTCATGGCTTTGTCCTAATGTGTAGGCTGTCATTATCTGCGTACATACTTTATATCTACTGCAAATAAAGCATCTTAGTTGAAATAAAAGCTATTAAGCAACACATGAAGGCATGTGTTAAACAACCGTGTCAGAGGAGGAATCCCCAAATTACTGTTTCTCTGGTTAAGCTTTATTGTTATGGCCTGTTTTCTCCTTTGTGCTAATCTCTCCTCCATCTGCTGCTCTGCTAGGCCAGGCTCAAACAGCGGTGTCAATTCAAAGGTCGCAGAGGTCAGCAGCAACGCCAGATTTAAGTGTTATTTGCTCTGATGCCATGACAAGATGGATCTAGCATGGCCTGACTAAAGTGATGTATGTTAAATTTGTTGCAAATTACTGGCCTGATGGATCTATTGATGACCCATTGCAGCTGTCAGGATGTCTCTATCAGCATCTCACTTTCACTCTCCCCAGATACTCAGACACCCTCCTACCCCCCTCCTTCCTTACTGTCAGGGACAGGCTTCCTAGGCAAGCCCTGTTAGGTGGCATATGAAAAAAGACAACGCTGTAGTATGTCAGCACACAATTGTAGTGCTGGTGCAGAAAGGATACTCTCCAGCTATAAGAAGGCGTTTCAGAAAGGAACTGCCGATTTGGACACCATGGATATCCATTTTGTCACCGTTTTCTCTAATAGCTACATCAGCTCATTGGTCTTTTCACCCTTACGGATGGCAGGGTTGCTTCACATTCTTCAATGCAGCCGATAATATTTTGGGAGAAAGATTACATATTTAGGTGCTTATTTTATGGCATTCACAATAATGAATCATAGTTCAGCCTCAAATTAGCTTAAATGAATTAATAGTTAGGCCATATTGTTGAAGGTTGTCACATCCTGAAACCCAGCCTTGTGTTCCTCTTTTACCAAAGGGAGGCAGAATTTATACAGTCATTAGCCATGGAAGAATGGCAAAGTTTTCATGATTAGAAAACCCAAAGGCAGGTTGGGAGAAATGAATCAGTAAATTAAACTCATCAAATTGAGGTGGAGTTGGACATAAATATTGAAAGAATAAGGGAGCATTTCTTTATCACTTAGTATTTTGGCTGAGATCTTTACACATAAGCTATAGCTCTCTCTTGCAAACACACTTTTTTGCTCCATACAAAACCAGGCCATTCGTTCGGTAAAATCTTAACCACAAGGAAAGGAAGTCAGTCTTTCTGAACACCAACAGAGTTCTTTCCAGGCAAATATGCATAGGATTTACCTATTAATATATTAAATCATGAAATTATAAATTGACTGCTGGAAGGCTGATGAATTATAAAAAGTTTATAATTTGGTAACATTTTTGCTTCTTATCTCTACTTCTTCTTGAACTACTTCCTTAGCTTCATAGGACAATGAGTACAAAAGCTGAGTTTAATGTCTACATTAAGATAATTTTAATTAGTCCAGATTAAGGCTTAAAATCTTCCACTAATCCAATAAAGATATAGTTTTTATATCAATTTTGGATTTTTTTCTGATTTTGTTTTTTATGTGTCTTGAAAAATCCATATTGCAATGTTTGTGGTTTTTAAGCTCTTCTGTATAAGTTTTTTTTTGTCATATTATGAAAGCATGCATACATTGTGTGTTCATTTATATTAAAACTCATCAAGTTTCACTGGGACTGCCTGTCAGATATTCTAGTTGCTTTTTAAAAATTCAAACACGATACATTATTATAGGGTTTTTTTTTTACAGAAACATGTCAGGTATGTTCCTTTTTCATTTTTAGGAAATTTATCAGTTGCATATAATACCCATTTATTTGTTTGTTCATTAGATCATTATGCCACCACAATCATCTGCCTCATGGTGATATACAAATATAAAATATCCAAAGTATACTTTCACATAATGCGTGCAGTTAAAATAAACAATTGGCATTAACCTAAGATGGGAGCATTGTATGAAAAATTCTTGATGCATTATCTTCACTAATTAATTAATCAAAAACCCACCAGAAAAGTTCCAGCTTGACCTGCTTCTAAAAGCCAATAGTTTTAGAGGACGTTTGACTCCAAGGGAAGGCTGTTCCACAATATGTAGGTTAAGCATGTAGTGCAAAGGATTAGGCAATGACAGGTAAGGTAGGAAAGCCTGTGTGTTTAAGGAATTATGCTAGATGGAAATGGAATTGGGTGATGGTTGAAATCTGCATTATGGTATCTCAGATATGGCTTCATTTCACTTAATATAAACCAATTATGTCATAACTCTTGCTAGGAGTGTTGGCCACTAGTCTCAAGCATATGTATCATGGAGATATTGACTTACCTCTTCCTCTTTATCATCCAAATACTAACTACATTTGATCCCACTTAGCTCTGATGAGATCAGGAACTTTCAGGTGACATAGCTGCAGGCTGTTCATTGTTTTCTGATACTGCTCAGTGGCACAGAGGGGCATTCAAGAGAGGGGGTCAAAAAAGTCAAGATGGTAGTTACAACCAGGCATCAACATCACATGCATATATAGAGGGGTGGGACTTTGATTGCATGGCCACAATCATCATCTTGATCTTTTTTATCCCCCCTGTGGATGCTGTTGGTGGCATTTATAGTGAATTCAGAGGCCAGGTCAAGAACAGAAGCTTTAGCTATTTTAATCATAATATACTTTGTCTGTGGCTTAGTCTGTGGTTTGTAATGGCTTAGCATTTTGTATATCCATTTTTTTAACTTGTTGAAGAAATGGCTGATTCATGAAACTTGAATTCACACATAAAGCAATAAAATAGTGCATTTGGCTGTGACTTAATTCAATGGTCGTTAACCATGTTTTATGGATTTCCATTATGTGATAAATAACTTTTAAGGTGACTTTATCAAACCATGATTAAAACCTGCCATGGCTTAATAAAAATGTAGAATTAAGTTACATATGGGGCCTTGACATTTCTGAATGGTAAGCATGTGTTCTGGCTATTTTTCCCCTAGTTTTCAATAAATTTATCCACCCAGCCATCCTAAATGTCATTCACTATAATGTGCTTTCTGAATACTGTAAGACTGAAAATAATGCAGACCCAATCATAAGAGCTGAAAAATTTTGGAAAATCTATCAGTTGCTGTAGTCATCAACAATAGCTCTGTAAAAACAGTCAATTACAATTACAATGGCAAACTATTTATTTATTTATTTATTTGTTTGTTTTATTTTATTTTCTAACCCGCCTTTATTATTTTTATAAATAACTCAAGGCGGTGAACATACCTAATACTCCTTCCTCCTCTTATTTTCCCCACAACAACAACCCTGTGAGGTGCATTGGGCTGAGAGAGAGTGACTGGCCCAAGGTCACCCAGCCAGCTTTCATGCCTAATGTGGGACTAGAACTCACAGGTTCCTGGTTTCTAGCCTGGTGCCTTAACCACTAGACCAAACTTTTGCCATCAAAATGTATTAATGAACAAACATATATAAAATTGTGCTGTCAAATAGTTGCACTTTGTTCTGTCTGAAATCTATGGGACCTAGGAGCTACTAAGTCATTCTGGATTTAAAATTAATATCTATATAGTAGTGTGCTTAAATATAATAGCTGCCTATCACTTAGACCAGTATTTCTCAAACTTGGCAACTTTAAGACGTGTGGACTTCAACTCCCATGGCTGGCTGTGGAATTCTGGGAGTTGAAATCCACACATCTTAACGTTGCCAAGTTTGAGAAACACTGACTTAGACCAATCCATTTCCTGTGCTAATCAAAACTCATGCTGTTCATGTTGGGATTGGGTGTTAAGAAGACATGATAGTAAGGAAAGTTATGAACATTATGAACTTGGCTAGAAGAGAATGCTAAAATGCTTCATTGGAAGGGGAGGAGACAACTAGGAATCTATCATTAATAACCCTGAGATCACTCCAAAACAGAAACACAATAGCTTCTTATAACTGGTCCTTTAAACTGGAATGAACTTGTTATTTCTCACATTTATTTTGGGGTCCCCCATTCAATCCTCCATTCTTCTTTATGTGCAGCAAATTCTCTCTGGGTACTGAGTATAGTTAGTATTTTCATTTGCTGCCTAAGTAGCAAATTACCCTGTAAACAGCCCACAAGAGCTGCTGTGTAATTGAATTGTAACTGTTGACTTTGGACGTTTGCTATATTTGCTGCAAGAAGTAAATTTTCAAAACTTCATCTTGATGCAGTCAGACAAAATGAAAGGTAATATTCTTTATCTGCTGCAGATTGCTGCAGATGAACTGCTTTCATATGAGCTTAAATAAGATTTAGAGTTATTCCATCCTTCAGCTGGCCACAATTGAAAGTGATCAGGATCAATATTGCTCCCCCTGCATTGCTGCCCGGCACTGTGCATTACAATAGAGGGAGATGGGTGTATTAAAAAATTTTCCTGTGTCAAATTAATTTCCGTGTTATCCCCAAATTCAATTAGATGGGAACCCCATGTAACTAAAAAAGTGTCCAACATCCCTTAGTGACAAATTACAGTGCTTAGTGTGCATATCATGGTGAAGTGTTGAGCCTTGCTAATCTTCCCACTAATTCTCAATTACTGTAAAATGAAGCCATAAATCACACAGACAAGGAATCGATGGGAATGTTGTTTTCAGGGTGATTGGCAGCCTCCCCAAAGGTTTCCTGTAAGTTGGTTTAAGGTTACCATTCTCGAAGGGTGGGGGGTGGGGGGAGGCAGCCCGCTCAATCTCTATGATATAGGCCCACTGGGCTTTTGGGGGTGCATGTGAAGGGACAGCACCAATTTCTGCCCATCAGACATCCAATTTTTCTCCTTTTCATACCTGCTGTAGTAAATGAGAAACAAATTAAATTTCACTCCACTATCTCCACAGAAACCATTTAAATTTTTCATGGAAACTAAATTGTCCCTAGACAAATAGCCCCCTGATTCTATGAAAATATACTGGAGCACGCGGGAGGGGGGCAGAAATAAATTTGTGTCACTCTGGATATGCCATTTTCTGTAATGTCATTCACCGCCAACCAATAAATGAATCCCTCCCAGAACACAATAGCGGGTCCTTGCGCTCGGGTGGATTTGCATTGTTCCCCCACTCCGGAGCAGTCTAATATTCTCCCTGTTATTAATTTGCAGCCAGGGTTTTACATTCATGAGGCCAAGATTGAAATGTAAATGAGGCACAAAATAAGTAGTCAGCAATAGCCCTGGTCGAGCTGCCTGTGTCATAGACTCATGGACTTACATGAAAATAGTTATCACTCAGAGAGATTAGCAGCTCGGAACATCAATCACAAGTGCAAGGAAACAATGAATAAAATCACCCAGACATGAGGAAGGAAATTACAAGAGCTTTAAAGTGGAAAGGGAATATGTAATAGTGCTACCTGTTGTCAAAGCAGGAACACTGCGGTGATAAAAGAAGCACCATTCCTTTTCTCCTTTCCTCTCTCTTGGCTGGAGCACTCATATTCAAATGGTGCTATTTTTGCCATCTCTATTTATCACCTAAATGAACTGCGCTTTCCTAGATGGAGCTACAGTATATGAGGCTTCTGGCCATGTTCACAAGAATGCTGTGGTTTGTTTTTGCAAGGATGAGGGTCAAATTGATCCTTCTGTAATGTTGTAAATACAATGTTTAGTTCTCTGTCCTGGCATCTGCCATTGCAGAGTTTATGAGTTTCGAGACTTCCTCCTTCCCAGCAGTCAATGCGAGGCATTCAGGCTCATTTTCACATGCCACGGAGAAGGTTCAGTGAAACTTGCAAAGTACGGTCTTGCGCAGACATACATATACACTCAGACATGATATAAGTACATTTTTCCTATTCACAATTGATGGTGAATTGCACTGTGCACAGATGGGTCTGCTGAAATTCACTCTTGTATCTGGCCAGTGTTTCCCTAATATACACCCCATTCATAATCACCTTTACAACTTACTTCCCATATCTTTCACATAAACACTGGGCCTATGCAAATCAACCCAGATCTGGTTTCTGTTAGAGTTCTGA
Source organism: Charina bottae (assembly GCA_023362775.1). Lineage (NCBI taxonomy): Eukaryota > Metazoa > Chordata > Lepidosauria > Squamata > Charinaidae > Charina > Charina bottae. The sequence goes on along the minus strand of JALMGJ010000004.1, from coordinate 45,603,412 downwards.
GAGTCAGAAAAGGCACAATCTAATTCATTTTGCAATTTGGGATTTAAGGGCAATTCCACTGAAATCTGACTGAAGCCGCTTTCATATTTGAAATTTGACTAAATAGGCTGCAGTGGAGAAGTATCAGAATGCCTGCAACTGAATGAAATTATCAGGGGTGGTACAATCTTTGGAGAATGTTAACCATGCAAGCTTCACCAGATGGCATTCTGTATTTCATTGCAGATTTTTTTTTTTGAAATATTATGAATATTTTGAAAAAAATTGAAACAGTAGGAATGAGGAGCAAGTAGCCTCCATTACCAAGTGACGAGCCCAAGTTGTGCTGAAACTATGCAGAAAGCTAAAAGGAATGTTTACATTAAAAAGAAAGCTCTTACCTTTCTGCTTCCAATAATGCCAGGCCTGATGTGACCCTGAAGTATGACCATCTATTGATCTTTTGAAATAGGGTGCTTTGTCTGGTACAAATTATAATAATTTATAATAAAAATTGACAAAACACGTGTCACAACACACGCCCCAGTCTTCCATAACTGTGTTGCACAGGTACCTACAGTTTTATTATTTCCCACCATCACCCCCCGCATATACCTCCATGTGCTTTGCTGCCTGACTTTTCTAGGATGTCCGAAGAGCTGGTGTAGCTGGTTGGCAAGTTTGTCCCCCCCCCCCCGGGAAGAACCCCTTCTGAGCTTGGCAGAGCCCATTCACGATCTTGGAAGAATGACCCTTGTGAATGACTCACCTAGTGCAGTGGTTCCGCTTTGCTGCCTCTGATCACTGGATTTGGGGCTTATCCTTGATTCAGCCTTTGCAGTACTAGATTGCCTTTTCCTTAACAGCTTCTTACTAGTTCTCAGCCTGCCTCTGGTCTTAGTTATTCTACAGGATCTTAACTCCAATCAAATAGGAGAAATTCTAACTGCTACTATTCTGCTTTGATTCTAAGTACTTAGAAAGTTAGTTCAAACTGATAGTCTCCAGAATGGCAACGCAGTACAGATATTTCACGCCCCTTCTTTTTGTCAAAAATGTTGTGCCCTGAAAAATAATCACAATTAATATATGACTCTTTATGTTCCTACAATCTTCTTTTACAGAAATAGAACTTTAGACCTGAAAAGCACATTGTGAAGAATTATAATAACCCAGAATTCATCGTCAGAGGACAACTGTTACCATCTTCTACTAGTAAGTACATTCTCCTACTCCCATGCCTGCCAGAATTAAAGAGAAGGGAGATTGTGTTGCTCGTCATCACCTACGAACTCAGAAAGGGGGTCTGCAGGGAGGGTGGTCAAAAAAGCTGAGAGGGTGGCCACAACCATACAATTCAAGCCCTGCCCTTTTTTATGTATGCGTGGCACATGTAGAAAGAAGCAAGGTTCGATCACACGACTGTGGTCACCATCTTGGCTCTAATATACCTGGGTAGTTTTCCATGCTCCCATATACCACAATATAAAATCCAGGGAGATAGTGATAATTTCTATACATTGCCAGGACAAGAGGTTTTCTAATCTAATCTAGGCAGATAATATGCTTTCCAGTCTAGGACAACTCCTGATGCCAGCCTCTAATTTTCAAAAACTCTTGGATCTGGTACAAGATGCCAAACTCAGGACAGCTCAGGAGGCAGACTTGGCAGGCTTTGATGGAGCGACACTAGCAGTAGAAATGTTTGACTGGTTCTTACAACTTTAGCTACAAAACAGATTAAGGTGGGATACTGTGAGGAGCTAGAACAGTGTTAAAAGAGTGGCACAATAGAAAAACAACTCACAATTCCATTGTTGCTGCCATCCTACCACATTGCTTCACCATTACTTTTTTTTCAGATTTTTTATCCCGTCTTTATTATTTTTATAAATAACTCAAGGCAGGGAACTTACTCCTTCCTCCCCCTATTTTCCCCACAACAACCACCCTGTGAGGTGAGTTGGGCTGAGAAAGAGTGGCTGGCCCAAAGTCACCCAGCCGGCTTTCATGCCTGAGGCGGGACTAGAACTCTCAGTCTCCTGGTTTATCTACGGCTGAGAGAATGTGATTGGCTCAGGGTCACCCAGCTGGCTTTCATGCCTAAGGCGGGACTAGAACTCTCAGTCTCCTGGTTTACCATTGGCTCCTTCCTACGGCTGAGAGAATGTGATTGGCTCAGGGTCACCCAGCTGGCTTTCATGCCCAAGGAGGGACTAGAACTCACAGTCTCCTGGTTTCTAGCCTAGAGCCTTAACCACTAGACCAAACTGGCTCTCTACTTATCCTGCACTCTCATGTAACAGCATTATATAAAAGAGTACATAGGTGATTTGAGCTCACCAATCTAATTTCTTCCAGTGAGTCCATGAGCTAGAATTTTCAATCATGTGCATTAAGTGACAATTATGTAAGTTTCCTTTTTAAAAAAAGAGAGAGAGAGAGAGAATTTTATTCAATTCTTGTGATTGGTTCATATTGTGTCATTAGAAAATCTTCTGGAAGACTGCTCAGAAATCAGGCTCTGATGTAATAATGTCTGATAAACTGCTTTGAGACGGAAATGAAAACAAAACAAGGGCAGTTCTGTGTTTCTCTTCCTCTTACTAATTTCATACATATTTATTCTTATATTCTTATTCCTTTTTATATTCTTATTTCCTTCTCCTTTTGGTTCAACTGGCAATCTTAGTCTGAATAAAAGTGAAAGAGAGAAAAAAGCAAATTATGTTGACCTGATAATGGAGACATCTAAGGCAGACACCTGGTTCTGCCTTCTCCATCACAGGGGGCAATGTTGTCCATCCTTATTCCCTTCTGCAAATAAACCACGAGACCTCAGTCTACAGCATCCCAGATTGCTCTCAGAGTAGCTCTCTGTCACAGGCTCTCAGGTTTCAATTTTGGCCTGTAGGCTTTGACAGAAGGCTGCTGTAACTCTTTGCATTTGAGCACTTGAAATGTGCTGTATAAATGCTAAGTACTGCTATTATGCCCAACAGCCAGTCTTGAAACAGTACACTAGAATGCCTAACAAAATATCCCATTTGTTCCTAGGATAGAATCTGTGAGAATTCGTGAATGAGTTTTGGAAAGAACCTTGAATCATTTGATGAGTACTGTAACTCCACTCAATACAAATACTCCCTTAATAGGACAGTGGTTGACACCATGATAGATCAACTCTGCAGAACAAAAACTGAGAAAAACAGTAAGTAGCAATGCTGTGGGTAAGAGAATGCAAAAAAGCCACTCTACTTCACAATTAAAATGTTACCCTTTTATATATATACTTTGAAGAACCACAGTATAATTTCAATTTTTTAGGGCTGGCGTTGAAAAAGAGATACCAGCAAAGTTGTCTAATTGTAATCTTTTGCTGATCATCTCTATTATGTGTTAGCAAAGATTAGGTGTAGATCTTATAATTTATTTCAGAAAGCGAATGAGATCAAGCTGAAGCAAGAATCTAAGTGGGGTATATTGAAAGCCTAAGTATACATTTATATAGCCAAGTACAATGCGTGGTGAGACTAATATCTCAGCTATCTAACCAGGCATCAGTTGCATTCATAGTTGACACTTGGGGTAATTAATCGTAAACATGCAAACATGAAAGACATGTTTCTCTATGTGTGTGTCCCTCTCACACACACATGCAAGCACTTTTTGATGGTGTGGACTACACTGTTGATTTCCTTGTATCTTATTGTAAGGGCCATTGTCCCAAGGGCCAGCCCTACCATTAGGCAAAACAACCCAGCTTCCTCAGACAACAGATGTGTTTGTTCTGGAAGGGCAGCACTTTGTTAGCTATTTAATTTAGTATTTCCACGTTATTGCCAACAAAGTTGGGATGTAGGATTTAGTAGGCATAAAAATGCCTTGTCTCTTTTTGCCTCCTGTTTATTTTGCTGCAAGTGGATATGGGGTGGGTGGGTTCTGCTTTGCCTTGGACTACAAAATGTCTCTTGAAAGCCCCATCTGCAGGATTTTCACATTGTAATGTTAAGTGTGTGTGTGTGTGTGTGTGTGTGTGTGTGTGTGTGTTTGTCCTTATGAAAATCAGTGAAAATCAGGTTAGAAATATTTGTAAATAAATGAAGAATATTGTACGAAGTCTATGGAGCTGAATAGGCTGACAACACTGCCTGTCTTGCAGTGGGTGTACACAGTTTTGCAAGCTGTAGGTTGTCACCTGTGCTTTTCAAAAGGAAGTACTGATCCTTGGGAACTGGCTTGTAACACCAGAATCAGGAGCAAGAGAAGCCATTTCTCTTGGAGAAGGAACAAAGACAGATATCTAGAGCTGCTGTGGCTTCTGAGCAGACTTTGCTACCTCCCAAAATAAAAAGTCTAGTCAGGGAGCCACTGCACGCTGAGGACAGATGGCATGTAGAGAGCCTCAGAGCTTCAAACAAACAATACACCTAGTCAAGGATAAGAACACCGTAACCTTTCTCTCCTGGATTAGCAGGTCAAAATCAGATGCAAAGAGTTATCAAGGGGTTTTAAAGACCTCCAGCAACATGCAGCATGACAAGGGAATCACGGCGATGGAATCTATATTCCACACAAGAGACTTCTGGTCCCCGACATTCCTCCTTTCCTCCTGTTCCCATTGTCCTCCCTCTTAGTGTCTGAGAATATATTTTTAATTGCTTATCAAATGGATAGTTATTGTATCATAAAATCTTCAAAGCAATTTCCCAGTCCTGTTCAGTTGCAGAGCTGAACTTTTAGATGCTGATAGATCACAATGGATTATGCTAATCAGCCTGTTAATAGCTCTTGCTGTGTTAAGTTGGCGCATTAAAACAAACTGGTCCTTATAACAGCTTGGGAAATGTTTTATAAGACATGTGAGCTATGAGCAGCCATGACAAGGCCAGTAAATAATAGGGGGAGCTGGGGAGACTAAACAAATACTGCGTTAAATTATTGATGCATTAATCAAAAATACAGTTGTTAAGCAATATCATTAGTTCAGTGCTAATTGTTTTATGGATTTGTAAATGGGTTATCTGCATGCAGAATGAACCCTGGCCAGTTTTCTCAGCCTGTTTTTTACCTTTAGCTTTTTAAAGCTTTTCTTCACCCCAGCTTTTCTATCTAGAAAAATCTTGATTTTTCTGAATGCAATGTGCTGAATTTATTTCTAAACCATGTACAACTTTTTAATCAATGTCATTGTATATCCAAACATGTGAGAGACACCAATAGTTCCCCAAATTCCAGGTGATATAGGATGTGAAAAGAAATCTCAAATTAAATTAAAAACAGAGCAAGCCATCATTAAAAGCAATATAACTATTTAAAGCCCATCAAAAATTATTCTAAATAAATCAGTCCTTATGGTTTGCATAAAACCTTTCCAACTGGAAAGAAGGTATTGGAAATTTTGTGTCTCAACTAGAAATCAGAGTATGGTTTATAAGATATTAATCAGAAAATAAATGATGTAATCCTCAATGTGCGGGGCAGAATTGGCCCAAATATTTCCTCCTATTTAATTCACTAGAAGCTATCTTACTTGCTTTTCAATTTCAAATCAATTGATGACATGACTAAAACAAAATTAAAAACAAATAAAACAAATATTTAAAATAAGTAAATTATGAAGACCAGTAATTTAAAATAAGTAAATTATGAAGACCATCTCCAGTGTAAAACCTTCTCCTTCAATTTTTTTTTTTTATCCATTCAATCGTGTCCAATACTTGGAGACTTCCTGGACAAATCCTTGCAGTTTTCTTGGCAAGATTTTCAGAAGTGGCTTGCCATTGCCTCCTTCCTAGGGCTGAGAGAGAGGGACTGGCCTAAGGTCACCCAGCTGGTTTCGTGCCTAAGGTGGGACTAGAACTCACGGTCTCCCAGTTTCTAGCCTGATGCCTTAACCACTACACCAAACTGGCTCTCTTCTCCTTCAATAGTATATCTAAATGCAAGATACTAGTTTTATATTTTTAGTGGACTAATTCTTCCAGGTATACTGGATGTACTAAAAAAAAAAACTATTTTTCTCTCCCTGACCTACCTACTTTTCTCTGGATAAATGATGAAGTGGTGCACCGCTGGAGTAATTTTTTTTAAAGCCCAGAAAAAAAACAGTAGATAGCTCAGAGAAAGAAAAATTGTAACTGGAAATGTTTCTGCTGGGTTTCAAGACTGGTCCTCATTAGTAATAATTCTACCTTTAATTGGGAATATTTCCTACAAGAACAAGGTTTCATATAGCTCCTCCTTATGTAAATATAATTACACAGGTATATGTGCACATCCAGGTTTCAGACTTTTCAAGAAGAGTGAATAAAAGGCTCAACAATTGCTACTTTATAATAGCAAAATAATTTAAAAGAGCTCAAAAATGAAAAAAAATGAAAAAAAGAAATGTACGCCATAATTTCTGGTTATATTCTAAAGATGGAGCCTGTGATATCTCCAGGAGCTGAGTCTGAAAAAGGACCTATCTTCTCATCTTTTCTACATTATAAATAAAAACATTAGTTTTTATTAGTTACATATCATAAGAGCAATTTATTTTCTATTTCTATCTATCCCAATGTGAAGACACTTGTAACTTACAATTTCTGAGCTGCTTGGCTTGTCAGTATCAAGGAATTTGCAATTTAGGAATTCTAGGATTTTATACTGTATGTTGTGACATGCTGCCCTGACTTTGAAAATCAACTATATGTCATTCATTTGCATCCTGGTTTATTAACTAGCCAAAAAAATGGAAAGTTAGAAATATATTGTGTGCATTCATTCAGAGCAAGCAAAGTCCTTCATTATGCTTAGAAGCAAGTTTGTTGCTTGATTTTTTTTCTTTAAGATAGCAAAAAGAAATGTAATTGTACAAATATCATGACCTGAATGGGTTAACCTCAACATGGTACTCACTGGTCAGCCATTAAGTTTTCCTGTAAGAAGCGAGGAACTTATGCACAATCCTGATATGTTTAATATATGTACATGAAGGAAGAGGGATTGAAAAAAAATATTTTCCTTGTTTTCCTAGGATTTCTCCCTCTTTTCTTCAGCTCTCACCTTTCAGCTTTTCTAAATCTTGTCTCCAATAATTCCATAGCTCAGTCCCCTCTTTCCAATCCTATCCCAGGAAAAAAGGTCACTTGCAATAGGGTTCTGCAATTTCTTAGGAAAATAGTTTTGCCTCTCTTCATTTTTTTATCAAGGACATCACCTAATACCCCTTGTGTCATTTATGTTCTCTGTGTGCATGCATAACATACACTTGTTAGTCGATCAAGCTGTTCATACACATACACCACACACAGAGAGAACCTTGTAATATCTTCAGTCCCCCCCCCCAAAAAAAGTGACCCCTTCACTGACTCCTGTTTGACAATTTTGGCCACTGAGAACACAGATGACATTTTTCAGTAACCTTGTAAGAGACTTTTCCCAGAAGCCTAATAAAACTTTGGCTTTACATTTTTCTGTCAGCAATTGTTAGCTTAGCTCAAGTGGATTCCACTTCTACTTGATGGGGCTTACTTCCGTTGAAGTAAATTCTATATAAGATTGCACTGTTCGATTCATTCAGTCATTGGTTAAATGCTTCTGCAATCACCACCAGTATAGTGTAGCGGACTGGCACTGAGGAGATCCATGTTCTAGTCCATCCTCAGCCATAGAAATTCATGGGGTGGCTTGGGGTCCTACTCTCTCTCCATCCAACCTACATCACAAGGTTGTTATTGTGGGGGCAAATAGGGGGAGGGGGCACACTGTATGCTGCCTTGAGCTCCTGAATGAAAAGTGAGATATCAATCAAATCAAGAAATAATGGGAGGGGCGCTGATTATAAAATGCTGAGATGTTTGTTGGGAAACTTATTAGAGGAGAGAGGTCCTACAAGAGAGGTACTGAATGTAAAATTTGTGTCCAAATTACCAATCCCTGGTTTGTGACAATTCTTTTCATAGTCAACCAAATACATAAATAACCAGGGTCCTTTAAAAAGAAAAGAAAAAGCACACGTCACTAGGTTTTTCTTTCAGTTGTTCAGCTTGCCTTGTCCCTTAGTCTAATTTCCCATTTTTATATTTTTTTCTAAAGAACCCACGCTTTTCCATTCCCTTTCAGAAACAATGCCCTCAGAACAAGTATGCCTCATGCATGTATCACGTTGCTCTTAGTAGTCTCCCTACGCACACTTACATGTATACTCCCTTCAGAGAAGCAGATGTTTGACTTGACTCATATAAAAGACAAAAATTGAGTTACAGCTCCAGAGTGTGAGATCTGCAGGGTCTGCTATAGTTTATTAATGTTAACCAAATAAAAATTACGTTAGTGAAGAAGATCTACACAAGACTTCAGAACTCCCAGGATTAGGCCAGATGGTCACTTCTAACTGATCAAATCTTGTAAACTCTGTTGAGAGAAAGTCTATTGATTGAATTTCTGACTTTAAATGCAGGCCCCATATCTATACATGTCCAAACTGATATCAGTTCTTTGAAATCCAATACAGAAGTGTAGATTGGGAGATGATGTTAGTTGCTCCCTATTAAAACTGCCAATTCCATCTGTTGTGGGTGACTTTTAAATATGTAAGTATTTGATTTGGATTAAGATTGCTGTAAGTGAAATACATAGAAAAATCTGTCATTGCATAATATAGTGGAATGAGTCAGAATGGGGGGGGGGTAAAAATGCAAAGCTGGAGATGGGATTGCCACTTCAAACATTTTCAAAGGAGGGTATACGATATCTCATCACGTTTGTACACAATTGAGTAAAATGGTTCCATTCTGAAATAAGAGACTTACCCTATATTGGTCAAATCAAATTAATGAAAATTTTACATACAGTTATGATTCATGCTATTGTTAGGGAATGACTTTGAAAACAGGAGACAAGCACAAGTTATCCTTGAGAATAATGGCTGCACATAAGAATAAGAATAATGGCAGATCAACAGCACTGGCTCAACATTCATATTAAAGAAAAGGCAACAGTTGTGTACAATAGCAATTATATCAGACGGCCTTAAAAAATTGCTAGGGAAATTCTCCATGGAACCAAAAAATCTGATAATTAAAACGTAAAGGTTTATCATCCTGCCATGCAAATGGAGCATTTCTAGGTACTCCAGTGGCCCCCTCAACATCTGCCAAACTGCCTTACTCTGATGACATTCCCTGAAGTCCTCCTTCAGATGGCAGATGACAACACCATGAAAGAGGCAATTTTAGGATTCCACGGTCATGGAAAACCACTAATATTTTCGGTAAATATGGCTACTCCCTAGTGACTAGAAGACATGTATCTGATAGAAAATCAACATACCTTTTGGTGTGGCATTGTGAAAATAGTTAAATTCTGAAGAAGAAAATTAAGAGGGAAGTGCAAAAGTCCCCCACCCACCTACCCCAGAAAGGCCAATCTGACACTAAACAGCTGTTGCTGTTTAAATTTCATTAACAAAGGAAGGAAGCCATATGGATCAGTGACAGAGCAGGAAACAGGTAATGAAGAGAGCAGTAAAAATCAAGCTTAAAAGGAGATGGCTTTGTATAACTGATGTGAAGATCTCCATTTTTTTTCTATCATATTTATATAAATAATAATAGGATCATGCTTACAGTTTTCTTAGTATCAGTGTCCATCAAAAATAATAACATATCTACACTGTGTTTTTACTGCACTTCTGTGTTTTTTTTCTAGCATGGTTTTTGAACAAAGAATCCTAACAATTTTACTTTGGGGATTATGCTGGAGAAGTTTGATCTAAAATCTCTACCTTAAACTGTAGCTCTGGTCCAGCCCTAAAATCAGGCAGAGTGAGATGGCAGTCATAGAGACCTAATGATGAATGCATAAAATGGCACCAAATTTTGATTATTTTATCTAGTGTATTATTGTTGAATGTTTACTGCTTTGGAAAGGAAGCGGTATTAGTGAATCTTTCTTCCTAGGATGCCCTCTAGGATGCCCTAATAATATGACCATTGAGCCTATTACTGTGTGTACCATTTGTGTTGAGATGCCCTGGGCTACTCACCACAAATCTATATCTTAAATTTTTGAGATTGGCTCTTTTAGAGCACAAAATCTGTGCATCAAAGATCCTAGCCTAATCTCTGGAAAAGCTGGGAAAGAGTCTTATCCCACCCAAAAATATTGCAAAGCAATAGCCAAACAGTATTGGCAAATGATGAGCTGCACCTGATGTGATAAAACAGCTTCCTCATCTGACCAGATTACAGCATTCCCCAAGGAGAGAGGTATTTTACTTTAAATCTATGTGTAGAAATTAATTCCTATTTTTCAAGATACCTGATAAAGGACCACCAAGATGATGAATCTATATTGTTTTAGCTTTTCACATAAGCTTTTTTTGTCATTATTGCCTTTCTTCAGAAGAATACAATATAAAACTATGCTACAAAGGGGCGCTTGGCAAAAGATTATGCTAATACCAGTATACTCCAGTCTCAAACTTCAGGATGGTTTTTCCTCAGCTTATAAAGGCTTGTTTTCTGGAGTATAGACTTCTAACTCACACACAACTTCGGAATTCCAAGACCATCACTAATTTTCACCTGTGAAGCTTCAATCATGTTTGAGCCTCATTTCTGGATTTTGAAATGAACATCTTGTTGGAAGGTCAGTCAGGATAAGAGCTGATACAGACACACATGCAGCCAGTACTTAAACAAATAAGAGATTTTATTCTGGACACTAAGGTTTTGTTTTGTGGGTATTTATTTATTTATTTATTTATTTATTTATTTATTTATTTATTTTTCAAATCTTCGACTCAATGTTGACTCCTGGTGACTGCCTGGACCAGTCCCTGCAGTTTTTTTGGCAAGATTTTGGAAGTGGTCTGCCCTTGCCTTCTCATAGGGTTGAAAGAAGATGACTAACCCAAGGTCACTCAGCTGGTTTCATGTCTAAAGCATGACTAGAACTCACGGTCTCCTGGTTTCTAACCTGGTGCCTTAACCAGTACACCAAACTGGCCCTCCGAACACTAAGATATTTATGCTAATAAAGTAGTGTAATCTAATATTGTATGCAAGTCAAAATATTATTTACAAAACCAATATGTACTTAAGAGTATAAGACATACAATAAAACAAATCAAGTCTGAACCTACTTAATTTTCCTCCCTCTCCAGTCTGTTTCTGTCACTTTCAGCTTGGGCTTTATTATGGATTCTTCTTCCCCTTCTTATCTCAATGACTGATACTGGAATGTCTGTGAGTTTTCTCCTGGCTGTCTTTCTGCCAAGCAAAGCCTTTAATTCACAATGTTCTCCTGGTGTTTCCACATTTATTTATTATTTTATTATTTATTATTTCAATTTATTCCCCGCCCATCTCCCTTGCAAGGGACTCTGGGCGGGTTACAACAATTGAAAGTTTAAAAATACAAAAACAGTATCTAAAATATATCGAATAATAATAATAATAAATTACATAAAATCCAAGAAGGGGGGACCGTAGGATGGATCATATTACTACGGGGCCAGCCAACCCCAGGAGGCACTGCCGCCTCTGTCGTCCCAGGACCGGCGGCACAAGCTACTCCAGGATTTTCCTCCCAGTCTTCCTCCTTGTCCCAGGGCTGGAATCTCTGGACTTGGAAGGCTCCACTCCACATTTACCAGATGACACCCTGTCCAGCAGCATGTCCTGCAGCATCTGCAATAACTCCCATTTCTCTGCTTTTCCTTGTTCTTTTATATGCTTTAATCAAGACATATATGTGGCACTGAACAGGTGTCTTCTAGCATTTTCCCATTTCTGCCCATGTGCTCTTAGTCTTGTGCTATATCATCTGCCTTCCCTAAAAAAATCCATGACCTTGGCACAGATCCAACCACTTTCCTTCAGCCAGGCACTTCATGCTGTCACACTTCTATTTAGTAGTCTTATCAAAAAAGGAATTACAAAGCGGGCATGGGTAATACAGATGACTATTTTAGAGAGTGTATTTTTCACACCTTACAAATCAGCTTTGATGTGTGAAGAGCAACGTCCCAAGCTTTGGTCTATCACATCTGGGCAGCAAAAATCTAGAGGACCACTAGATGGCAAGAAAGAGAAACTGTATGGAAAACCCTTTACCACCATCTAGTGATTGCCTGGATTTTTGTAGCCCAGACATGGTAGCTCTCTCTAACCTTTCAGAAGCACACAAGAATAACTCTGTAGATAAGGAAACACCTGCAAAATAATGGATCTTCAATTCCCTTTCCTTGGAACATATTAAGAAGCCTCTTAAATTTGTCTTCTGGCAATTTTGGAGATAGCTGGAACAAAATATTGATCCGCCCAAGCAGTGCTGTGTTGCTGCAAAGCAGGATTATTTTAAACTTTACAAATCATTGGCTAGTTTTGCATGTTATGTATTCGCCTACAGATGTGACAGTGTTAGAGGGACATATTAGCGGTGTGAATAAGTGCTGACACCTCACACCTTATAATTTACAATCTAATCAATTAATTCAGGGATGAACAAAGTAATACATAGCCAATCATGTTAAAGACTCTATCCTGTGCATTAATTGATACAAGTTAATTCTACTGCTGTTTTTTGTATGCTGCCATGAAAATGTTTTTAAACCTCTATGTGTGTGTATGTGTGAGTGTGTGAGAGAGGGAGAGAGACAGAGAGGGAGAGAGACAGACAGACAGACAGACAGACAGACAGACAGAGAGAGAGAGAGAGAGAGAGAGAGAGAATATCTTCTGGAGACCTCCCTCATACTACAGTGTTTGTATGATAATTCTGCTGTATAGCAGTTAATTGAGCTCTCAAGGTTTTAAAAAAAATGAATAGAAATAGTCAAACAACAAGATAATTTATAGTTTTTTTTTTTTCAGGAGGTATGCATGACATTTGCACAACTTTAATTTGTAAATGGCTGAACAATAGTTCTCATTGGCTGGAGCATCGCATTTCTACATTAGCAAGATACTGCAGTTTCACTCACGGAGAATAGCAAGAAGCTAGCAATAAAAATGCTATCTGGGGTGTCTATGTCTGATCGACCCAGACTTGATGAGTAAATGTAGTGCTCTGGATGCCATCCAAATCATCATTTGTGCCAGCCTCTACATGAAAGCAGCCTGAATATAGGAAAACTGCCTGGGGCACTCCCTCGCCCTCTTTCCCCCTCCCCCACCGTTCATGATTTCTTTAATTTATGGGAAGATAAAATATCACTCAGAGATTCTGCTGCTTCTTTTTCTAGATTGTTCCCTTAATTCATTATGATTGAGCATACCTAATTTGCACTTTACGGTCTGAGTGCCTGCAATGTGATCGTCTGCCTATCCCATGCAGCTCAGCCTTAGTTATTCATTTTAAATTGGAACTAATAATTTCCTCAAGATGCTAATTAAAGCATGGGTGATAATGTTAATCACAAAATTAAGATAATTAAACCTAATATTAAAAGTAATTAGTTACATACCAAATAGGGTGCTATACACCCGCTGTTTCTCAACAAAGCCAGTATTTAAGTTCTGAATGTCTGGAATCTGAAAAAAAGCTACAGTGCTTGCAACTATTTGCTTGTTTTTAAGGAAGCTGAAAGAGCCACTGGGCACATCACAATTCACATCCCTAAATTTCTTCCTCTTTCGAAGAGAATATTTGTAGCTCAGAGTTGAACAGAGAGCAAGTCCCACTCCCTTTTCGCACTGAAGATGTTGCCTAGCCTGGCAATGAAACGTCTGCAAGAAAACAACAAGGCTCAGAGAGCACCAAGGACTCCACAGTTCTTCCTCTTTCCAAACCTGAATAGTATCCCACCGATTCTCTTGCTCTCAGCTCTCTGTATTCCTCCCCATTGGATCCCTCCCTTCTCATGGTGCACAGCCATTAAGCTCGTCTTAGTCCTGTGCCCTTTGTTGCCCACCCACTTCTTCATGATTGGTCCCATCACCACTCCTAATCCCAGCTCAGGGTCCAGCCTCACCTCTTTCCTTTAACTTCTAAACCAGGCTTTACCACCCAAAGATCCTCCCCTTCTCTTCCTCCTCCTCCTCCTCCGCCCCAGCCATTCCCAGCCCAAGGTCAAGCCTTCCTCCATGTTGTTGTTGTTGTTGTTGTTGTTGTTGTTGTTGTTGTTGTTATAATTCATAGTTATAGCAATGTGATTATTGCAGTTATTATAATGGATGAACAGGCAAAGGGTAGAGTTCAGGAGGAGTGCTGTGGATAGTGTTTGTGTGTGCGTTGAATGTTGTATGTGTATTATAGGAGTGTGCTGAATGTTTGTTTGTGTCTACGTTTTGGACTGGGAGTGGAGAGACCCCATTTCAAATCCTCACTTGACCTGGAACAACTTTGGAGATTTGGGGCCAGTCATTCTCTCACAGGCCAACCTACTTCATACATTATGGGGATAAAATAAGGGGAGACCCTACAGAGGCTACTTAGCAATAAATAAATGAGATGTGCATGCCACATTAGGGTCAGTGTATTCAATAATACTGCATCCTCTCTAAAGAGTCCTCTTTTTAGAAAAGTCAGATAGGGTAGTCCTAATACACATATCTGCAGCAAATTCTACTGAGAGGACTATGGCATATTAGTTGTTCCAGCAAGTTTTTCCTGTGCTTCGGGGCCCTGCTATCAATGCTATACTGCTTAACCCAGGGGTACCCAACCTTTTTGGCACCAGGGACCGGTCGTGGAAGACAATTTTTCCATGGACCGGGGGGGGGTTTGCAGGCGGGAGCCAATCGCGCGGACCAGGGGGCGGGGTTTGCAGGCGGGAGCCAATTACGCGGACGGGGTGGGGTTTGCAGGTGGGAGCCAATCACGTGGACCACCACCGCTCACCTGCTGTGCCGCCCACTTACACAGGTTGGGGACCCCTGGTTTAACCAGTTCTTCTATAGCAGATATGACCACAAAAGACTTTTCACTTACTGGCCTGAGCTAAATTGGTACAGAGGGTCCAACTACATATAGATTAAGAACAAATTAGTTATATTTAGAAAAATAATTGGCAGCAATATGCAGCTCTATAACACGGTGAGAATTGCAACAGCCTTGTGGCTAGGACAGGCTCTAATGAAACTTATACAGCAAATGTTGGGGGGGGGGGTTAATCTGATTTTTGAATTTGTGCTCTGAGACAGCCTTAATGTTAACATGTCTGACTCCCATCACAGCTTCATTTTCCCCTACCATCTCCATTACAGTTTCCCTGGATATCAAAAATACTGTGTAGCTTAGATATTGGGGTATGTATGTCTAAAATTTCATAACCTTTTATCTTTTTGCTATAAGCAATAAGCCAGGTCTCATAGGCTAGTTAGGTCTAGGTCTGAATTACCAAAATGGTTTGTGCTATAGCTAATTGATTCAGTCATTTTTCTGTGCCTTGAACCCTCCTGGATATCCAGGGGGCCATGAATTCATATACAAAACAATGTTCTACCTTATTATTTAGTATGCTTCTATAGGAAAGCACTTTCCTTTCCTTTCCTCCATGTAAAAATAGTTTACATATAGAAGAAGTCCCACCCCTCCACTTTGCAAAATGGCGAAATTAAATTTTCCATACTGCTACCAGGGGACTACAGTAAATTATCCTAGTAAGAGAGTTTACATTGATTCTGAAAAAAACACTTGTCCATATGTAACAACAATAACCTTTTAGTAGGTTTGAAAAACAAATCTGACACCCCATTAAAAGGCAAATGATTTTTCCCCCGCTCAAGAAAAAGAAACTTTTAAAACACAGAAGGCTATTAATAAATAATGAAGCTTTCAAAAAAGAAAAAAGAAAAAAGAATGACTGACAGGAATGTGTAAGATATAAACTGTATCAGAAGTAGGATTTTAACTTGTGTGGTTTATTTGTCAAAGATGTGAGATGGGATATCTTTTTTTATTAGCTGCACAAAATATATTTTATTGAATGTCACACTATAATTTGATTTTAAAAGAAAGACAGAAAAATTACATTTTCTTGGGTATATAATACTGCAAAAACATGATAGCTTCCTAACCACTAACCACAACAAGAAATCATAAGAGTTCACCCTTTTGAAGACTCTTTTAGTTTCTTTGTTAGTGTTCCAAAAATTTAAGTTTCAGTTAAGAATTGGGAGGGCATCTTCTCCTTCACTCTTAACCACCAAGGGAATAGACAAAGTATGATATAAAAATAGAGCTTCATTCAGTCTTGAATTTTCAAAAAGATAAGCAACAAAGAGACCATGACTAGATTTATACATGGTGATAAACCAAAATGTGTTTTACTGAATTTTGGCTTTGATTGTTATGTGAGTCTAGTGACTGTGGTTTCTAAATCACTGTTTGTGGCTTAGTATTCACATTTTGTGATTAGTTTAACTAAACTGACAAGCTGTGGTTGATTCAATAAATCATGATTAAGAATCCATTGTACAATGTGTGAATCAGGACCAAATTTGTTGTTAAGTCTGATCATGTGAATTTAGTTAAAGTTTCCAGATACAAATTCTGTAACTTTTTATATATCTCTAAAATGTGCTGTACCTGTAAATATGTGTAAATGAAATGCTTTTCATATTTAGTCCTTTAGCTTTGGCAATGATATCAGGGTATAGTGGATGATTTCAATCTAAATTAAGAGAAATAATGTGGCTCTGTAGACACTATCTGGGGAGAGTCCTATGAGACATGGTGCCCACAAGCCTAGAGTGGTTGGCCCTGATTTATGTGATGGACCTCAAAAGCTTTCAATGACCATGCAGTATAGTCCAAATAAATGAAATCTATGGGAATTGCTGCATTTTTGCCACTTTGTAAAACCTTATTTGGTAACAGCTTGTACGTAAACTCTTAAATGTAGCTTTTATAAATAAATACATAAATAACCACATAAAATATTGATTTGAATTGTTTTGATTAGAGGAGCAAATATTTCTCACATTTCACTAATGGCCATTTTGGAGTGGCCCAATCACAGCAAAAGGTGCAACCAAGCTTTCTTGGCAACTCTGGTTGTTTATTTAATCTCTTTGGCCGCCAGTGACACAATGACTGAACCTTTCACAGGTTATCTGCCTCACACCTGCCGCTGCCTCAAGATCTTCCATAGCCAATGTGCTTCAAAATATTCATGGGAGTAGCTGAGAGTGCTGAAAATTTCCCCCTTCATTATAGTTAAAGATATGCCAACTATCTTTCAGGAAGCCCAATCGAGGCCTAAAAACTCCTTTTGTCATTTATGTGATGCCTTAAAAAAATTCTTTTTGAGTGACAAGATCGTGGAGGACAGGACCATTGTCATGACTCATTTCACGACCGCAGGCATTTCCACACTGCCACTGACTGCCTTGGCACCATTAGTCCCTTGACTACTTCTCCTGATTTTAAAGAGACTTCTGTTGGTAATCAGGACAGATTTGGGGATCCCAGGGCACTACCCAGGTCACACTGAGCTCAAATCAGAAGGAGAACAAGCTATAACAAGCACTGCGGTCCAGACTGAGTCTTCACATTATTTATTTGCCCTAATAAACTGAACAAATACCTTTCCAGATGAAATGGCGTACTTGGGGAGATGATAATAAATCATTCTCGGAAGAATGAGAAATGCTTATTAGTTTTATGCTCTGTCAAGTTGTAGGGGGGGAAAGGAGGGGGAAAGACTAGGCCAACTATGTGCCCCCTTTTCAGAGCCGGCCTCTTTTCCGATCAATAGAGATTTAAAGGGGTTGCACATCAAAAGAGAGCATTTTAAGAGCATTCACATGACTGTGGAACACCATTTCATTTCAGAAAGCAATATGCAACAACTTAATGAAACCTTAAAACTTTCAGGGAGAAAGAACTGAAAGCGACCTATACCACTTATTAGGAACAAGAATGGGTCAGTTATTCGTGTGTATTAGAAATGACAAATGTCACAACTCTGGTGATGTGATTTTATTTTCTTTTAGGTGGTGGTTTGGGTTTTCACTTTTTAAGGCCAGGACAAAAAATACTAAAGGTTCTGCTGTTCTCCATTCAGAGAAGTTAGAAGGTGATTGATAACAGAATTTAAAGAAAGAAATGGGAGCAGTAAAAGAAAATGCTGCCCTGTACCATGTAAGTTAAAACAGCTTTACTAAGCAAAGCCTGCTGTGGAAAAGGGGCTTTTGATCCAGCTAACTCCTACAGAAGCAAAGGATTTCTTGCTCTCTTTAAAAAAAAATAACTTTGCTAGGATTTAGACCATACATTCTCGTGCATATGGTATTTTTAATGGGAATAGATTGTCTTGGTTAAAAGGTAGAATTCAGTGTTTTGCATGTTTAAGGGCCCAGTCCCAATCACTGGCATCTCAGGTTAAAAGATTTCAAATGCTAGATACAAGCAGGATAACCTTAAACCCACATTAAGGCAATACATTTATTGGGTCAACTACAGATTTACAAAAACAGTATGCAAGCTGTTCAGTTGTCAGGAATTTTTCCTCGGGACTTCTTTAAGAAACCAGAAAAAAGCCAATGCAATGCTTACGGATAGTTAGTATGCAACAAGAGTTAGCACACATACAAAGCAACATACACATAGAGAGCCAGTTTGGTCTAGTGCTTCAGGCACCAGGCTAGAATCCAGGAGACTGTGAGTTCTAGTCCTGCCTTAGGCACGAAAGCCGGCTGGGTGACCTTGGGCCAGTCACTCTCTCTCAGCCCAACTCACCTCACAGGGTTGCTGTTGTGGGGAAAATAGGAGGAAGGAGTATTAGGTATGTTCCCCACCTTGAGTTATTTACAAAACTAATAACGGTGGGATATAAAATCTAAAAAAAAAAATCAGGTGCAGGGTTGATGTTAGGTTGTGCTAAGGAGTATCCCATGCTGCCTGGGGATGATGGGAACAGTAGCCCAATACATCTGGAAGGTACTAGATTGGGAAATGGCAGATAGATTCCCACCCATCCTACAGAGGAGACTATGTACCATGGCAGGCCTCCGTCACCTAGACTTCTACTCACTAGGTGGAAAGTAATATCTAACCCACGCTACGTCCGTTGTTTCAAGCCCCAGTTCCTGCTCTTCTGTATTCACTTTTCATGGTGGCAGCTAGAAGAGGTCGCTCCATTGTGCTGTAGAGCTGGCCCTGCTAAAGGAGCTAGCAATCAAATTAAGGTGGGAAATAAAGACATGATTTTTAAAAAGCAACATAATGAAAAGGTTGTTGTTGTTGTTGTTGTTGTTGTTATTATTATTATTATTATTATTATTATTATTATTATTATATCCACTACAGGAAGAAAGCCTGTTAATTAAAGGTTATGGACCATAGTCTACTATTTTGGCCCAGAGCAGGTTGGAAGACAGATGCTTTTCAACTTCCTAGTCTTGGGCTAAGATAGAGTTGTCTGGCCCAGAATCACCCAGGCAGCTTCCATGCCTAAGGAAGGACTAA
Organism: Charina bottae; assembly: GCA_023362775.1. Lineage (NCBI taxonomy): Eukaryota > Metazoa > Chordata > Lepidosauria > Squamata > Charinaidae > Charina > Charina bottae. Next base: position 45,584,026 of record JALMGJ010000004.1, on the reverse strand, counting down.
AACCTGGGTCTCCCCACTCTTAATCCAGCACCTCAGCCATCATACTACATTGGCTCTCATAAAGACATACACACACACATACACACACCCAAGTTTATTAAATGTGAGAATGACACCAAATAAAATTAAATATCATATCAAATGATCCTTTGATTTTTAGTCTATCAGTTCATGCCTATTCGTGTTTACTCAAAAGAAAGTACCATCTCGGGCAATTCTATACTGCAGCCTCACTATTAATTTAAATTTTCATTGCCTGAATCAATTCTGCACGTTATCCTATGATCTACTTCCCAGCAGCTAAGTGATTCCAAAGCAAAAGAAACCACAAGTATTTTGTTACTTCATGGACCATCTTTCTATTCTGTCTTAGATCCTAATATAGGGTAAAGAAAACCAGTTAAAGGTTATAGTACTGCATTAGGATTACAGAGAGGCTTAACAGGTCACCAGATTTGAAACACAAGCAAATGGCAAGTGAGAGGAAGCCACAATTTTAAAGAAGATTTTAGAAAGCAAGCAAGACAAAAAGAAATTGGTAAACGTAATGATAACTAGTAACATGTTTTTTTTCTTTTTTACGGAATTCCCAATAATATCACCAGCATAAGAGGTCATCATCTCTACAAAGTCAGAGGAACCCCTCAGTTTCTTATATTTGTTATATTAGTGAAGTGTAGGGTTCCACTGAGCATGGTGGCTCAGCGGGTAAGACGCCAGGCTTGTCGATCGGAAGATCACAACTTCAGAGGTTCGAGACCCGAGACCCGTGTGACGGAGTGAGTTCCCGCACTAGCCCCAGCTCTTGCCAACCAAGCAATTCGAAAGCATGCAAATGCAAGTAGGTAAATAGGTACCACTTCGGTGGGAAGGTAACAGCGTTCGGTGTGCGTCATGCTGGCCACATGACCGTAGAAGCGTCTTCGGACAACGCTGGCTCTTCAGCTAACAAACAGAGATGAGCACCGGCCCCTAGAGTCGGACACGACTGCACAAATGTGCGGGGGGAACCTTTACCTTTACCTTAGGGTTCCACTACACTACTGGCATGTCTGCACTGCACTCTTATGTTGCTTCTCTCCTGTCCTTATGCTGTCCTTATGCTGGCTGGATTATTAAATTGGGTGTGCATGTACCAAACATTTCTACACAAACACACATTGTTTGTTTGTTTGTTTGTTTGTTCATAATTTAGTTATCTAGAGCCATCCAACTCATCACAACTCTGGGCAGCATACAGAATTAAAAATCAATGACACAACATAATCATAAAAAAAAATAAAAGATGATCATAACAGGAGAAACAACATGTGCTATAGAGTTAGTATATAAGACATATCCCATAGTGAAAACATTCTGCCCTAGCCCAAAGCCTAGGGAGAAAGCCAGGTCTTCAAGGTTTGCTTGAAGGAAAATTGGGAAGATACTGTTCCAAGCAATGGGAATCTGAACAAAAGAGAAAAAGGTACTTTTAGGGTCCTTGTTAGTTAAGAAGTGATCCAGAAGTGGAGATCCATCCAAATGGTTGGAAAACTAATCCCAAATACTTGTAAGAATGGCATCCTAGAAACACAAGTCTACCGGAAATCTACCCACACTAACCAAGTGCTCCACTACCTAAGCAATAACCCTACCTCCCACAAGAGGAGCTGTGTAAGAACACTATTCAGACGAGCACAAACGCACTGCAGCAACCCAGAACACCAGAAAAAGGAAACAGACCACTTATATAGCATCTTCCAGCAAAATGGATATCCACACAACTTTATCAAAAAGTGCCTGACCACTCAACCCACAACAGCAAAACCAACAGAAGCTATGAAAAAGATTACACTGCCATACATCAGAAACATCTCAGAAACTATTAATAGACTGTTAAAACCACACGGCATCACCATAGCACACAAACCAACCAAAACCCTTCAGAACATGGTAATTAAACCAAAAGACCCAGTAGCCCAAGAAGAAAAAACAGGAGTTATCTACAACATACAATCAACATACATACAAAGGACTGTAACAGCCACTATGTAGGACAGACTGGCAGAAGACTAGCAGAATGCATCCATGAACACCAACTAGCAGTCAGAAGACATGATGAAAACTCCTTAATCTCACAACACATGGACAGACTTAACCATACTTTCAACTGGGAAACTGTGAGCATCTTAAACCAAGCCAAATCCAAAAATGCTAGAGAATTCCTGAAAGCTTGGCACTCAGACAAAGCAGCCATCAACAGACACATAGAGGTAAACAACATTTACATACCAGTCTTAAGAGAAAATAGAAAAGCCAGAAGACCAGAACACCTGTTTGCCAGCAATTAACAACAAGATAGGCAAAGATTAACCGCAAGATTAGCAGCAGAGGAGCAATCAAACAAGACAATAGACCCTAATTAAGGAACTATTAACTCAGTCAATCAACCAAGTAGCAAACAACAACCCAATCAAGCTACTACCAAGGAGAGTACAACACCCCCACCAACACAGGCAGGACAAACTAGGGTATATAAACAGAAAGCAAGTTCCACTCCCTTTTCGCACTGAAGATGTTGCCTAGCCTGGCAATGAAACGTCTGCAAGAAAACAACAAGGCTCAGAGAGCACCATGGACTCCACACTTTTAAGAATGTTTATTATTTTGCTTTACGCAGTGCTGTCTCATGTTGCATCAGGAAATTCAGCTTATTATTAATTGGCTTAAATTGAAGTAAGACCATGCTGAATTAGAAATTTAGAAAAGGAAGCTACTCTATCCCTGCTGCAAGCATTAGAAATCTTGTTCTGTTCAGAGTATGAGACCACCAGAACTTTAAGAATATAGTTTTTATTACTATAAAAAACTATTTACAAAGTTAAGTCCATAAACTCAACTGAAGATTGCTTGGATGAATTGGAGATTCAAACAGATTGCACTTGGAGGTAGGCAGCTATGCAGTCGCACAACTAGAGTTCACAACAACAAGTAGAACACACTTCTGGATCAAGATGCTAGGTTGGTTGGTTTCTTCTGAAATACTGGGGGAAAGGCTAAACTGGTTACTTGGTATGGCTGACTGGAGACTGGAACAAGAAGACTACAAGGCAGGCTGGATAAGGTTCTTCTGGGTCCACAGGACAATACTGGACTGGATCTGCAATCACACTGGACTGGATTCACTGGACAAACTAGAAGGCAGACTGGACTGGTTCCCATAGGCAACTGGACTGGAACCACTAGGCGACTGGACTGGAACTGCAGGGCAGACTGGACTGGTTCCACTAGGCAACTGGACTGGAACTGCAGGGCAGACTGGACTGGTTCCACTAGGCAACTGGACTGGAACTGCAAGGCAGACAGGATTGGAACCACTAGGTGACTGGACTGGAACTGCAAGGCAGACTGGACTGGTTCCACTAGGACTGGAACTGCAAGGCAGACAGGACTGGAACCACTAGGCAACTAGACTGAAACTGCAAGGCAGACAGGACTGGAACCACTAGACAACAGTGCCTGAAAAACCAGGCAGGACAGGATGCTCCATACTAGAAGACCCCCCAATGGCAGAATGCGGCTGCACCAAATGAGTGCAAAAAAACACACGAGGACGAACGGAGTACTTAACTGAAGCATCGAAACGCCGCTTTGCCAAGGCTGCTGAATGCTGTGAAGCTATTGACACAAGCTGGCGAACACCTAAGTCTTAAAAATTAAAAATTCTCGCTTCTGTAAGTCATATAAAATAAAGTAAAGTAAGTCAAATAAAAATCCTGTAAGTCAGATTAACCTCATTATCAGTCTAATTAAATATTCTTAATTTTTTTTTTTACCCCTTCTCAAAATATACCAGAACATTCGGACATTTCAATAGTACAACAACCCTTTTTTTTTTTTAGAGAAATCAACAATAGTTTCAGAAAGTACAAAGTTTCCATCAAAAGAGAGAAAAAACCTCGCACACAGTGCATTGACCGAAATAGTCATAACCTTCCAGTTCAAAGTTTTCAGCCGAGAGCTTTTCAATTACCCCCACAACAACAAAATCGCCATCTTTTCCTGTATTTTCCTCTTGTTCCATCATAATATCTTCGTATAATTGTTTCATTTTAATCAAAATCTCTTCTTTAATGTCCCGAACAGTCTGTATAATATTTTGGCAACTCTTTAAAATAATATTTTCTTGCTGATAACGTAATTTTCTTAAATCTTCTTTAAACTCTTCCATTATTCAGATAGTAAATTATAACACACCCTAAAAAATTAACTCACAAAAATAGAGGTTAATGAATTAATCCAAAATTAACCAAAGAAACAAATATTCAGGCAGACAATAAAGAAAAGTAAACAGAAAGTACAGTTCGGTATAAAGAGAATATCTGAAGAGGAAAAAAAAACTTCATCCTTGGAACTCTGCCACACACAGATAACAGCAGAAAGGCAGTATTTTATCTCTGAATATAACCCAAGCTGGGAAGAAAGCCAAAACTTTCTTTATAATTGTATATTATACTATTGTAATGCGCTCTACATGGGGCTACCCTTGAAAAGTATCCGGAAGCTTCAGCTGGTCCAGAATGCGGCTGCACGGGCCATTGCTGGTGCCCCTAGATCGGCACATATAACACCGTTGTTGCGTGAGCTGCATTGGGTACCAGTTTGCTTCCGGGTCCAATTCAAGGTGTTGGTTATCACCTTTAAAGCCCTACATCGCATGGGGCCAGGTTACCTGAGGGACCGCCTTGTCCCCAATATATACACCCGTCCCACACGATCATGCAGAGAGGGCATGCTACGGACCCCATCTATAAAAGAGTTTCATCTGGCGGGGTCCAGGAGGCGTGCCTTCTCTACAGTAGCTCCCGCCCTGTGGAACAACTTGCCCCCGGAGGTGAGATTAGCATCTTCGCTCCTGAGCTTCCAGAAGAACCTGAAAACCTGGCTCTGCCGCCTTGCTTGGGACCAAGGAAGAAACAGCCATTCTTGCGGATGGCTAATACCCTAAAGAGCTCCTCTCCTAGACTGGATTAAGTAAGATCACTTTACCACCTTGCCTCTTGGATTTTAATTTTGTTTTATAATTTTGTATTTTATATTTCTGTTTTTACTATTTTGTTGTAAACCGCCCAGAGTCCCTCTGGTGGAGGGAGATGGGAGGTGATATAAATTTTATAAATAAATATAAATAAATAAATAATTAAGCAACTTCAGAAATAACTATATTCACCCAGATATTTCATTTTTTCTTACTGTAGAAAATCTTCTCTTAAAATACAAAACTTAAAAAACAAACTAAGTGTTTAAGATATGGAAAGGCTATGACTTAACTCCCTTTAAATAAGGGAATGCAAAACGTGGGTTCAACATGATTGATTCCCAGCCTCCCGATGGAGTCTTGCCACTCGGTCGCAAACACTGTTTACGAACTCCTGGCTGCAACTCACCATCTGGAGGACAAATGGGTCGATTCTTAGTGTTTTCCTTAATCCGGAAAAACACTTGTGGCTACAGAAAAACCAGTCTGTGCCTAAAAAAAAAACCCACGTTGCCAGCTCTGCCCGTGGAGCTCACAGGCAAAGTTGTTCAGTCGGCCATTTTCCACAGGAAGCTCACTTAGTTCCTGTTTCCTGACCAATCAGCTCTCCAGGATTCTCCTGCGCTGCTGCATCATCTCCAGGTCCAGACTCCTGCACCTGTTCATCATGAGCTGGATCATGAGTATCGCACTTTTGACCCTGCGCCGGTTGCTGCTTAGTATCAGTTTCGTTTCTGAGGTGAGTTTCATTTTCCTCTAGCTCAGAGTTAGTCAGACTGAATTCTAACAAATCTTGATGACTTCCGGTGGGAATATGGCAGTCTGAAAAGCTGTGCTCGCGGGCTCCACAGACAGAACTGACAATGCGGCAGTTTTTTGGGGCTCAGGCAGGTTTTTCCTGATGCCCTGGAGTGTTTTTCTGGACAAAGAAAATCCTCGGAATCATCCCATCTGTCCTCCGGAACAGCATCTTGCAGCCAGCGGATCGTAAACAGCATTTGCACTAATCTGGTAAGAGATGTCGGGAGGCTGGGACATCACCATTTCCAAGCCATGCTGTAGCCTTTAAGGGACATTAAGACCGGCCACCCCATTTCTAAATCACCCAATTTATATTTTTTAAATTTATGTACCCTAAGAGAAACTTTCTACAGCAAGGAGATCTCTCTTGGTGCTTATCGTTATTTTTGGGATTAATTTTTTAAAATCTTTTAAAGTTTTGGCTTGTTTCCCATCCAAATACTAAGGAGGATTGAGACTAAATAATTGTCTCCCTGTTATTATTTCTGCAGTGAATTTGAAGATTTTAATATTTTCCTACACGTTGAATCTGCTGTTTTGAATCTCCAGCTTTCTGCTGCTACTTTCCATCGATTTCCATCGAGACCTTAAACAGATTCTTTTTGATTCTTGTCAAGTCATTATGCAAGATATTCGGGACATTGTAGAAAATATCAGCTCTAAAATGTGTCATCTGGCTGGGGATGTTGTGGAAGAAATTGAAGAGCTTGATAATGAGAGAAATTTATTTAAATTTACTGATTGTAGCCTCTGTTGAAATGCCAGACAATGACCGATTTGTCGAGTGGAAGAAATTAAAGGGACAGGTTGAATTGCAAACCTTAAGTGCAATTGTCTTTCTGATGGAATGTTATGGGAAGGAAGGGGTCATTATCTATGGGAGGTTTTTTGCTGAGAAGTTGGAGTCTTTAAGGGGGCAGTTGGGCTGTCTGGTCTTTTTATGAAAAATGCTCTGTGTGTACTATGGAGATATGTGTGGAGAGTACTGTGGAGAGCCAGTTTGGTCTAGTGGTTAAGGCAACGGGCCAGAAACCAGGAGACTGTGAGTTCTAGTACCGCCTGAGGCATGTATTAGGTATGTTTGCCGCCTTGAGTTATTTATAAAAATAATAAAGGCAGGATAAAAATTAAATAAATAAATAATAAATAAATAAATAAATAAATAAATATGTACATGCTTTGGTTTATTTTGAAGTGGGATAAGGGTTTAAGAAGGTTAATCTGGATTGCTTTTAGGGCTTGTTTGACTTCATTTCTTTCTAATGATTTGGATTAAGATTAATAAGGTATAAACAATAAATTCTTGGTTTTAGGTTTAATATGATTAAGATTGTTATAGTTGTAGTATTATTAATTATAAGAGCAGAGAATTTATATGGTTTTTAGTTTGATCTTTATTATAGTGGACAGAAATGTATAGAATAATGGTAGGAAGGAAATAATTAAATAAATATTGTTTTTGCAGGGAACTTGATTAGGAGGTTTATATAATTCATTTTTTTAATATAAGGGGAGGGAGCAATTGTATTTAGTGTTTTTTATAATGTGCTAATGGAATGATTTATAGAAATAATGTGATTTTGGTTTGATATAGGGTAAGGGATTGATTATGGAAATTGCTGTATATTCTTCTTGTTAAAAGTTGGATGTCACCTCTTTATGTAATCTTTAAAAAAAATTCTTCTTGCGTTTTCACACCTTTTTAGTTTTTTTCTTTTTTTCTGTAGTTTTTTGCTTTTTTGTAGTTTTTAGTCTTGCTCTAAACCTAATAAAATTCTTGTTAAAAAAAATCTTTTTTTAAAATATATTTTATTTACATTCAACATAAAAAAACTTACATAACACATAACATTTAATCACATTATAACAAGTTGTATATACACATTTTTCAAACATTTCTATTCATTTCTTAATATCTAACCCTTATTTTTAAACCTCTTCCTGCTTTCCTTTTCCTTCTTACTTCCTTCTCTCTTCTTCTCAATCCTTGTCTGGTCTTATACCCAGTTCCTACTTTCCACCTTTCCTTCTAAAGTCCATTCCTCATATTTTTTATCTTTTTCTAGTACATTAACTATTTTTCTACCTTTCCTTATAATTGTTTTACTATTCTATTACTTACCTATCTCTCTAAATTTTTACAACTTTAACATACATTACCTACATATATATAGATCTTTAAAATTACTCCCGGCTTTCTTAACAAAGAATATAAATGTAACTATCTAGTATACATTTTCTCTCTTACTTCTTCTATCTTATTATTTGTTCCCCCCCCCCACTTACTATACTTAATATTCTATTTCTATTTTTTTTTGGCTCACTATTTTATATCATATTCTTTTTGAATATATTCTGTAAAGGGGTCCCATACTTCCCTATACTTCCCTTTTTCTTTCCCTTTTATTAAGTTTGTCAGTTTATCAACTTGCATCAGTTCCATTATTTTTATAATCCATTCTTCTTTAGTTGGTGTATTTTCTTTTTTCCAATATTGGGCATATTTTATTCTTGCAGCAGTACTTAGATACAAAAACAAAATCTTTTGTCTTTTATTCATATTGTCATCAATTTTACCTATCAAGTAATATTCTGGTTTCATCTCTATATTGTTATCTAGTATTTCACATATATATTTATGTATTTTAGACCAATTTTTTTTTTTTGTTTTCACACAAGACCACCAAATATGGTAAAAAGATCCACTTTTGTTTTTACATTTCCAACAAACATTAGTATTTCTAATTTTTGAATTAAATAATATCTCAGGAGACAAGTACCACCTAAAAATCATTTTATACATATTTTCTCTCAAATTATTACTTAAAGTGATTTTTATATTTTTTGTCCAAATTTTTTGCCATTGATCATATGTAATTTCAATCCCTAAATTTTCTTCCCATTTACTCATATATATTTTTATTTTAATGTCCTTGGTTTTCATCTCCAATAATATTTTATATATTTTTGAAATTAAATGATCTTCTTCTTTTTCTAATATATTATCCCAATTATTTTTGGTTTTTGTAAATTGATAATTTTTTTTGTCTGTTTTGTATTGCTCATTCAGTTGCAAGTATGTAAACCAATGACATATTATGCTTTGGTTTTCTAATTCCTCTCTTGTTTTAATTCTATGATTATTTCCTTCAATTTTTAACAAATTTTTATATCTTATATATTCTTTATTGTTTTGGTTCAGTATTCTGGCACTTGCCTCTTGAGTTGATACCCATAACGGAAGATTTGGTAATATCGTTTTTTTATACTTATTCCAAATTTTCAATAATGATTTTCTTATTATGTGGTTGTTAAATGCTTTATGTACCTTACATCTGTTGTACCACATATAACCATGCTATCCGTATCTATTATCATGTCCTTCCAAATTTATTATTTTATCATTTTCTAGTTTTATCCAATCTCTAATCCAGATTAATCCACATGTCTCATAATATAATTTAAAGTCAGGCATTGCTAATCCCCCTCTATTTTTTGTGTCTTGTAAATATTTTAGCTTAATTCTAGGTTTTTTCTTTTGCCATATAAATTTTGTTATTTCCCTTTGCCATTTCGTAAAATTTTGATCCTTTATCATAATTGGGATCGTTTGGAACAAGTATAAAAATCTTGGCAAAATATTCATTTTTATTGTAGCTATCCTGCCTAATAAAGATAATTGTAAATTTACCCATTTATCAAGATCTTTTTTATTTCTTTCCATAGACTTTCATAATTATTTTTATATAAATCTAGATTATTATTTGTTAATTGTATTCCTAAATACTTTACTTTTTTAACATTTTGAAATCCTGATAATTGTTCTATTTCAGTTATCTCTTCTTTGGTCATATTTAAATTAATCATTTTAGTTTTCTGTTTATTTATTTTAAATCCTGATAAGTCCCCATATTCTTGCAGCTTGCCGATTAATTTTGTTATTGAGTTCTTTGGATTTTGTAAAGTTATTACCAGGTCATCAGCAAATGCCTTTAGTTTATATTCTTCTTGCTTTATCTTCACCCCTTCTAACTTCTGGTCTTTTCTAATTTCTTCTAATAACACCTCTAATACCAAGATAAATAGTAGGGGAGAGATAGGGCATCCTTGTCTAGTACCTTTTAATATATTGCATTCCTGTGTTTCTTCTCCATTTACCATTATTCTTGCTTTCTGGATTTTGTATATTGCTTTTATTGCATTTATAAATTTTTCACCAAAATTTAAAAGGTATTCCTAGTTTTTTATTTTCTAAATATTTTTCATCTTTCTTTTTAATATGTGTCTCTTGAAGACAAATAATGTCTAAATCTAGTTTCTTTAACAGCTGAAATAATCTAAATCTTTTGACTGGTGAATTAAGCCCATTAACATTCCACATTATATTATTTAATTTATTCATTTCCTATATTTTCAATTTTGCCTGTTTTTATGCTTTGTGTTCTTTTGACCTATTCCTGTTCTTTTGTTGACTCCTTTTTATTTCCCAATTCTTTCTCTAATTTTTTATGGAATTCCTTTGCTTTAAATATGGAATTTAACCTGTATCTTTGTCCTTTATATAACAAATTTAGTCCTTCAATGTTTTCCCATCTAAAATTTATTTCATTCTTCTTCAGTATATCTGTAAGGAATTTGTATTCTTTCCTCTTCTTTAGAATTTTCCCTGGGATCTCTTTAAATATGGTTACTACTTCACCTTCCACTTCAATTTTTTTATTAAATGCAGCTTTGATTATTATATCCCTGTATTTTTTTTGAAAATTCTATAATTATATCCCTTGGTTTTCTATTAACTTTAGCATATTGTGAATTTACTCTATATATATTTTCAATTTCTTCCTCTATTTTTTCCTCCTCCCACTCAACCAAATCTGCAATCATTTGTATTAATAACCCTTTTAACAGGGATGTAAGAAGAGGGAAGGAAACATTTCAGAAAGATGCCACCTTAATTGCCTTGCTGTAAGTCTGCCTGGGAACGTACATTTACTGCTTTCAAGGTTACGTTTTTTCCCCCGGACTACGATTAAAAATGCGTCTCTGAAATCTGTGTGGTTCTCACTTCTTGAGTTTGCCAGCTATGCATGGCTGGACATTCTGTGACTAGAGAGCCCTTTGCTAATAAATTGGTAGCATACATTGGATTGATGTAATCCATTCAAAAAACAGTATACATTGGTCGTTTAGCACGACTGTGGGCTGCACTGCTAGGATGTAATGCTTAGGCCATGCTGAGCATAATTGGAGTTGTGATCCAAATATCTGGAGGCATCTAGTTGGGAAGATCTAGATAGCTTAGACCATTGAGTTCACTTGACCATTGAGTTCACTTGAACAAACTTCTACATGAGTATTTAGAGGTATTAGGATAATCAGAGTGAACCTGCCCTCCATTGTAAAGTGGCAATTGTGTCTCTACTACCCTGTGGTTGCCCCACACAGACCCCACAGAGATAAGTCAATCTGCTGCAACATTTGCTCCCACAGAAACAGAAAGTCAGAGCTTCTATTTTTTTTTTACAGTTATACCTTTCATAGGATTATCAAATAGTATGGTTGGGTACTTAGAAAAGTTATTTTTATAAGACATAATTCAGTTAAAATGTAGCAGCTAATAACGACATTAAAAAAAAGAAGGAATTGGCTGAAATATTAACCCCTCAAAAACTACCAACTTAAGTCCTTTGGGGTATTTTGCATATAAAATCTTGCATTTTTTATTTACTTTGTACTTAGGAACTCACAGGATGGTTGTTTTGCCATTCTATTACTGTGTTTCTAATTTCAAAAGAAAGCTATTTGACTTCAAGGGCATAATAAACTGTAAGAAACAATAGTTTAATGTAATTTTGAGGGTCATAAATGAAGGGCTATATAATCCCAGAGTTAAAGAGGCTAAAGTCAGAAAAGATGTAATAGTAATAGTCCTCCTCACTCCTTCTGGCTTGCTTACTGAAACCAGATCTCAAAGAACTCCTCTTTGCTCTGTCTTCAGGCCACCTTCGTAACTGCAATAAGGAAAACCTTTGGGGAAATCACAGCTCTGTCATTAACAACAGATATTTTAAAGGCACCATATCACAGAAACTTCTAATCAAAATTAATCAAAAACACAACAGGGACATTTTCTGTTAGAATGATGACTCTAATTTACCAAAAGTGGATGTTTGAACTATGTGCTGTTGACTTGGCAGAACAAAAATAAAATAAAGGTGAATCACATGCTCCATTTCTTGGTAACTTCCCTGGTTTCTCCATCAGTTGATGAATTAGATATAAAACAAGTAATAAAGGTAACTGTTGATTTTACCGTATCCTGAAAACAATAAAAGACCTAGTTGCTCAACGTATTGTAACTATATAGCACAGATTGGCAAGCTGTGTTAGTTGTAACTGAGTACTTAATTTGTAAGAAGATACACCAATGCTAGGCAGGATTTAAGCAAGATCTGGGCTGGGACAGAACCAGAAATAGATGGAGGTACCATTCTCTCTTTTTCTAATACTTCTTCCCTTCCTCTGTGTGTGCCTCTCTCCCTCCCTCCCTCCAATGCAGATTATGACAAGATGCTCTTGACAGTAGTCCAGGCTGATTGTTTCCAGAGCGGTTTTGGCTTTAGCCAAGAGTTGCATGAAATTAGGGGTTGCTTTAGAGCAAATCTTTATCACACCAAAAATAATGGTTATTTTTTTTAAATTTTATTTTCCAGTTCCATTTGGTGCTATTTCCTTTTTCTTTTTATTATCTTTCCTTCAAGGTCATTGTTAACAGATCTTGGTCTTCCTCATCTGCTGTGATTGTGCTAAGAAGTCTGTCTTGGAGGCGATCTCTCCCTTGATCCCATTAGGTGTTATTTTTGTTTTCAGAGTTCTTCATTCTTGAGTTTCCACCTTCTTTAAATAAGATTTCTGGTGCTTATTTGTCGCTTTTATCTCATTTTTCTCTCTGTCATCATGGCCTCCCATTTTCTAAAGTTGAATTGTGTCAGAGCAGCTGCTTCAGCTCATTCATCTTCTAATCTCACTTTCTGACAATTCTTTTTCCCTTCTCCTTAAGCCATAACTTCAAAATCAAGTTATGATTCTCTTTCCTTTTCTCTACATATTCACTCAGTTACTTCATCTTGTTTAATTTTGTAATATCTGTAAAATCTACCTTTTTCCTTTCATCTAAAGTTCTTCTCCATTCTTCCCAGATTCTTTGGAACAAATATTGGAATTTTTCTATAATTGCTCTCTCTTCATTTTTCTCTTAAGCCTCTTCCTTTAATCTTAAATTCTGTTTAAGAATACTGTAAATACTAGGGGGGCAGGACTGATTTGATATGGATTGCTGTAATTTTAAATGAATTTTGCTAAAACCTATGGTTGCAAATAAACTATTGATGGAACTAAAAAAAACCTTCTGTTTGTTTAACTTACTGTGCTCACAATTCTGATCATGTTGCAGATGCTTCATGTTTGCTCTTTGGATTGCCTAATTCTTTCATGCTGTATATTATTATTTATTATTACAATAAAACTTTTATACTCTATTTTTAGGGCAAAATCAAATGACTGTCTCTCTCTCAGCTTCCTGGACCACTTTTTCTTCACCCCTTCTACTATCGTTTTTGTTCCTTACTATGCTTTCCCTTCTTTAACCTGAACGAATTGTATCCCCAACTCTCCCTGCTTCTCTTGACTGGAACACCCTCCTTCCTGGATTCTAGTTCCCTTCTGGGTATACTTATATGAAATGTCATGTACTTCTTGGAATGTATAAATGAGTCAGGCCTACATTGTAGGCCCCCAAAAGAGGAGGGGAATACATGTCTATGAAGGTTCTCAGTCATCCAGGTGGAATTGTCTGTAGCTTGAATCATGTCAACTGGATTTCTATTTTCTTAATGGAAACGTTTCGCTCCTTATCCAAGGGGCTTCTTCAGTCTGAGCAAAGTTGGTAAGGGAATCCTAAATATGTTCCTAGGTAGCTGTGTGACCTTACACCTGGGGCTAGGTCATGGTTATATTGAGATGTAATTTTTAAGTCCTTTTATCATCTAATGGAGGGTCGTTAAAAACACCATGCTGCTGTTGAGCTTCTGAAATGGTCTTAATCTTCCTAGGCACAGAAGACAACACGGGGAGGAAGATGGGGGAGAGTTTGTGCCTGAGGCCCCCACCTCTATTCAAGGAAGGATTTTCCAAGTTGGCATAAATGGATTCCTTGACCCCTCTCTCAAACCACCTATCTTCTCTGTCTAAAATGTGAACATTAATGTCCTCAAATGAGTGTCCTTTTTCTTTTAGATGAAGATAAACTGCTGACTCTGGTCCTGTGGTGTTATTTCTCCTGTGTTGTGCCATCCTCCTGTACATAGGTTGTTTGGTTTCTCCAATGTAGAGTTCAGAGCACTCCTCACTGCACTGGATTGCATAAACTACATTGCTTTTCTTATGTTTTGGAGTTTGATCTTTGGGGTGTACAAGCCTCTGTCTCAGTGTGTTGGTGGGTTTGAAATATACAGGTATGTGGTGTTTGCCAAATATCCGTTTTATCTTTTCAGACACGCCAGCCATGTAGGGAATGACCAGGTTCTTTCGTTTACTCTGAGTCTCAGCCCTATCTGTCGCTGTTTTAGGTCTGGTAGATTTAGATTTGGTGAAGGCCCAATTTGGATATCCACAGGCCTTCAGGGCTGTTCTCAGGTGCTGATTTTCATTCTTTTTGGAATCCATGGAGGTGGGGATGGTTTCTGCTCTGTGTGACAATGTCCTGATGACTCCTAGTTTGTGCTGCAGTGGATGGTGGGAGTCAAACATCAGATATTGATCTGTGTGTGTGGGTTTACAGGATTTACAGGATTTACAGGGTTTACAGTGTGTGTGTGGGATCTACAGGAAACCCACACACACAGATCAATATCTGATGTTTGACTCCCACCATCCACTGCAGCACAAACTAGGAGTCATCAGGACATTGTCACACAGAGCAGAAACCATCCCCACCTCCATGGATTCCAAAAAGAATGAAAATCAGCACCTGAGAACAGCCCTGAAGGCCTGTGGATATCCAAATTGGGCCTTCACCAAATCTAAATCTACCAGACCTAAAACAGCGACAGATAGGGCTGAGACTCAGAGTAAACGAAAGAACCTGGTCATTCCCTACATGGCTGGCGTGTCTGAAAAGATAAAACGGATATTTGGCAAACACCACATACCTGTATATTTCAAACCCACCAACACACTGAGACAGAGGCTTGTACACCCCAAAGATCAAACTCCAAAACATAAGAAAAGCAATGTAGTTTATGCAATCCAGTGCAGTGAGGAGTGCTCTGAACTCTACATTGGAGAAACCAAACAACCTATGTACAGGAGGATGGCACAACACAGGAGAAATAACACCACAGGACCAGAGTCAGCAGTTTATCTTCATCTAAAAGAAAAAGGACACTCATTTGAGGACATTAATGTTCACATTTTAGACAGAGAAGATAGGTGGTTTGAGAGAGGGGTCAAGGAATCCATTTATGCCAACTTGGAAAATCCTTCCTTGAATAGAGGTGGGGGCCTCAGGCACAAACTCTCCCCCATCTTCCTCCCCGTGTTGTCTTCTGTGCCTAGGAAGATTAAGACCATTTCAGAAGCTCAACAGCAGCATGGTGTTTTTAACGACCCTCCATTAGATGATAAAAGGACTTAAAAATTACATCTCAATATAACCATGACCTAGCCCCAGGTGTAAGGTCACACAGCTACCTAGGAACATATTTAGGATTCCCTTACCAACTTTGCTCAGACTGAAGAAGCCCCTTGGATAAGGAGCGAAACGTTTCCATTAAGAAAATAGAAATCCAGTTGACATGATTCAAGCTACAGAGGGGAATACATGTTCCAGCAAGTTTGGGTAGGGTTTTCTTCTTTAAAAAAAGATTAAATATTTCAAAAGAAATGATAAAAAAAATAAGATTACAATAAATAAAGCTATATAAAAATAACAGAACATATGCATATATATAGCTGCAGACTCAGAAATTATTACTGTAATTGTGGGAAAGGCTGTGCTAACTATTGCTTGGCAACTCAAGTCCTCTATTTTCCATCTTTGCAATATTTGGACTTGACTTGGCAGCATTTCAAATATAGGATGCATTCAAGATCCCTTCAACCAGGAGGTTGTCCTCTAAGCCAGAGGTCCCCAACCTGAGGCTCCCACCTGCAAACCCCGCCCCCTTCCACGTGATTGGCTCCCACCCGCAAATCCCACCCCCAGTGCTTGTGATTGGCTCCCACCTGCAAACCCCGCCCCGATGCACACAATTGGCTCCTGCCTGCAAACCCCGCCCCCCAGTCTGCAGAAACCCCACCCCCCAGTCCGCAGAAATCCCAGAAACCCCACCCGCCGGTCCATGGAAAAATTGTCTTTTGAAACCGGTCCCTGGCACCAAAAAGGTTGGGGACCCCTGCTCTAAGGCAATTCAGATAGCAGACAGTCCATCAAACAGAGGCCTGTTCTCCAAAAAGTGGAACTTGTGGCAAACTTACTACTTTAATGATTAGGTAGCAGTATTGTTATCAGACTTTGACAGGCCCTTGTACATTGCCCAGTATTTCCAAATTTCAGGACCTACTCCTGTCCTAGTCTGTGGCTTGAATCATGTCAACTGGATTTCTATTTTCTCAGTAGAAACGTTTCGCTCCTTATCCAAGGAGCTTCTTCAGTTCGACTGAAGAAGCTCCTTGGATAAGGAGCGAAACGTTTCTACTGAGAAAATAGAAATCCAGTTGACATGATTCAAGCCACAGATTGTTCCACCTGGATGACTGAGAACCTTCATCGACATACTCCTGTCCTAGTATCCCTTTTTTTAGCACCAAACACCTGATCTCACCTACTGGAGCATCACTGACTAGTTGGATGGATTCTGACCAATAACCTTTGCTGCATAAATGGTGGTACTTTGGAATGGGAATAAAGCCAAATGCCCGTTTGATTCTGATTCACAACACCATGACCTGATAAGGAAGCATGTAAAGGGAGGAATCGTGATCAGATCAGGGGGTTCTCACAGCAAGCAGTGATCACCAGAACAGAAGGAGAGGCAGCAATGAGCTCTGCATAGCAACCTACCTTCACAGATACACACAAGTACAATGTTCAGCTTAATCACAACATGATGTCAGATGCTGCATTTAGGACATTTGGCATATTTAAAGAAATGGCTTGTTTTCTTTAAAGACACTGCTGCTTGCCCGGAACACATGCAGCATTATGATGTTGTCTGTTGACCACATCAAGAGGAGATAGATCCTTCAAAGCTCCTGGGCCCTCAAAAAAATGCTCAAGTCTAGTAACTCTTGATGCTAACCTGTTTATCACTATTATTAATAATTTCAATATTTCCTCTCTTTTATGGTCCTTGTTACTATAGCATGAAAAGTAACAACAGCTTCATAAATAATCCGTGTGCCCTTTACGTTAACCCATTGCCACTGCCATCCTCCTATTTAAAATTTCACACATTAATCAGTGCTGATCAATATTGTGGAGCACAGTGCACATGGCTCATAGAGGAAATTTTTAAAGAATCTGCTTGTTTATTCACTGGAGTCCATATTAGCAGAATCTAAATTGAGAGTAGAAACAAGCCTATTAAGAATTTGCTTAAGGTCCAAAAGACCAAGGAAAGTTTATTGAGGAGTGACATGTTCGGATAGGAAGCCTGCATCTCTGAATCTTCTGCTCTCATAGTGAGAAGAAAGAAGAAAGAAAATTGTCTATTTTTTCTGGAGGAAGCTCACTGAAAGGTTCAAGTTTGTTATAATTTCTCTGGCCAATTATATCAGTCTCTGGCCATGCAAAACAGATCACCTGGAGAATATGGTTCCTAGCTGGGGTTGGTTGAAACTGCCCTCTTCTTTCATCATCCTATGAAAGAACACTACTGTCATTCACCTCCCACTCATTCCAACTTTTCTCCTTTTCGCCCTGTACTTGTGCTTCTTCAAAGTCCATAGCGCCTTTAATAAAGGCTGACCTCCAATTGAAACGCTCATGAGTTAGGGCTTCCCAGTTCTCAATGCTGATATTACATTTTTTTAAATTAGCTTTGAGAGTATCTTTGAATCTCTTTTGCTGTCCACCAATATTCCGTTTTCCATTCTTAAAGGAAGGCACGTCAGGCAAACCCTCATCATGACTGTCTCCCACCCGGAAACCTATGCCCTCATTGTGGGAGGTTGTGCGGATCCAGAATTGGCCTTTATAGCCACTTACGGATCCACCGTTAAAATTTTACCTTTGGAAGACAATCTTACTCGGCTACGAGTGATCACCAATGACTCATTCCAACAGGACTTAGACAGGAGAACTTTCCACTGAATTACATCCCCAAACCTTTCACCAGCTTAGGCAGGAACCAGCAAGATATATTTCAACAGGATCAAATGCAAAGTCCTACATTCGGGTAGAAATTCTTTCTAAGAATCCTTGTATAGAACTGGTAAAATAAATGCTCAGCAAATTATTATTATTATTATTATTTTAAAAAGAAAATCCCCAAATGCAGAGCACATGGATTAAATTGGTGCCTAAGTAAAATAAAAGAAGGAAGGGAAGACAAGCTTTTTGCTGCTGGATTTCTTAGTTTTTAAAACATGAAATAAAGGAGCCAGGGTTTAACCTTAAACCATCTATGCACAGGCTGAATGTTGTATCTCCAATATATCCTTATTGTGTTTTAAGCCCCATAGCACTAAAACTTCTCAGCTCACAAGTAAAGCTCTAAATAAATGTAACAATATTGCTTACTTAAATGGGGCTGCTACAACTAGAAGGAATAGCCATTGAGTAGGATTAACATGGAGAGAGCCGGTATTAACACAGTATATTACATTTTAAAACACAAAATTAAGGCCATTGCTGTCCAGTTTTTTATCATTAGCAGCACAATCGGCTATTTATTTTGGAGAAAGGATGAATGAGTACCAGCTGCCAGGTAATAAGGTTTTTCCTAGTCTGTTATAGGAATTAAATTATTAGCAATCAGTGGGGTTCTTGATAGCCATATATTACATTTTCAGCGCCCAAGCTGTCCCTTAAATCAAGATGTATCTTTTAATCAGAAGTACCTCCAATTTATAAAGACTTCACAGTTGGCATAATTCCAGCTAGTTTTAACAAGAAAGAGGGAGAAAGCCTTTTGAGTATAGAGTTTAATGCACTCAGAGAAATAGCAAAACATCAGCAGCAAATTCTAAAATAAAAATCTAACCAGACAGACCCATCAAAACTGCTCGTGATCTGCTAGGAAATTGCAGGATTTAGGAGTGTTGTCCCTCAGCCAGACTGAGGGAATAGCTTTTAAAATAATAATTGTTCTAGCATGGTTTTTCCAAGAACAAGTTCCTTCAGCAAGAATTTATCAAGAAAAAGTCATGCTAAACCAGCCTGATCTCCTTTCCTGATAGACTGACCAGTTCAGTTGATTGCAGGATTGTGGTAGACACAGTCTTACTAATGGAGTAGATGACAAAATATGGACTATTAATAAGATCAAAGCATAGGTATAGGATGGGGAACAATGCATGCAAAAGGATCTGGTATCTTGATAGATCACAAGATTAACATGAGCCAACAGTGTGACAGAGCTGCAAAAGAACCTTAAATGTAATTCTACACTGCATCAACAAAAATATAGATTCAAGATAAGAAAAATCATCATTCCTTTCTACTCACCATTAGTCAATACCTACAATACTGCATCCCATTTTGGGCACTGCATTTTAGGAATGCACTAACAAACCAGAGGATTCTCAGAAGAGACTAGCCAAGATGACAAGAAGCATGGATGTAAAAACATATGAGGAACAGTTGAAAGCACTGTGTATGTTTAGCCTGGATAAGAAATCTTCAGGAAGACATGAGAGCAATCTTCAAGTATCTGAAGAGCTGTCAACCTTCTATAGTTGGTCATGATAAGGTATTTATTATTCTATTTTTGCTACCATGGATTGGAAGCAGGAAAGTGATTTAGTGACTTAGTCATTAAAAGAACTCAAGCTGTATCTTCTGTTTTCTAGAGCAGTGTTTCTCAACCTTGGCAACTTTAAGATGTGTGGACTTCAACTCCCAGAATTCCCCAGCCAGCAAGTGATGTTCTAGAGCATCACTTTCTCTATGCCACAAATATCCAAGATATTTTCCTGCTAAGGTGCACAATTAGAAAAAGATACGTTATAATAGCATTTCCTATCTGGTGTCCCCTAGGTATGTTTTGACTTCAGCTCCCAGAATTTCCAGCCAGCATAGCTATGTATCTGGAGGAACAAGGTTGGGAAATGTTATGCCAAAGATGTAACTATTGTCAATTTAGAACACAGTCCTTCACCCAAGCCCTTGATCGTTATCATGATTTTTTAAATTGAAATGCAAATCATTGGTGAAAATATATAACCTAAGAATGCACAACCTTCTAAAAAACTATCATAAGTTTAAGTGAAAATAGGAAAAAATTCTACCTTCAGGCAGGGCAAGGTGGGTGCCTCAGACAGATGATTTGGGGCTTCATAAAAGGGTAGCATGGTGTAGTTATTTAGCTAACTATTGCTCCTAGGAAAATGTTTATCTGCCTGACATACTCAAAACGCCTTTCTATGCATTTTTAATTGAGTTGGATGAGGAGAGGACAAAAGTGAGAAGTGCATCACTTTGTGTTTGATTTCAGGCAGCAAAATGGATTTTTCTCAGGATCTTCTGAGAAAAAAGTAGGTAACAGTCTAGACCAGCATGGCTGGCTGAGGAATTCTGGGAGTTGAAGTCCACACATCTTAAAGTTGCCAAGTTTGAGAAACACTGGTCTAGAGGATAAGGAAAACCTGTATAAAATGAGCCATTGACTGTTGATGCGAACAAGTAGATGGAAAAATATGCTTTTGACTTCATTGTGGTAGACCTCCTGGGATAATGGATTTTACAACATGCAATAGAAATGGACCCTGCCAAAGAGCAAGGGGTGCTCAGACATGTAAAGTAAGTATAGTAAATCCTGGGCTTCATGAATTAGTGGAGGGAAATCATTCCCATTGTTCACTCAAATATCTGCACATCTCACTGACTCACTAAATAAAAGGATATTGTTTCCATAGAATCAAATTGCACCGTAGGCTTTGTTACAATTCAAAATTTTGTTCAAGTCTATTCTACTCCTGCAACACCAAATCCCAGACTCTTTTCATGGAAGAAGCCAGTATCTGGAATGTCACTCTGGGTTCACTTCTTGCTATAAGCCTCTGGTTCTGAAAGAGTCTTACTGCCATGAGCATACCATTCACAGAAACTGAATCCTGCAGAAAGGAACTACACTATATGGGATAAAAATCTTCTCATTGTATAGAATGTGTTTGCGGTCTGGAAGCACCTGCTTGAGCACAGCATCTGTATGGATTGCCAAAATCTAGAATATTTCTAAAATGCCAGAAAGTGTAATCAAGGCCAGATTACTTTCTTTCTATGCATGATTACTCTTCACAATTTACTGTGTTCCCTATACCAAGAACCAGTGAGCAGATGACTTTTGCTGAAAATTAGAATTATGAGATCCTAGAAACCATACTACTAAGCCATGGCTTTAGCATCTACCTGGATGCTATTTATTTTTCGGTCTAGTGCAGTGTTCTTCAACCTCAGCAACTTTAAGATGTATGGACTTCAACTCCCAGAATTCCTCATGCTGGTTGGGGGATTCTGGGAGTTGAAGTCCATGCATCTTAAAGTTGCTGAGGTTGAAAAACCCTGGTTGAATGTATACACTGCCATAATCCCCCCTACAAGGCCACCGAGTGCACCTCTCCACTTAACTATCAATCCCCCAATCACACTTCCAATCACAATATACCAGAACCCTAACCCAACTGAAGCCTGCCCAGTTCAACCAAGGCCCAAGAGATCTGCAGTTAGAACAAGGCCAATGCAGTTGACTTTTGTGCCCACCCCTAATCATACCCCACTTGTTTCCCCTTACATTCTTACCTTCCATACCACACACGATCACCAAACTTCCACTAAATAATTCCGCCAGTAAAATTTCAGCTACACCCTCCACCCACACCTCTCCTCACTGGGTACAAGGCTATAGACTAGGAGGACCCTCACATATTTTCTGTCTCATTCTCCTGCTCTCTGTGTCCCCCCAGAAAGCAGTTTGTTTTCCCTAAGAGGGGCAATATCAGCCCCCCCCCCATGTAAACCAAACCAAGAAATCAATTCCCTTGGAATCCAGTTTGCTGCTAGGAACTCTGTGTTTTGATTTAGGGCTAATGTACACTGCCTGCCAGAATTGGCAGGCCACTGGTTTCTGAAGGGCAGAAACTGATGCCATTGCCCTCTATTAATCCCCCACTCCCCTTCAAATAATCTCAGGACACATGTTTCTGCTCCACTTCTAAAGTAATGTTTCCCGGTTATGTCACCCCAAGTGCTCCTGACTATTTGGGATAGAGCACTACAGTTTGTTGCAGGCTGCCCTCAGCAGTTCATTGGCTACTTTGCAGAAGGATGGCCCCTTCAGTTTAACCACTGCTTACGTGTACTCCACAGGTTTTAGTCCTCCCTTTTTTCAGCAGAGCTAAAATAGCATGCTGTGTGTTTTCTTTACTTATCCCAGAGAAGGTTGCCAGCAGAATTTTTTTCTCCTTAACAATATTTTTTTTCCCTAAGTACCTCGTTTTCCCATGGGTTTTGTTTGTTTAGAAAATGTCCTGAGGGCATCATTTTTCCAGTTACTAGGTAAAAACCTTTTACCTCAGGTGACTGGAAAAAAAGTGTACCCCTAGACATTAAAAAAAAAAAAAGCCCAGGAAAAAACTAAGTACCCAGGAAAGAAACACTGTAATTTAAAAAAAAAAAACTGCCACATTTCAGAGAACTCATAGTTGGTTGGTGATTGAAATCTAGTCTAATATTCTAAGCCAGGGCAGTGTCCACAGCAACAGTTACTGGCTTCAAAGTCCCACCCACCCCCCTTTGATACATGTGTGCAATATGTGTGATGCACATTACAAATGGCGGGGCTTTGATCACCCAATCATGCCTGCCATTTTGAACCATTGCTGTGGATGCCCCTGGTCTAATCCCTAGCCTGCACTGACTTTCAAGAGAAATTATAAACGCAATGGTTTGGGCTGCCTATTTAAGGATCAGTAACCCAAGGATATAAAACTTATCTTAAGTTCAGCTCACTATGTACTGATACATTTTTGGCTGCTCTGTAAATATCTATATAGGTATTCATTCATTGGCGATCACTCGTAGCCGAGTAAGATTGTCTTCCAAAGGTATAGATATAGGAGAAACAAATTAGTAGTGGCCCAGAAAATAATTCAAACTTGCCCCTTAGGAAAACAAACAAGAAGATGGGTCCACAGATCAATGTACACACCTTGATTATAATGGCTAAAAGAGAAAAATCCCAATTTCCCCAGTGCTAATATCTCCTTTTCTCCTCCTTTAAAATTCTTGTGTTTGAAAGCAAATGCTTGGCTATCCTGCCATACATCCCATATGCCCTCTTTGAAAGTCCCCCTGCATGATATTCACTTTAATAGGTCTAATTATAGAGAAATGCACTTCTTCCCATCATTACCAAAGTACCACTAGGTTTTCTTCTTTAACACGCTAACCAGCTGTTTGGAAATGTACATCTCTAATCTCTTTCCTCCACATGTTCAAACAGATGAAAGTAATTTTGTGCTCAACTGTCTATAAGTAATTAGGATGGAATGTAAAGGAGTCTTTAAATATCAGTTCAGAAAGAACTACACTCTTAGCATACAGAATAATTACTGGCAATCGTCTTCATCTGTAAGGTATACCTAATGCATTTTACATGAGCCCCATTATTAACATAACCTGACTATCAAAGCTCTATTGAATCTGGTATCTTTTTTATGTTACTGACTGAAATCCCCTAGAAATATAATAATTTGAAAACAGTGCTGCTGATGATGTGTTTCAGCTGTAATTTGTTATTTTCTCTCCCCACAACTACCCTTCCCATCTTTGTTGTTTTCCTAGTAAAGCCCTAGCCAGCGGGGTTACAATATACATAAACAAGTGTTCAGCTTTCACTACAAGATATATATTAATATTCAGTAAGTATCCTAGAATAGTTGCTTTGCTAAGATTCCCAGGCCAAATTTTATTGATTTATGATTTATGATTTATGATTTATGATTTATGATTTATGATTTATGATTTATGATTTATGATTTATGATTTATGATTTATGATTTATGATTTATGATTTATGATTTATGATTTATGATTTATGATTTATGATTTATGATTTATGATTTATGATTTATGATTTATGATTTATGATTTATGATTTATATCACTGCCCATCTCCCCCAAAAGGGGGACTGGGCGGTTTACAGTAAAATCAAAATCATAGAAAGATAAAATTACAGCTAAACAAACACTGTAAATAAAAATAAATAAATAAAAAATCCAATGACAGTGAGATCTTATTCAGTAGGGAGGGCTCTACAGTGCAAGCCACCCCCAGGAGGAACTGTTACCCCCCCCATCCCAAGCAAGGCAGCAGAGCCAGGTCTTCAGACTCTTCCGGAATGCCGGGAGTGAAGGGGCCCGCCTCACCTCTGGGGGCAGAATATTCCAAAGGGAATATTAAATTCCCTTAATATTATTAGTTAGGAGGTCAAAAAAGAATCCAGTCATAGGAAGCAAATCAGTATGTAACTTAAAGACAGACTAGAATAAATTCATAAAGTCATGGAAGAGCTTTGTCCATGTTTCAGGTATAAAAGCAGAGCTTTGGACACCAGATAGTCATGCTTCCCTCCTCCTGTCAAGATATTTGAGCTCTGATGATTCTGCTTGGAAGAGAATTGATCAGTTATATCTGAGATAGGAGGAGCTCCAAAAAGATTAGAGTACATCTTGCTACATAAGATACAGCTGACTTCTGAGACAGAGTGATTTCCTGTAATGGTATGTGAGAAAGACCTTGAGAAATGGGGCAAAGAGATGCTGCCTAGGGAATGGTCAGATAAGAGGGGGCATAGCCCACAGCTGCATAAGGGGGGGGAGAAAGAGGCTCAGAAGGGACCCTCCCTAACTTCTCAGGCTGTAAAGAAGACAGCGGGACACTTGTACTTTTAGACTTGCAAGATTCTGTTAATATAGCCTTACAGTAAAGTAGAATTAACTCATCTGGTTGTGTTTCCTGTCTGGTCTACCTGGAAAGGCTGACAAATCCACATTGGAAATCAAAGTGGCTTATTCATGCAGTGATTCCCAGAGATTGGCCATGAGCCAGCTAATGATCCATAGAAGTCTAGAGCGGATTCTTAGATTGATGTGATACAAAGTATTCATTATATGAGATTAAAAATTGTTAAACCCCTTGGTCAGTATAATCCACAAAACAAAAATTGAGCTTTGCTGGCTGATCCCCATTGTCTAAAAGTTTGTGAAATGCTGTTTTCAGTGAAGTTCAGAATAGAGAAGGGAGTGAAAGAAGGATGCAAATTGTTCCCATATGATTTTTCCAAGGATTCATTACAGTTAGTAAGAATCTGAATTTAGAAAAGCAGAGTGGTTGAGAATAAGGACAGGTGTATATAAGGACAAGTTTACATATTGTCTCCATATGTATCTAACTTATACAATGAATTTATTATAAGGATGGCAGAGTTAGGATGGGGGTAATTAATAATTTGACATGTACAGGTAATACCACTATTAGCCAAAAATAAATTTTAAAAGAAATAGAAGATTTGATTTAAAAGGTACAAATGCAAAGTAACAATCTGGGTAAATGTTAAATATTGGGAAGATAAAGGTAATGTCAGCCTGCATACTTAGGTAATGTCTAGTTGGCAGCAAAGAAGTGAAGATGATAACTAGATTTCTCTTTTTTCTCAAGAAGAGAAAAAGAAGGACAGTGTGATGGAGAAGTAAAGAGGAGAGGAATTCTAGAGAGAAAGTCAATGACAGACTTAGACATAATCATGAAGAATAAGGATATTTCAATAACAATAATAGTCATTCCAGTTGTATTGTAAGCCTGTGCAAACTAGGCACTGAGAAAGAGTAAGTGAGAGAAGATAGATGCCTTCACATTATGGATTTAGAAACAGCTACCAAGAGTACCATGGACTGCAAGAAGAACCAGTCAAGAAATCCTGGACCAAATAAAGACTGGTTTTTCCCTTGAGGCAATGATCAGCAAGCAAAACTCACATACTTTGGGCAGATAATTATTTTGTTTGACAAGACTAGGGAAGGAGAAGAATGGAAAGAAAGTATATAGAATGGATGGATAGGATCAAAGAGATTACAGAAATATTGAAAGAGCTCTAGGTTATTATTCGAGATATGTCAAGAAAGCAAGTGTTTGTCCATGTAGTGACAAGGACTCAAGCCCAACTTAATGGCATCTATCTAACTAATTATGAATTTGGATTCTCAACGAAGTATGAAAAAATTTGCTTAAATAAAATTAATTGACCAAAAAAGAGTACAACTAAAGATGAATTGTTAGGTACCCTTCTCCCTGGATTGTAATTATATCAGTGTGATTAACATATATCAGTCATTTCTTTAAAAGTAAAAGAAATTTGTCTTTGACTTGCAGATCTCATAAAAATATATCTGTTCGCTCAATGTATGAAATATGTTTTTATGTTTAAATGTGTGTGACCTTAAACTTAAATAAGGTAAAAGGTAAAGGTTTCCCCTGCACAGTCATGTCCGACTCTAGGGGGCGGTGCTCATCTCAGTTTCTTAGCTGAAGACCCAGCGTTGTCCGAAGACACTTCTGCGGTAATGTGGCCGGCATGATGTGCGCGGAACGCAGTTACCTACCCACCGAAGTGGTACCTATTTATCTACTTGCATTTCGAATTGCTAGGTTGGCAAGAGCTGGGGCGAGTGTTGGAGCTCACTGTCACGCAGGACTAGGGTCTTGAACCACCGACCTTCTGATTGACATGCTTGGCGTCTTAACCGCTGAGCCATCGCACCCCCAAACTTAAATAAATTCTACCATATATCTGGCAGAAATGATGCAACTCTTCATGGCCAGACACTACTGCCTTTATCCATGCCACATAGTTTGCCTTAATATGGACATATGGGCTGTCATATTAGCTCAACAAAGAAGGAACTTCTGAACATTAAACAAATATCAGAATAGTATTGAAAGGTTTTGAGTAGAGATTGTGATCTGTCTAACATAATAAATCATTAGATCACAGTATTTTGATTATTCATTGAAAGCTTCAAGGCAGATAAAACAGAGTTGATCTCATGAAATAAGATCTACTTGCCCAGCCTAGCCCTAGCAGAACACTTACCTCAGCTGTGACTCCTTACATCACAAGCAGTCATCACAAGCAGTATTTGTTTTCCATACGGCAGAGATAGATTTCATGTAATCTTTGTACCCTTCAGAAAATGAGTAGATCTCATTAAAACTCTGTTTGAATGCAATGAACCACTGGAACATACTCCAGTGTTAATTCTGGTTCCATCTGCCAGCCATAAAAATCTGTTAGAACAGAAAAATTCTGTCAATCTTTAAAAGATACTTTGTTTTCAATGACTTATTCTAAGATGAGTCTGTGGCTTGAATCATGTCAACTGGATTTCTATTTTCTCAGTAGAAACGTTTCACTCCTTATCCAAGGAGCTTCTTCAGTCTGAGTAAAAGACTGAAGAAGCTCCTTGGATAAGGAGTGAAACGTTTCTACTGAGAAAATAGAAATCCAGTTGACATGATTCAAGCCACAGACTGTTCCACCTGGATGACTGAGAACCTTCATCGACTATTCTAAGATGAGTTTGTCTATTCCAAAACAATGGGATCTCTATTGCAATAGGCAAGTAGCCAGTACAGACCTATGTAAGAATAATCAAGAAGGGCATCCACAAGTGGGGGACAGTTGTCTCCCCCAATCAACCAATAATTCCCAGGTTCTCATACTTTCATTTATGAAAAACTACTCGTTTCTAATTCTTCTAGAAGCCAACATGCAAGACAAAACAGGTAATCGCTATCCTGTCCATTTTATAGGGTGACTTCTTTCATTTCAGTATTTTTAGCCACTGGATACACAATGATAAGAATGACTGGCATGATTGCTGCTTTATAGGAAATGATTCAATAATCTAAGATTTGTAGATTATTGCTTTGTAATTAAAACCAGAATACAGAACCAAAAACAAGAGTTTGTAATATTTGTAACTCAGGTCTTCTTTTTAAAAAATGTAATGATTTTCCAGGCTTTTAAAAACAGCTTGAACCACTTCTTATCCTGCCAATAGTATCCATAATTTTGGTAGATATAAGTCACAAAAAAAGAAACGGGCTGAGAGGCTGTGAGATGCCAATTCCGCAAAATAACTCCAATATCACTGTCCAAGATTGTTATGGGACTTGAACAGCTTCCTTGGATTTCAGGTTTTGTGTGTGTGAGTACCTTCAAATCAGTTTTGACTCCTGGAGACTGCCTGGACTGGTCCCTGCAGTTTTCTTGGCAAGGTTTTTAAGAACTGGTTTGCCATTTCCTCCTTCCTAGGACTGAGAGAGTGACTGGCCCAAAGTCACCCAGCTGGCTTTGTGCCTAAGGTGGAACTAGAACTCAAAATCTCCCAGTTTCTAGCCTGGTGCCTTAACCACTACACCAAACTGGCTTATTTATTTATACTTCATATTTATATTTATAATATTTATATTTACCTGTTTATGTATGTGTGTACATATACTACATATACATATACATATACATATTGTTGTTTATTCATTCAGTCGCTTCCGACTCTTCGTGACTTCATGGACCAGCCCACGCCAGAGCTTCCTGTCGGCCGTCACCATCCCCAGCTCCCCCATGGTTGAGTCTGTCACCTCCAGAATATCATCCATCCATCTTGCCCTTCGCCGGCCCCTCTTCCTTTTGCCTTCCACTTTCCCTAGCATCAGCTTCTTCTCCTGGGTATCCTGTCTTCTCATTATGTGGCCAAAGTACTTCAGTTTTCCCTTTAATATCATTCCCTCAAGTGAGCAGTCTGGCTTTATTTCCTGGAGTATGGACTGGTTTGATCTTCTTGCAGTCCAAGGCACTCTCAGAATTTTCCTCCAACACCACAGTTCAAAAGCATCTATCTTCCTTTGCTCAGCCTTCCTCATGGTCCAGCTCTTGCAGCCATAGGTTACTACGGGGAATACCATTGCTTTAACTATGCGGACCTTTGTTGTCAGTGTGATGTCTCTGCTCTTAACTATTTTATCAAGATTTGCCATTGCTCTCCTCCCAAGAAGTAGATGTCTTCTGATTTCCTGGCTGCAGTCAGCATCTGCAGTAATATTTGCGCCTAGAAATACAAAGTCTGTCACTGCCTCCACTTTTTCTCCCTATATGTACATATATATATACATATATGTACATATATATATACATATGTACATATACATATACATATGATATAATGTATGATATATAATGTATAGTATATATAATGTCTATAATTTGGTCAGTTTGGTCTAGTGGTTAAGGCTCCGGGCTAGAAACCAGGAGTCTGTGAGTTCTAGTCCCGCCTTAGGCATGAAAGCCGGCTGGTGACCTTGGGCCAGTCACTCTCTCTCAGCCCAACTCACCTCACAGGGTAGTTGTGGGGAAAAGAGGAAGAGGAAGGAGTATTAGGTATGTTCGCCACCTTGAGTTATTTATAAAAATAATAAAGACAGGATAAAAATTAAATACATAATTTTGTGTGTGTGTGTGTGTGTGTGTATATATATATATATATATACACACATATACATACATACACACACACACACACATACATACATACACACACACACACATACACATACATACATACACACACACACACACACACACATACATACACACACACACACACTCTTATATTCACCCATACGTATACCAATTTGTCAAGATTGGGCCTATCAGTCCATCACCAAGACTGCTAGAAATGGTTGATCTGTTCTCAGTGCCATCCATAACAAGCCACAATGATGGCTGAAACCTGCTCCTGCTGCCAGTTAGTATGGACGGGACTAAGTTACATAGACTAATGATCTAGCTTTTAATTTAGTTTATTTCCTATGTTCCTTGTTTTTAGAGTTTGAGACATGACATATCATATAAAGTTGTCAAACATATCAATTTATGCAGTACATTGCTATGGTTCTTATACAACACTAAACAACTAAACACACATATTAAAAAAATGAACAGGTTGCAATAACAGCATATGCTATGCATATATGTTATAATAACATCTATTTAGCTTCACTCTCTTCCTCCATCCGTTGAAAAATGCCTTCAGATATACAAGTCTCTACTAAGATGAGTATTTTCACTATACCCAATAATGTATTGATTATAGTTTGGTCAGTGATTTATACTGTGTTCACCAAATACATTAAGTTTAAAGTTCAATAAGGATTTTGTAGTTTCATTTAGATAAAGGATATGAAATATTCTACAATATTATAAGTCTTTAATGATATACTGAAACATACTAGTTTTTACGATATCTCAGATGCATGGTTTATCCACCCATACTTTATTTTTTGTGGTTTTATTTTCTACTTTCTTACATGTTTTGTATATAACTTTTTATTTATATTCTCTTTACTTATGCCCTTTCAAAAATAATTAATTAAAAAATAAGAAAGTGGCTTCATGGCTAAACTGTTCAACAGAGACTGGGTTAATGAAGAAGCTCCATAATCATATAGCTATATTGGGGAAACATAAACAAATTAAAAACTCAATTATTGATTCCATAACTGGCACACTTCCAAAATTCTACCCATCCTGATAGATGAGTTTTGAATTGCTCAATCTAGTTGATGGATGAAATGAATGTTCGCACTACAAAACAATACTTAACAAACATTCTTTTTGTGTGATGTTCTATATTCCATATGAAGGCACATGTGCATCACTAAAACACGCACAAAAAAGTCTTGATTGTGATACAGTAAATTACATCAAGATTGCTTGTTTGATCATGCATGTCTGTCATGTAACAAGAAGGAAACCTATAAATGAAGAAAGGGCTTGGCAAACTATTTGCTAGTTATTTGGCCATTTAAGGAGGAAAAATAAAACATGAATGAGATAATAGATTGTATCCAGGCATTTTTACTTCAACTGGTTATATGAAAAGCAGTGGGACTTAAATGAATTAAGTGGTTAACAATTCCTGTGGATTTCAGGAGATATTCTTTAGGTATGACTAAAGCTGGATTCCATCCAATGTATTTATTAGGTCCAACACAAAAATATCAGTTCTCTGGTCAGAAGAAAACTGCTGAGAAACATAACATGTATCACTTATGATACTTGTTTTTATTCTAATGAATGAAAATTAATGTACTGTTAGAAATTAATTTTAGAAAACGTTCTGGTTAAACCAAGATGTAAGAGGAATGAATTGGACAAAGGAAAGCGTGAAACAAAAAGGGAACGGTATAGGGGAAATCTATTCATCCCTAAGCCAAATATCATTACAGCACCAGATACCTCACAGACCAGAGTAAGTGTTTCAGAAATGCTGTCCTGTATTAAAGCAAAGAGGAAACAGTATGATTTTTTCCTCTTCTTTTACCAACAAGGACAAAAGTTTCATTAAAGCTTAATCTCCAGATGCGAACATGGTTGTCATCCACCACATGGGAAGGAAAGAATGCCTTGTAATAAAAATAGTTTCTGAGTGCACCACACATGCATTTTCCCATTAGAAACTAATTAATCTACATCTGCCAGAACGTTCTTCCAATCATCTAATATTGTACATAATGCCTAATGCATTTCATGACAATAGCATAAGAAGTCAAGGGGGAGATAAAAAGTAAGGGAGTAGCAAAGGATGGGAACTGGAATTGTGCCACTGTCTTTTGTCATGACAGAGTAAATGTGGAAATCTCATAAAGGAATGATTTCCAGAGTATCCAAGAACTAATAAATCTCAATAAATGGACACCTACTGTTGTATTCATGCTTTCTAATTGTGATGTTTCTCTTCCTTATAATGGCAGTTAAGCTGAAGCATGGCTAAGCTTCATGGATGAGCAGGGATTTCAACCTAGGACTGCTAGTTCCAAAACTAATACGCTAGAGCAGTGTTTCTCAACCATGGCAGCTTGAAGATGTGTGGACTTCAACTCCCAGAATTCCCCAGCCTGCATTGACATCACTACATAGACATGTAACACTGGAACAAAATTACAAAACAAAAATAAGGTAAAGGTTCCCCTCGCACATTTGTGCAGACGTGTCCGACTCTAGGGGCCAGTGCTCATCTCCGTTTGTTAGCCGAAGAGCCAGCGCTGTCCGAAGACGCTCCCATGGTCATGTGGCCGGCATGGTGCATGCAGAACACTGTTACCTACCCACCAAAGTGATACCTATTCATCTACTTGCATATGCATGCTTTCGAATTGCTAGGTTAGCAAGAGCTGGGGCTAGTGCGGGAGCTCACTCCATCACGCGGGACTAGGGATTCGAACCTCTGAACTTGCGATCTTCCGATTGACAAGCCTGGCGTCTTACCTGCTGAGCTACCACGCCCCTTTTACAAAACAAAAATATTCTGGCATAAAAAGGAATGCACAAAATTTCCCTCGTTACTCACTTTGATATGGGTTAGTTTTGTTAATCATTATCACATATGGTGCAAGCACCAGTGAAACATGCACATAAAGTCAACTGTTTTGTACAGTATTATTTTATTTATTGCTATTCTGCCTTATAATTTCTTTATTGACTGAAGTTATACATAAATTCTATTCATAAAATCAAATGAAAATGTTAACTTTCAGGGAGTTTCCATACACCCATCAAATTATAATTATAATGCATTTTATTAGTGGCTTTAGGAGAAGGGAGTGAGGAAAGGGAGGAGTCCCAGATGTGTCATTCTCATCTCAGAACATGTACAGCAATTTATTCAAACTGTATGTTTGAGAAAATTTATTTCTAAACATACATTCAGAAAGAAAGTATATTCTAAAAATATGAATTTAAGTTTATGCTTGAGTTGGGAATTTTGAACCATTCGTTTGAAATGGGGCCATGAGATACAATAGTTATAATGGTGATCATCTAACAGACTTTGGGTAAGCTTGAACAAGTTAACCAAGGTTTGACATGGTGATGACTTGGATAGGAGACCACTGGGAGATTCCAGAGCTATAAATTAAACTAGGGAAATGAAAAACATCCCAGAGGAATGCAGTGGCAAACCACTATTATATTGTTGCCAAAAAAAAACCCCACATGGATGTGTTAGTGTACTCACCAGGAGTCAAGCTCAAATCATGGGAGACTTTCCTTTTTTGTGTTACATGTGCAAGTGACACAGAATGGAAGTAACAGAGTGATTTGTCCATCCCTAGGCATGCAAAGTTATCACATGGACCCTTCCCCTGTGCTGCTAAATACAGCTCATTTTGTTTCGTGTCACACATCAGTCCCTTTTTCAGAGTTGTGTGAATTGTCCCTGAGGCCAGCAGCATAGATCAGCTGAAGGTGTCTGCTAAAACTGGCATGCATTTGCACAATATGTCCTTGGAAATATTTCTAGTCACTCTGAGCCTGGATGACAATTGTGCTTCTGCTAAAGTGACTTACACAGCCCCTGGGCCAACCATGATGACCCATTAACATGATATATAATTTTGACACCCCACAGCGCACAGAAAACTAATGGATAATTTACATTCTGTTTAATATGCACTAAGCAGTAATGATAATGGATCAGTGACTTTTTGGCTCTTTGTCTTTTTAATTTTAAAATGCATTTTTAATTAGGTTTCTTGCCTGTCTAAAAATAAAGATTATGAATAAAGATTGATGAGAGCAAGCATTTCTGCATCTATTATTTAAGCTGCCCTCTCTTTGCAGATGTCGTCTGAGTGTTTGTTTGATTTGTACTTCATTTCTGGGCCATACTTTGCTCTTCATGTCAGGTCATGCCCTCAGGTCACCGAGAGTTCCTGGAAAGCCAAGTGAGCATCAAGAGCAGACTTCTTTCTTCTTACATTATGCTTTTCTAATTATTTTTAATCATGATTATTTGCATGATGAAGTTAAGTGCTGTACAGCTGCCTGGGGACCACTAGCAGGCTGAGAAGGCAACAGAGACCCACACACAGTATAAGAGCAGGCTTCCTGCCTGCCAGCTGATGTAGGCAAATGTCCAAACCTTCGGTACAAAAATTAGCTTCCACACTTTCTTGAAAGCATTGCATCCTTTCATGCAATATTAGCTGTTGTAACAAGTTGTGCTTAATGTTGAATCTGGGGCAAAATATGAGGATTTGAAAGTCATGGAGAAGGAAGGAAGGAAGGAAGGAAGGAAGGAAGGAAGGAAGGAAGGAAGGAAGGAAGGAAGGAAGGAAGGAAGGAAGGAAGGAAGGACAGCTAAAGCACCCTTAGGTAGAATAATCCTCATTCTTGCAGACATACAGCTTTTCTGGGCTGACCATAGGTTTTCTCTTGCCTTTGCAATTTCTGTTGTCTTAAACCAGAATGGTCTTAAACTGAACTTCAACTTGGAGGAAAGAAGCTGCTCCCAGAATGAGATGATTGAAATCGAACTGTTCTCTCACATTAAGCAGGTCCCCAAATCCATTCCTTTGCTGTGCAAGACTGAAGTACGTGTCACGTTTACCTGGGAAAACTTCCAAAAAGGTATTTTGATGGTATGTCTACCTTGGACAAATAATGCAATTACTGGGATTAATTATAAATACAGCAAGGCAACCCCACTGTTGCACTGATGAAGCTTTGCTGGCATGTGTAGCGAAACGTGTGCAGCACTTGTGACCTACACTCCTGTGCAGAACTTCCTGAGCCTGGAGAACCCCAAAGAAAATATGCACAGGGATTTGGGGCCACCACTCTTCCAAGAGATCATTCATAGGAGGGTTAACACCACTCGTTGAGAATACCTGAAACTAGTCTGAAAGTACTTTTAGTTCAGATGCGGGCTTTATTTTTATTATAAAAATAGAGGACACCTGGGTTAAGAACATTAAGTAAATAAAATCATCCTTATATATCAGAATGATGTTGCTCCTAGCTGCCATAAAAACATAGCTCTGAGTGAAATGAAAATACATGTGGTTGTATTGAGTAGGGGCCAGCAATATGCTGCCCTCTGCTGACACTGGAGTACGGTAACACAGCACTTTAAAACAAAAGTTAAATTTAAACTAAACCTTAAAATCTAAGAACGGTACCAAATCTCCTGAGAGTTCAATCATTTTGCCCCAAAGTGTGAAAAATCTCACAAGAGAACTCCAACATCTTACACAATTTCACATGCAGACTCCAAAATCTTGGGAAATTTTACATGTGAATTCCAATATCAGTGTTGATGTTGATATTAACCCTGATTAGTATCAAGTTTATTAAAATCTTTCTTCCATGACGTCACACGTAATTTCAGGGTGAAACTGCTGAAATCCTAGGATACTTACTGCTGTCAAGATTTGGGGTAGATTAAGGAGCTACCTGGCCTATTGCATGGGTTTGTGCTGTAAAGCTGAGGACCACAAAAGGTTACTGAGTCGTGTATCACATTGTCTTGCACTGTGGAGAGAATAATTTATTTATTTTATTTATTTATTTATAATTTTATTTATATCACCGCTCCATCTCCCCCAAGGAGGACTCTGGGCGGTTATAATGGTAGAATTAATATTTTTTTGGATGCATGTTTCATGTAAAAAAAGTTTTTCTACCTGATATCATTAGTTCTTAAGGAAAATGTGTACACCCCATAAAGTGTGACAAATTCATGCTTATCTCATCGAAGAGAATAAAACAGATATACTGTATGTCAATGTCCCACACATTATTTTATTTATTTATTTGTAATGTATGTTTGTTTGTTTGTTTGTTTTAAATTTCACTGGGGTGAAGTATTAGTATTAGTATTTAGTATTAGTATTAGTAATTGATAGTAGACAATTGATTCACATGAAGCAATCTGTAAAACCAACCCTGAACACCCATTTAGCAGAAAACTAAATTTACTTTATAAAATACATTTGATAAATATGTGCCATTCACATCAGTTTTTCTGGAAATATTTTCCTCAGCTGCACACTTATTAATGTTCAGGAAAATAAGTCTGTAAAATGGTATTTACCTCACCACCAATAGAGGATAATACAGTTTCTTAGAGTAATGACATTCTCATTTCCAATCTTTTTATCAGTACATTGAAAGTCTTACTAAAGTAAAGGTTTAGTTTTGTTTTGGTTATTATTCAGGAGATTAATTTGAAGACTCTTCAATAGTTAAATATTTATATAAAATGAGTGCAAAAAAAAAGTATAATTGTTATTCAATGTGAAACACATGTTCCAAGGAATACTAACTATTGTCAATTTTCATTAGAAAAGTAAAGCCCTGGAAGACATCATTAATTTCAGAAGATATCTGAAATGACAATTCTTTTCTTTTGAAAAAAATAGGATGGCAACAAACAAAATATTTAATATCTATTTCAAATGATGATCCATAGACAATTGAGACAGAGGGTTAATAGCTGTATCATGCAGTGCTAATAATTAAGTGAGTTTGGGAAAAATATACAAAAATGACTCCCTTTAGAATATTAATGTCCATCTTGGTTTTGTATCTTTCTTTTTCTTTACTAAAAAAGAAAAAAAAATAAATTAATTTACAGTTAGATTATTATGTCATCATTCATTTTATTTTCTATCTTAAACTTGTCATACTTGTTAAGAAGTCTGATCTGATAAAATTATTATTACTTGTAAGTAGACTCAATTGCTAGCAATATTTTCAACCTGGGATTTTGGTGGATATATTTGCATTTATGGATATTCCTGTTGGAATCACACTTACTCACATCTCACCACTTTTTGTCACTGAAAGACGTCTCTTTTATTTATAGAATGTTATGGGGTGGGGAAAGCAGTAGATCTGAATCTTCCACCTCAAAACTGTCACATCCAAAACCAACCATGTCAATCATGGGTGAGTGGAGAACTGGAAAATTTGGGAGACCAGTACCTCGTACATTGGGCTGAACAATAAATATCAGTTACAATATAGGAAGACATTTTCCTGCAAGCTTACTTCATTGATGCAGGGAGCAGATGTAAGAAATCCAAGTTTAAAGTTATAAAAATAAAAATTCATATTGAAGTAATACCTTTATTAGGCCAACTAAAGAGCGTTCCGCACGCGTCATGCGGCCACATGACCGCGGAAGTGTCTTCGGGCAACGCTGGCTCTTCGGCTAACAAACGGAGATGAGCACCGGCCCCTAGAGTCGGACACGACTGCACAAATGTGCGGGGGGTACCTTTACCTTTTTAAAGAGCTATAAAATAGTTTATAAAATTCTTCACCAGGCATAGATTAGATCTGTGCTTGTTTATTTTCTGCATGTTTATCCCATTCTTCAGATAAAATCCAAAGCTTCAGTTACTGATATGGTTAAACCCTCAAGTTTATGATCTAGATGAAGTGACACAAAAAGAAGAAGAAAGACAGGGAAGAAAGAATAATCCTCAGACCAGATGTTCACATGTTGGTTAAGCCAAAATGTGGTTTCTGATTTTGTCTTAGCATGTTAGGCAAATCTGCCTAATGTGATTTATTCAGCAAACCTGACAGAATTCTCTAGCAGCCATCAGGGCTGGAAATGATCAGTCTGAGGCTCAAGCCTCTCTGAGATTTACTAAGAAACTCAGTTTATGTACAGAATACAAGAATTCCATCAAATATTTTTATTCACAAATGACCCATCTATATACAGGTAGTCCTTGTTTAGTGACTGCCTTGGACAGCAGCCATTCGCAGTTACAACAGTGATGAAAAAGTAACTTTGTGACCAATCCACACATTTACAATCTTCTCAGGTCTGTAAAGCAAAGGAAAGCTGAAGTAACATTGTAAGCACAGTCATGGTTTCACTTAGTGACCACTTCGCTTAATGACCAAGTTGCTGGTCCCAATTGTGGTCGCTAAACGAGAACTACCTGTATAGATAATTTAAAGCAGATAAACTAGTGTTTTCTTCTCATGATTTTTCCATGTAAGAGAAAAATTATCTGTCTTTTCTAAGGAGGAATAACCTGCAGTTGTGATATCTGTGAGAGAATTTCAGCTTTGGCCACAGTTGATGTTTGCCATCCAAGTTATTTATGTGAGTGGCAACTTGGGTCACAGTTGTGGAATGCACAAATTATTTTGGTGCCCTCCTTTAATGGGAATAACATGTGTTCTTGGGCTTTGTTATCTGCTCTTTGTTACACACACAGCACTAAAATTTATGGAGAACAGCTAGTTAATTGGAGGAACTAGCATGAGGAAAGATTAGGAATGCAAATGGATGAAAACTGTATTCTGCACTGTCTGAAAAGTGATGTTAGGAAAATCCAACATGCAAAGAAATATTTTTGGTTAAGTTATAGGGGAAAGCATAAGTTCAGGTTTTCTTTCACATCATTTTTAAACCTGAAAACAAATAGAACATATTCTCGATTCACTTTATTAGAATTGCCATCTACTGTCACCCAAAGGCCTGGTTGCCTCCCCCAATGTTCTTCAACGTAGTTTCCATGAACTCTTTTATACGTTTTTGACGTTCTTACCCAGCATAAACATAAAGACAAAGATGCTTCTATATTTGTTTAAATTAATATTATATTTAACATCATATGTTAATAGCAATATTAACCACTACATTATATCAGGTTAAGAGGGTTGATTATTAATTTTCCATATATTTCCATAATACTTCAACCAACAGAATAATAATATGAACAAGTCACAATGAATATTCTATGGTAAATACCAAACATTTCTATTATTGTTTAATGGGGAAAAAAAGTTAACCACAGATTACGCTGAAATCATACTATTAATCAAAAAAGCTCTGGGTGACATTTTCAAAGTGTGAGGAAGATAAACAGATGGAGTCAGTGTGCCTTTTCAGAGCTGTATTTCGAACTTGAAGCTCAAAGGGCCTACAGGTAAAATTAACAGTGAATAAATATGGCATTTTCAAATATTAATTGTTTGCAGATGGGAATGGTTCCTGAATAAAAGGAATAAAAGGAATCGACACATAAAAATGATCCTAGAAAAAATGGCTTTTGTCCAAACTTTAGAATAATTTGCAAATATTATCATTTTTGCTTTTGCTTTCTGCTCATTTTTATTTTCCTACAGACCTTCCTTAAGGTTTAATAAGACTCACCATGAATCCAGATGTGAAGAAAAGGAAATTTGCACTACCATCACTACCAGTTAGTTATATCCTCCACCCATTACATTGGGCAAATCAATGGATGTATCCCTCAAAATAATACAACTAAAGGCCAATCCATAGTATTAAATTAGCATATTGAGACTGTTGAATGGAATTCTCTGTCCACTAATCTTGCAATTCAACCAACGTGTAATATTCTAGGAAAAGTTGCCAAATCATATATACACATTCACCATTTTTCCACCTGCGTAAGTTAAAAATCTATCAGACTTCCTTCCCTCCATGATGGTTAGTTAGTTCAACTCTTGGTGACTCAATGGAGTAATGCTGGCTATTGCAACCTGTCCTTCACAATAACTGGTAGCTGATGCCAGTGAGGTATAGGAGTTAAGGTGTTGGATAAGACCTGTAGTTATGGTGGGTTCACTGGAAGATTGGTAAGGAGGAATTGGATAGTGGTGTGTACCTATTTCCCTTAGGTGCATGGCACACAGAAGTTTATATTCCTATGTATGTAATGGTTGAGTATGTAATACAAAATTAAGTAAGCATTTATTTTAGTCACTAAAGATTTATACACTGTTTCATCTGGTCCTTTGTATGATACACTTGTATAGAGTGGGATGGTCCAGGACTGGCTTTAGGCTAAGCCCAAGTAGGCACTGGTCTAGGGCACCAAAGCTTAGGGAGCACCAACACCACCCCTCGTTCCATATCATTCTAAAAATGCAAATCTTCACATTGGCAGGAGGTGGCACCATCAGTCAATGTGGCCATTTACCCTTGAGCCAGCACTGGGAAGATCTTCTTATCTTCAATACCTCTTAACCTTGGGATGATCTCATCTTTGGTAGGAGTAGATTAAGCATTCTAAGGACAAGATAAAATAAGCTTAGCCTCTTTGGTCTTGGCAAAATCAGGTGAGATGATGCTATAGAAAACAGGTGAGACTAATTATGCTTTGGAATCTATATAAGCTGTTCAGAAACCCCCCTGGGATGGAAACTCAATGCAGATCTGACTGGCAGAAGGTGCTGCATATTTGATGGCTTTGAAGGGATCCACCCACTGTCATGTCTTTGGGTTTCCATGGGTGGAAGAAGGAGCATAAGATCTTCCTTTTCTCTATCTTTTGTTCTTCAGCTTCTTGAATATGATTTGATTGCTGTATATATTATGTTGTTATGATCTTTTCTCATACTGCCTTGAAATAAAGTGAGTACTCAGTATGAGTTCTCATACTGGTGCGGTCATTGTTTCTAAATCTGAAAGTACCTGTGACCCAACCCTGCTTGGGGACTGAGCAACACAGGGACCCACATTCAAATCTTCCCTAGCCATGGAAACTCACTGTGACTTGGAATCACACTTTCTTAGCCCAATCTATTTCATAGGCTGTTTTTGAGCTCTTGGAGAAAAAGGCAGGATATAAATCTAACAAACCATTTTAAACATAAAATAAGCTTTCTAGAACTCTCTTGAATCCTGTTCACCCACTATATTCATTCACTTCATTTCAACTTCCTAAGCTTGACAAGCATTTTAGTATATTATCATCCACCAACATCACATGATCAAAGTATCTGAATTTCCACTTCTTGACTATCATCTCAGAGAAACAGTGAGTCTTTATTTGGTTCACGATTTACTGATTGCCTTTCCTGGTAGTCTGCAGTGTTTTTTATAAACTTCAATAATTCGAAGCCATTTGTCTTCCTCTCACTTTTTTCTCATTGTCAAGCTTTCCCAGCCATGCCTAATCATTGAAAAGGTCATTGCTATAACTACTCTGATTTCTGTTGTCACTGGGAATGTTCTTATCCTTCAAGATCTTGTATATTTGAAAATCATATATAAGTAGAGAAATATGGGTGGATAAACAACAAATCTGAAATATCATGAAACTAATATATTCTAATACATTGTTAGAAGTTTATGATATTACAAGATATTTTATATCCATTTTCTAATCAAAATCCACAAGTCCCTGTGAGTTTTAAGTTCAAAAATCCTTAGTATAGTTGAAGTAAATAATGTATTAAATCAACACTGTAAATTGTTTATCAAGTTAAGATATGAACTCTAAAACCCAAATCTGGATGTGCATGATTCCATGTATAAGAATGGTTTCCAATTAAATTCTACCTCAGATTTATTCTTTAAATACAAAGTTAGTATAGACATACTCCCACAATTTAGTTAGCCACTCTTCCAATAGAAACCTTTTTCTTTTATTTTCTTTTTTATATCTACTGGTGCTTTAATCATTCTCAAACTTGCTTTCTTTATCTTTTCTTTTTCAATATATACAAACAACATTAAGTAACAACAGGGTGGTGATCTTAATATTAGTAATCAACCTAAGACAGAAACATTTGTTGTATAACAAACACTTTGATAGTACCTGCAGCGATTTTTTATTGTTATACTCAGCTCTGGATGAAGAAGCCAAATACTATTATGCTTATCAACATTGATATTTTAAACCACAATTAAGACTAATAATATTTTTTTCATTTATTGAATATTCATTGGCTTAAACTAGTTAAACAATGGAGTGTTAATATTTTTTTAAATCGGCATTGTATAAATACCACAGTACCAAAATAATACAATGTATGATGTATGCTTTGCAACAATATGATTAATTAATTAATTTTCAAGGATAAATAAAAAATAAAAAAGACATACTCCAACGATTTAGTTAGCCATTCTTCCAAAGAGGGAATCAAAGGTCTTTTCCAATAAAAAGCATATAGAATCCTTGCATCTGTTAACATATACAATGCCAATTCAGTGTATTCTGAAGGGATATATGATTTAGTGGAATTCAGTAAGAATATCTCAGGTTGCAATGGCATTACAATTTTCAGAATTGGTTCCATTCTACAATGAATCATTTTCCAATATTGTTGGTGTTTACAACATTGCCACCATATATAAAATACAATCCAACTGGTTCAATTTATAACATGGGGGGGGGGGGCGTGGATATCCATTTTAGCAATCAAGAGTGATATACTAATGGTAAAACATCTTATACCAATTCTAAATATAATGTTTGAAATAAATAAATTTTCTTCTTCAAATGAAATTCCCACAGTTGCATCTCTATGACTCTATTGTTCTACTTTATAAGAATAGAGCAAATATTTGTTTTTATAAGGAATTAGTCCAATGGGTCAGTAATCTGTACAATCTCTTGTATTCCTTTCTTTGATGTAGCTACATATACTCATCTTTTCCAATCTCTAAGCTACACAGTCTTGTTCCATATTTGTTGAATTAGAGCTATTAGCACTTTAATTGCCTCTTCTCCTGCTCCTTTAAACAATTCAATAGCTACTTCATCTGAACCTAGTGCTTTCCTATCTGGTAGTCTCTGTGATGAATATGGTACTCTGCTTTTTAGTGGAATTTCTTCCAGAATCAATTTTGACTTACAAATCTTTCCGTCATTCAATAATCTGGTTTGTAAAGGAATACAGTATGGATAGGATGGGATTTTGTCCACTCTAACATGGCACCAGCTGATCTTGCTGTTTGTAACTGCTTTGTGCCTGATCTGTTTATGACTCTAGTTTTATACTAGGAATGATTTGGTTCTGGTCCTTATGAAAATTTCATTAAATGGAATAAATTAATTGTAAATCACATAGGTCATGTACTCAAGATCTTAGTTTTCAAAAAGATTTATGCTTGTCTGTATTCTACTTCTGGAGCTGTAACTGGTCACAGGCAGGCCAGCCTTATCATTAATATAATGAAAAAGCACTAAATTGTTACTAATTTGCATACTTGAAATTGGAAGGAAGGAAGGAAGGAAGGAAGGAAGGAAGGAAGGAAGGAAGGAAGGAAGGAAGGAAGGAGTTTATAGAATTTTCTGCCTCAGCAAAATTCATTGGGTTGGTTCAACTAAAGTAGCAATAATTGACCCAGAATAAGTGATCATCATGCCTTCTTGTGATTTTGTATGCAAATAACTAGTCCTTTGTGAGTTATACAGACTGAGAAATTACAAAAATAACTGAGGAACAATGTGGATGTGAATACTAGTAATGAACTAAGCATTTTCAAAAGTAGAAGGGACTGACAAGAACAACTCTGTGTTTCAACATCTTCAGGAGTTTCAAAATGTTTTAATGGATGCTGTTAAGTATGAACCCACTACAGCTGAATTACAATCTTTACTTAATTATAGCCTTCAGCCAATTCATGTTTTAGTTCTATTTAAACTTGGATATAAAGGGTATCTATATGCACATTTAAATAGACTATTCCCTATCAAACACAGAAGAAACCATCAAGCTAGAATCAGGCTCCATTCCTGAGCCAACAGCAGTACATACGTATGTGTTTTGCTTTCCAAATTGTAGCATATTTTGTACTTGGGTTAAAAAGTATGAACTAGTTTCAGTAGATGAGCTGGATCTCCAGTCAAAGATTTGGATTCAGGTCATGCCTTCAGCAGACAAAAGAGCTTCTCCCATCCATAAAAGTTTTCTAATCAAGTGGAACACTTTCGCTGATGGAATGGGGAAGGTCACAATCCTTGCCAAATTGATCTCCTGCAGCTTCCTAGCTCCCCACCCCACCCCCATCCCCGCAAAAAAAGTTCTACAAAGGTGGAGGACTCAATGAAAAAGTGTGATAACTTGTTTTGGGGGGCTGTAGGGGCAAGTGATGAGACATAGTCTATCCCCTCTGTTGCTTGGAGCTCTGCTTGAAAACAATTTTCACTGGTGGAAGGACATATTGCAAATTCATAATAAAGAAGGAATTGATGAATTTTTTTTTTTTGTAGCAGCAACATTAAACTTTAGCAGGGACTCTAATAAAAATGGCTTAACCCTGAAGTCACTGTTTAAATGAATCCTTGTGAAATTTGGCTTTTAGACTGGTTCTATTTT
Organism: Charina bottae; assembly: GCA_023362775.1. NCBI lineage: Eukaryota > Metazoa > Chordata > Lepidosauria > Squamata > Charinaidae > Charina > Charina bottae. Next base: position 45,539,982 of record JALMGJ010000004.1, on the reverse strand, counting down.
TATATAGTTTTAATAACTGATTCTTCTTGTTTGGCTTTTAGACAGGTTCTATTTTTATATAGTTTTAATAACTGATTCTTCTTGTTTGATTCTTAGTTATAACTTTTTTACACAACTGTTAACAAAGGCGGACTGCAGATAATTGATTCCTTTTCTGATAATTCAACAGTCATCAGAGAAGGGGGTGGATAAAAATACAGGCTAAAATCACTGATGCAATTAAAATCGATGGGAGATGTATAAATAAACCACCCAGAGTCCCCTTTGCGGGGGGAGATGGGCGGTGATAGAAGTTGGACAAATAAATAAATAAAATAAATGAATAAAATAAATGATTCTCTAAGTGTACCATTTTGGATTCAGTCATAATTGCAAAGAATTCTATTGCCTTAAGATATTTTTACTTCTAACTAATGTTGCAACAGTTACTCAAAGAGATATTTACCAAACTCAAATGTTGTCTTCTAACAAAACTAGAGAAGTGACTTTGAAGCAGTCTCTGCTTCTTTCTAAGGTGACCATGTGCACTGATTTATTTCCAGGTGGCTTGTAAGAGATCATTAATGATTTCTGCCTGCCTCTGAGAGATGGGTAACTTTCTATGACAGGAACTTTGCTGGGTGTGCATTTTCTGTATGTGTATTTAATAACTGTGCTAACATTATGTTAAGGTGTCTCAAAATGATCAGAAATTAATACTTGCTAATGAGATGGCTCCAGGAACAAACAAAAAGTGCTGGGGCTAGAGCAGTGTTTCTCAACCTTGTCAGCTTGAAGATGTGTGGACTTCAACTCCCAGAATTTCCCAGCCAGCCTTGCTGGGAGTTCAAATCTACCCATATCCAGAGAATCAGAGCATCACCTTCTCTTAGTCTAATTTAATTTACACGGTTGTTTGAAAAAAAGTTTGGCCTTGTATGCCATCCTGAAGGATAATGTAATTAATAACAATATCCACATTTTGTTTCTGTATTGAAGGGAAAGGGAGAAAGAGAAAAGAGAAACACATATTAGGTATATCTTCTTTTGCCCCCCATATATTACACCATATCAACAGCAACACTGGAAAGCACAAAGTCACTTTGCATCACACTGGGCTTATCATTTGCATCAATGTGTAGCCTATAGTTCATTTCCTTTTTTTTTCCTATAATGTTGTTCACAACGTTAGAACTAAATGTGGTCCATGCCTTGTTCGATGTATCCAATAACGTAATTTGGTATGTGCTTACTTCATGTTGAAGCCAGCTTGTTTCAGTGGGCTTGTTCCCTATTCTTGTTTTCTCAATAGTCAGGTTTATTCTTGAGTAAATTTGAATAGGATCGCCATGCAGATACCTAGATATGCTTATTTTAATTTGACAAATCACTTTTTAAATAAAAGTGAAACTCTAAAAACTAAATAGAATCTAACTTTAGCTTTTCTATTTCAAATAATGCTACTGACTTCCCAGTCACTTTTCAACTATGCCCCATTTTGAAGAATTAAATGCTGCAATCTAGCTCAATAATAGTAGCACAATAAATGAAAAAAAAAATTAAAAGACAAGGTCTGCTCAATTCCATGAAGGTTAAACATGCAGATTACAGCATATCCTAGCTACAGTTCAACAAGAATGGTAATATTTAGGGACAATAGTACAGCTTTTGTAATGAGCCTGTAAGATTCATTCCCTGAGAATAGGTAAAGATATATTATACCCCATGAATTATTACAAAATTAAACATCATAAGCAATATTTCAGATCTTTGTGTGATGCATTTGCTAAAAGAACCTTTTGATGTATCATCTTTTGCTGAAGCGTTGTGAGACAGACATGGTCTGAATAAAATTCATTTCATTAGGTAGCCTTATTACATGGTGAGTAAAGATCTATACACTAGGAACATTCTTCCATCATACCCATAATAGCATTGTCTGATGAAGCAAACACTCAGCCTGCAGAAAGATGGCCCAATGATCTCACACTAATGGTTTTCAAAGAATACATTTTCTTTATGGGCATAGCAAAACAACCTCTTTGTTGCAGAAGCCCTCTGCATACAAGATAGGTGTTGAGAAGATTGCTTCTCTCACTCACTCCAGAAAATATGCACATTTCAATCTAGCCAGAGTCCAGACAGATGCCTGCTTCCAGCAATCAGAGCAGCCAGGTGGGGGACCCTCTTCTAGCCGTTGCATTCCTTCTTAGCATTTCACAATCTAGTTCCGTGTTTCTCAACCTTGGCAACTTTAAGATGTGTGGACTTCAACACCCAGAATTCCCCAGCCAGAATTCTGGGCGTTGAAGTCCACACGTCTTAAAGTTGCCAAGGTTGAGAAACACTCATCTAGTTGGTATGAACTCTACTAACACTGCACCAGCACAAGCAGCTGCCATGCAAGAGGGGGGAGAGATGGCTGTTCAAAGCACCATTTGGGCACAAAAGTGTGTTGGATACAGCTAGCATTATTTATTTACATTTATAATTTTAATTTATAAGGCCACTCCAATTCAGAACTGATTCTGGCCCATTTGCATATATATTTAGTTTGTTCTGTATTTATACTGGCTGCATCACTCACATCAAATTTAATACATGTGAACATAGCTGTATAGTCTTCCCTGCTATAGAAAGAAATTATAATTCTTATAATGTCATGATTTGTATCATATTAGATTTATAAAATCTTCTCTGTAATTTATAACCTATGCTTAATTATATTTTCACAGCGTAATCCAATGTATCTCTAATTTATAGTTGGTCTAATTTTCCAGGGAGATTTTACATGATTGCTGCCTATTCATAAAAATAGGTTTGGAGCATTATGTAAAAATTCAAATTTCATTATGATTGGCCAATAATCAGCTTAAATACAGGGCCAGAAAACAAATACTTTTGACAATTACGTTTGTTAATAGTTTGTTTTAATATACTGTAGGCGCAGAGAAGAAACGGCTCCTCTATTACTACCATAATGAAATATGCTAAACCAGGCAGGCCCCCAGTCTCTCAAATCAAAACATTTTGAGATGCTCATACTGTGGCTTAGCAACATTACTGCCAGGTGGGGACCTATAAATCTCAGGAGGGATGGCAGGATGTGATGGAAATAGGCCCATCACAAAAGTGATGCATTAGGTCTCACTTTTGTTCTCCTGGGACTACGAGAAGAATATCTGCTTCTCCAGATTGTCAGGACAACTTGATGGTGGGTATTCGGTTACGGCAGGTTCATCACATCTGTAAGTAGCTCAGCCTGACTTGGTTAGGGAAGGAAAGCAACTTTTGCATGGCACTGGAGCATAATTTACATCTGTCAATAGCTGCTCATTAAGTGGGTTTGTCTTCTTTGGAGCGGATGAATAACTAGGGGAATTGGTGGTAGGACAGCTGTTACTCTTTACCTCCTAATTCCTAATACTTATCCATCACAATTGTTAGAATGATGTTCTGAGAGAGATGCTAAAGAGTGTGTGTGTGTGTGTGTGTGTGTGTGTGTGTGTACACACACACACACACACACACACAATTTCTGTATCTTGTGGCAGAATACAGATTTATACAAAACCATTCATCTGTTGCAAAAAAAAAAAGAGGATAGCATCTCTCTTGACACTGCCAACAACAAGGTCAAGTGGGTTAAGTAAGTGGGGCTGCCCAGTCATCTGCTCTATTCTCTCTGCAGTGCAGAATAAAGTATTTGGGGAGAAACATTAAACCATTATAGTCAGTAAACCTACGACCCAATATAGATGAGTGCCTGGTCAAATCAAGAATTTAAAAATAAATAAGGCAAGTACAGATTTCTCTAATATTGCCAAGTAAGATTAATAGACAGAAGACGTCTACTTCTTGGGAGGAGAGCAATGGCAAATCTTGATAAAATAGTTAAGAGCAGAGACATCACACTGACAACAAAGGTCCGCATAGTTAAAGCAATGGTATTCCCCGTAGTAACCTATAGCTGCGAGAGCTGGACCATAAGGAAGGCTGAGCGAAGGAAGATAGATGCTTTTGAACTGTGGTGTTGGGGAAAAATTCTGAGAGTGCCTTGGACTGCAAGAAGATCAAACCAGTCCATACTCCAGGAAATAAAGCCAGACTGCTCACTTGAGGGAATGATATTAAAGGCAAAACTGAAGTACTTTGGCCACATAATGAGAAGACAGGATACCCTGGAGAAGATGCTGATGCCAGGGAAAGTGGAAGGCAAAAGGAAGAGGGGCCGACCAAGGGCAAGATGGATGGATGATATTCTGGAGGTGACAGACTCAACCATGGGGGAGCTGGGGATGGTGACGGCCGACAGGAAGCTCTGGCGTGGGCTGGTCCATGAAGTCACGAGGAGTCGGAAGCGACTGAATGAATAAACAACAACAACAAGATTAATAGAAAATACAAGTTTTCAAATGAATGTTGAAATCCATTTCAAGATATTCAGTTTAATGTGTTTTGCACTCTGGCTGGAAGCAAAAGCTGAGAAAGAACGTTTTCCCCTCTGTCTTTCTTTGCCTTTGTGCTCCTACTGAGAGGCTATGTCACTACATAGTGAAACTTTGGGCTACAAAAGACTAATGTCCTACAAAATATCAATGAAAAATTTGCCATCCCCAGATTTTTTCTATTCTTTGGCAAAAAGCTACGGATGACCATCTTGCCAAGTTATTACATAATAAATTAACATTGTAACTTATCCCCTTTATAAGTGATTCCTTATTTGCCACCTTTTGAAAATGTCCTCCGTTTAAAAAAAAGGGGAGGTGAAAATGTGCAATGCACTTATTGAATTTTATATTTAAAAAGTGTCTTCTAAACTGCCACAAGAAATAAACAAGAACAGTGGCTTTAAATCCCTTATTAGGGGCTCCTCAATGAGAATATCAGGTAACTTAATTTGGAAAATATTGATCTTTTTTCACAGTGTGTGGCCACACTAAAGTGTGTTGAGTGTATTGTAGTGCTGAAGCTAATTAGATCATGATAAGGCCCAAAGGCCTGCTCTGCCATTTGTAAACTGCATACCCACTGAAAATGATCCTGTATTCTCTGCATTGTCCAGGAAGTCCCTGAGGATATTTAGGGGTTCCTTGGCAGATGTCAAAAGCAGACTCTAGCATGGAAACTACTGAATTAGAAATTATTGAGGAGTTTGATTCTATCCATTCATGCTGAAACGGGGATAATGGTTTTCTGACCCACAACAGAAGTTAATTAATGGAGCAATGCCAGAATGACTGTGTGATCAACAGTTGCAGCTGCTGCAAATTGTTGCTTTGCTTAATGAATTGTCACTGAACAGTTGGCATTTCAGTCACTGAGCTCCTCTATTGTCATTTTTTCACATACAGGAGTTTCCAACTTAGGTGCCAAGGTGTTTTTGACACTTCAAGATGCTTTCTCCAGCCCAAATCATTTTTACAAAATAAAAATGGCCAGATTCATATGGGATTGCATTAAGATTTTTAGATTAGATTTCAAGATTTCAGTAGTTGTGTACAAGATCTCAGAAGAGGGATCTCTAAAATCTTGGGAGGTTTTAGGGGATTTTAAAAAAAAACAAGGCTTGGAGGCACCTGGGAAATTGTGAGAAATCATACAATGGCATGCAGCACCTTAAAAGTCGCAGATTGTGGGTCATGTCTACTCCTACCTGCCAAATAAGAATAACATTGTACATTACAATCTACCCACTCTATACTAAATTAAATCTTTAAGGTTCCACAAGAATCTGTTGTTTTTCATTTTCACATTTCCCATACCAACAGATGTCTTATGACATAACACAGGAATTCTGCTGCACATTGTAAAGTATAACATTTTTAGGACATTTATTTTTGAAATTGTAATTGAATACTTCAGGTCTATGTTGGACTACACAGTTCAATACAGAAGACTTCCCCTGTGGGAAGAACCATTTGTGTATCTGGCTGGGAAAAGTTGGCTTTGCAATCACAATCCACCCACTACACCACTCTCAAATTAAAACGTATGGTCTAGACTTTGAAACTGAATGTTAGAGTATCCAGAACAGTTTTAAAAGAGCTATCTTTGACTTCTGGAGAACATTCAAAGGTTGTTTGTGCTTTTGACCTAAAGATACTTCTTTTCTCAGTATGTACTTTTGTAGGGTGGATCAGACATTCCACTCTGGCATAAAGCAACTGGACCGCTGCTTTTTGGACCAATTGAAGTTTATGAGTTGTCTTCAGAGACAGCCACATCTAGAGTATATTGCAGCAGCCTACAAACAAGTTCATAAGGGCATAAGTTACTGTTGAGAGGGCATCCCAGTCTAAAAATGACTGCAACTGGCACATTAGACAAAGCTGAACCAAGGTTTCTCAGTCATGGTTTCCACAAGCTATTCTAGCAGGAGCCATGAGTCCACGAGGACCCTCAAATTATACTCCTGCTCCTTTAGGGGGAGTGCAGTCCTGTCCAGAGCTAAGACTGGAACCAGAGTGTACAAAGTGTATGTTGGAATGACCTTGGGAGACAGCAGGGAAGAGATGCTGCCTAGGGAACAATGAGATAAAAGAGGGAGGAGCCTTCAGTCCTAATGGTCAGAGAAAGAAACTTAGGAAGGATCTGCCCTAATTGATCAGGCAGTAGAAAGAGACAGCAGGAGATTTATATTTTCAGACTTGCAAGATTCTGTTATTGTAGCCTTACAATAAAGTAGAATTAGCTCATCTGGTCATGTTTCCTGTCTGGTTTACCTGGGAGGGCTGACATCAATCTTGCAAGTCTCCTACTCTCTTCCAAAGAGAGGAATTTCAAGAATGGCGTCTGACCCTCAAGGTCATTCCCACCTACCATTACACAGAGTGAAGCCAAATCTGTTACCAATGAACAGCAACTCTATCCTCAGATATTACCTGAACTTGTTATTATCTCTCACAGGCTTAGGTACCATGTCAGGGCTTCTATAGCATACCTGGTCTGGCCTGAAGTAGTGATATTCAACTGAGTATAATCGGCATACTGGATTCACCAAAACTCCCCAGTGGTTTCATGTACAGTAGATACTAAATCAACATGGGGGAGAGGACCAAGTCCTGGGGCACCCCATATTGAACCACTACAAAGCACTACATCCGGTCTCCAATGCTCACAGGTAGTCCAAAAGGATACCATGGTCAACTATGGGTGATCAACATCTGCTGGGTTTATACGATCCAACCACAGATTCTCCAGACCAAATACATAATAGGCTTTAACCTCTATATTAAGGCACTGGACCATATAATAGTAGGAAATTATTTGAATCAAACTTTTGAACCCTTTTTAGATCATGACATTCTACTACCCAAATTATATTCTCTTTTTCATAGTATTTTGCAAGATTTAATGCCTGGATTTAATTTAGTAGCTTTTAGCATTCAGCTAATATTATCCAGTGAGCATATACTTTCCTTTCTTTCACATATAAAAATTGTTTGGGGCTAGATTATTTTCAGGTATGTCAATGATAGGCCAATCACAAGATGTATTGTTAGTTTTATTTTATTTTTCTGAGAAAATGTTGTACTTGGGAATGTTCAAAAGTCATGTGAAGTGAGTAAGGAAGTGTTTATATGAAAATGGCAACCAATTCAAACATTCAATTTATATAATTTATTCAAAATTTATATAGTAAATTATCTATGGGCCTGATTATATCATGACATTATACAATCACTGACATTATACAGTAGCAACAATATACTAGCATGAATCTACTGATACATGTTTCATTAATTAATGTTAATTAATCATGGTTAACATAGTCTAAGAACAATACAAATACATTTAAAATGGAAATATTAAAAAGTTAAAACTGTAAGTAAAAGAAATATAAAATGAGTATGATTGACAATTAAATCAACAGATTAAATCCTATTCAAAAATTTAACACCCCCTCCCCCAAAACTACAGGGACTCAATGACCACCCTATATCAAGGTTTGGGAGAATCACCAAGTCTTCAGGGACTTTCTGAACATCATCAGGGTGGGAGTCATATGGATCTCTAGGGGGATGATGTTCCAGAGGGTATGTGCCACAACAGAGAAGGCACGCTTCCTAGGTCCTCCTAGATGGCACTGCTTAACCAAAGGGACCAGGGGTATACCCACTCGGAATTCTAATCCTGCCTTAGGCATGGAAGCCAAATGGATAACTTTGGGCTAGTCCACTGCCTCTCTTGGCAAATCACTGCCAAAAATGTTGCCAAGAAAAATGCACGGACTTGTCCATATAGTTGCCAGGAGTCAAGACTGACTCAAAAGCATACAGACACACATGCAAAAAAAAAAAAAAGCTGTGTGAGACCTTAAAGGTATTTCATATTTTGTCCAGAAACAAATTGCAGCCATAGCACAGGTGTAGTATGTATATTATGTATAAAATATCTCTCTGAGTTCCCCTTAAGACCTGACTGCCAATTTTGTACCAACTGAAGTCTGGGTACTAGACACAAAGGCAGCCCTGCAAACAACACGTTGTTATAGTCAAGCCTGAAGGTTATCAGTGCATGCACAAAATTTTAAGGTCATTTTCTTCCAAGAAGGGACATAGATAGTGTATCAATCAAAGCTGATAAGATATTGCTCCTGCTGTTCCCTCAGTCTGTGAAATCAAAGAGTGAGAAACAATCCCTTCTGGGATAGTTTAATCCCATTCAGAACAGGAAGATATACCATGTCTCTGCAATTATCCATCTTGTTTAGATTCAATTTCAATTTACTGTTCCTCATTCAGCCCATTATTGTCTGCAAGCAAGCATTCAGGTGAGCCACGCCATGTGCTGTGTCACAAGAAATACATACATCTTAGTGCCATCAGCATACTGATAGCACCCTGCTCCAAATATCCTGATGATCTTCCCCAGCAGTTTCACACAGATATTAAAAAGCATTGGAGACAGAATGGAGCCCTGAGGGACCCCATACAATAGCTCCTATTTCAAGGACCAACTGTCTCCAAGTAATACTATCTGAAAGGTCTGAACGATAGGAATAGAATACTGCAGAGGCATGCCCCTCATCCTGAATCTCTCAAGCAATCCAGAAATTTATTTATTTATTTATTTATTTATTTATTTATTTTATTTATTTATATAACCGCCCATCTCCCCCAATGGGGAACTCTGGGCGGTTTACAATAAAATAGTTAAAATAAAATATAAAACATCAGAATACAATATATGTAAAAAATAATAAATAATTATAAATCCAGATGGACGATGGAATTAAAACGAAGGACATTATAAAATTAAGGAATTAGCCAACCCCATGAGGAACTATCCTTTCCTCCTTCCCATGCGAGGCGGCAAAACCAGGTCTTCAGCTCTTTCCTAAAGGTCGGGAGGGAGGCGATCTGTCTCAACTCTGGGGGCAAGATGTTCCACAGTGTGGGTGCCACCACAGAGAAGGCCTGTCTCCTAGACCCCATCAGATGACATTCTTTGATTGATGGGGTTCGTAGCAGGCCCTCTCTGAATGACCTGGTGGGGCGGGTCGATAAAATGGGGATAAGACGGTCCTTCAGGTATTCTGGTATTCAGGTATTCAAATTGCTTGAAGATATTGAGAGCTGGTGAGAGGTCAAGCCAAACCAATAGGATCACACTCCCTCTGTTGATCCCCAAAGATCATCCATCAGGCCAGCCAAGGCATTTCAACTCTTTAGCCTGCTCCAAAGCCTGTATGAAATGGGTCAAGATAATCCACTTCCTCCAGGACTGCTTGCCGTTGAGAAGCCTCCACTGTCTCTGTCACCTTACCCAAATAGGGGAGAATAGAATCCTTTTAACTTTTTAATTCAACCCTGACTGCTCATTGGAAGGACAGATACTGAAGCTGAAGCTCAAATAATTTGGCCACCTAATGCGAAGAGAGGACTCACTGGAAAAGACCCTGATGCTGGGTAAGACTGAAGGCAAAAGGAGAAGGGGACGGCAGAGGATGAGATGGTTAGATAGCATCACCGATGTAATGAACATGAATTTGAGTAAACTCCGAGAGACAGTGGAGGACAGGAAGGCCTGGCGTGCTATGGTCCATGAGGTCACGAAGAGTCGGACACGACTAAACGACTGAACAACAACAACAAACTTTTTAATTATTGCCATGCTTATTCAGGTTAAGATTATATTATTCACACTGTTGTATTTTTCTTATGTTAATTGGTTTGATAAATAAACATTGCTTAAAGGATCATTTATTTCCACTTGAGGCTATTTGGAGACGTAGATGTACACTTTTATTTTTTTCTAGTCCCCTATCATCAAGGCTGACCCAAGTGATTTTGCTGCCTAAAACAGACCCCAAATCCCCATTCCACCACCACGACACCAATTAGGACCAATTCTGCACCATTCAAATATCGAGTCCTGGCTTCCTCTACCCCCCACTGCCCTTCTTGGAGTTGAGAGGAGTACATGTTTCATGTTGAATGTCAAGGCTGGCCTTTCCCACAAAAAAAACCCTCCTTTTCCCCTGCAGCCTTTGCACTTGATATTGCCACATAGGTTCAAGAACAAGGAGTTTGTTTTAAAGAAGATACTGGAAAGTAAAATGTTCTGAGCTGTTTGATTGACTTAGGCACTTTTCCAAGTGTTTCTGTTTCCCCCTTTCCAACAGAAAAATCCCAAACTAATAAAAGGAGATCCTTGAGAATTAATTTGCTTCTGGAATATATTCTCTGTATGCTGATAATTCACAAATAGCTATTTTTAATACGTAACACATGGGGTTCGCCAAATTCATATGTTCTTGGAATGTCACAATATGTATCACCTATTTCAGAGATCAGGGTATGCAGCAAATTCTGACAAAGTGAATTTTAAAGGTTGTAAAGCATCCTTCTTCAAGGTGGTGTCCTTTGAGTATGTCAATCATGCTGGCTGGGAATTAATGGAGCTGGATTCCAACTACTCCAGCGGGCACTAGGTCAGTGAAGACAGTTGTAATTGATGTGATATACTTTAAAGACAGTCTATCTTAAGAAGAGAAAAGTCTTCCTTTAAATGCCCATATTAAAAACCTGATAGGTAACCACAGAGTTTCAATATCAGAGAGACAAGAGGCTGTCTTGTATTTCTTATCCAGTGTCCCCTGATGCTACTACAATATTGTGGTCCCATCGATCATCCTCCATCTGAAGGACAGCACAAACACAAATAGTCTTCATGTGATTAAAAATAAAAAAAAAGTTACCATAAGGTAACTGGTCCATGTTGCTGAACTTGTGTGCGTGTTCATGCAAAATCTGATCATTTCCAGCAAGGGAACTGCATCCAAATGTATTCACTCTCAGTTCTTTGGATGCAGCCAGCAATGAAGATAATGGTTGGGATTTTGTCATCAGCTGAATGATGATTCCATTAGATGTTTGCTGTTAGAATTCTCTTTAGTGAAGTGTAGCAGTGAGAAGACAAATTGGCCTTTATGAACTCTTCACTATTAACACAATTTGTTTTGCCACCAGTTGACAACTTTAGGAAATTGCTTATAATTGGCTGCTATGTGGAGCACAAAGCTCTGTGCCATTATTATGATATTGATTTTCAATAATTCCCTCCCCCTCTCTTCCTTTCCTAGCTTCTTCTTTTAGATGCTTTACCTCCCTCCCCCTATTTTTCTGCCATAGAGGCAGTCACAGAAAGTAGTAGAAGAGGATCTGTCATACATCTGGAAGTTCAATGTAAAAAGAAACATATAAACTGCTCATCAGGAACAGCTGAAGTAAATATTTTTTCGCATGCAGGATTACATTTTCACACCGAAAGAAGGGGGAAAGAATGGATATATGTAAGTAAAGAAGGACAACCCTGTAGGATATTCATTGTAGTCAAAGAATGAATTGTATTGCCAAGAAGGAGAAAGAAGACAAGTTTTGTTTTTTGTTTTAATTTATTTATTTTGTATGGCATAGCAGAATACAGCATTATTGTTTAAAAATTCACAGAACAATATATAAATATGTATAAAATGTAAAACGTTGAAACGATAGATTGTTTTAAAAACACACACTACGAATACTAAATGGGATTATAAATAAAATTAAATTATGTGTGAGCAGTTACTAGAGTGGCTAAACCTATGGCCGGGTATCTAGATCGTTTAGCCATTGGACAGCAGTGCCCTCAAGATGATGTAGTCCTTGCAGGGAGCCAGGGAACCTTCTGAGGGGGCATTCCATCGCAATGTGATACAAAGTTTGCAGGAGCTTCCCGCAGTCACAGTTAGAATTATCGACCAGCCCCCATTTATGTTTCCAATATTGGCACCTGCCATGATTAGTTCGAATCTGGTTAAGAGCTGTCCAGTTTTTCCTCAGAAGATCAAAGCCATGAGGGCGTTGTACTGGGTCAGACACTAAGTCAAACAGATCCGGGTTAGAAATAACCCACTCCTGGCACCATTCTGTCTCAGTATCAAAATCTTCTCTGACTAATTGCTGTCTGAGTTTCCACGGCAGGTTCCAAGATTTGAGTCTAGGTGTTTGATTGTGGCAGTCTTCATGTATAGGTAGTAATCGGTTTGCCTTGCATTTCAGCAATGGGTGCAATGTAGACTAGCCTCCTCGTGATGCACCCCGGGCAACGTGACTTGTCACGGCTAAATAGTCTACACATCTGGCTGCTGGACCTCACAAGGATTTCCCAGCAAGAAAAAGCAGCATGAACACCGAAAATAAAAATAATGGCTCTTTTGTTTTAATTCATTAAGTAACACAGAACATCGTTACAACAGTTGATGATGACTCTAGAGTTTTTAGAACTGGAAGCTAAACAACTAAACAACTTTTAATGTCTACATCTATGAAATACATCTACCATCCCATTTCTCTTCTGCTGCCCTTCATTAATTTAATCTAATTTTGCATAAGAACCCTCTTCTCCAAATATGTACATCTCAGTAGTTAGTTGGCATTATTTATTGCCTGATAACCACCTTTACAATACTTACTTTCTCTCTCTCTCCCTCTCTTTCTTAATTGAAAGCACATGCAATCATCCCTTTTGCCAAACTATACGTTATCCTGCTCTGACTCTCTCTCTGTCTTATTTTCAGATAAAAGAACAATGTTGCTTGGAAAATCTGTGAAGACAATTTGCTGGTGCTTCTCAACATATAGACAGTTTAGAGCATAGTGACAAGCACAAGTGCTTACCATAAACACAGGAAAGCTGTCAGTGATGCAGACAGTTCCTCCCTAATCAATTAATTCAGAGTTTGGAGGTCAAAGGGAACAGGGATGTTGGGTGAGGCCTCTTTTTTATGTTTCATGTGGTAAACCAGTCTGTTCCCCAATATTGCATGGATTTGGATTCTGACCCACTTTTCTCAGAAGGTAGCAGTAGAATTCTTTCAATTCTCTCCTCCTTACTTCTTTGCTCCTGAGATGTCAAGCAATTACAGTGAGATACTAGAAAAAGTCAAGTTCTGAAGATTTATCCCTCCCAGGAGATTTTTGTCCAGATCTCCTATAAAACTCCATCCAATCTTTGATCTTCCAACAACTTGTTCTCTTCTCAGTTACTCGAAACCCAGCATTATTACGAAGCGTAAGTCAATCGCTTTAAACTTTTCAAATATTTATTCTCTTGCTTCCCAATGGGATGTTAACAATAAAAAGAGCGAAGGGCTTCTACATTTGTTTTTACTTTACATAAATGAATTAGGCAGTTTCGACTAGTCCCGTTTATACCCTCAACAATGTAAACTAAGGGACATAAAAGGCACTTGGTACCCCCTTGTGCTGAATAAAAAACCAAGAGCATTTAGGAAGGTATCTCCTTTTTTTTCTGTTCCTAAATATGAATGAATGTCCTGGTCTCCCTTTTCACAAAGGAAGCATGCAATACTAACAGCCAATTGTTTGCCTTCATTTTTTTAAGGGGAAAAAAAACTTCAAAGGTTTCACTTGATTATATGCCTTTCCCCATGTTTCATCCCTCATAACCATTGTTTAGTGATTTTTTATTAGAAAAGCATGGCTGTACTTATGGAAAAAAATCTTTCTTTGAAACTAGGAGGAGAGAGTGTTTTTCCTAGCATTAGGCTGTTAGTTTTTAATATCAAGTTTGCACTGGGGTTGTCTCCTGGTGCAATTTGGAATCATAAGCCAGCAAAATGAAGCCAGTAGGAAGGGAAATAATGAAGGAGGGGAAGTTCCCCTTTGAAGTGTGGGCAGCAAATCCACACAGCTTTTCTCTACTCCTATTTTCCCCCATAAAGGTTCTACAGTTCATAAAATATGGTGTATTATTTAAGCTTCATTCTCCTACGCCCTAATCTTTACATAGAAGAACAGATTAATGTTAATGTTAGTATGGGAGGAAGAGGAAAGGGCCATTAAAACTGAGAACAAATAGCTGGTATAATAATAAATTATTGCTTAGTTCATGAACTCACCCTTATTCTAAGAGAATATCAGCATCTGCCTTGGCTGAATGCTGAAGCTACTACCAATCCACTCATGTTCAGTGAAGAATCAAAAAGGTAGGGAATTGTTCGATAAAATGGCATTCATACTTCACCAGTCATTGCAAACGTGGCTGTTACATGTCAGCCCTTCAAGATAGACCAGACTAGGAAACCGAAGCTATGAATGCTAATACTCCTTTTATTATAAGGTTACCATAACAGAATCTTGCAAGTCTGAATGTGCCTCCCTGTTTATCTACAAGAGAATTAGGGAGGGTCAAGCCGGAGATGCTCTCTCAAATTACATTTCTGCCTTGGACTCAAATTTCTTTTGTCTGACCATTGTCTTGGTTGTGGCTCTTCCTGGAGCCTTCCTTGGAGAAGGCATCTTTCTGGTTCTGATACTGAATGTGAGAAAGTGGCATTAGGAAGTTTATACACATCTTCAGCGAAAGAGCTGCCTTAATTGAGGATGAGCAAATCACAGAAATTAAGCAATCCCTGTGTGAAACAAATCCTACTGTAATTTAGGAGCTCTAATAGCCCAAATTTCCTACATGAGAAATTTCCTATATATTTCAGGAAATCAACATTCATCCTTTCTTGTTAGCAGAGGAAAGTATGCCCTCTTTAAGCTTTGTCCATCTTTCACTGAGAGTGAGGAGGAGGAGGAGGAGGAGGAGGAGGAGGAGGAGGAGGAGAAGGAGAAGGAGAAGGAGAAGGAGAAGGAGAAGGAGAAGGAGAAGGAGAAGGAGAAGGAGAAGGAGAAGGAGAAGGAGTCCAGTGAGTTCTACTGCTCTTTCCCAATTAACTACCATCTTGGAGCTGTCCATGGTAAGACATATCATATCTACCCAAACGCTTTACTATTTGTTTGTGACCTGCTTCCCAGCAGTCCATCAGCCAGGTCCTAGTTTACTGGTTTTATTTAGTCACAGTTGATATAGCCCCCCAATAACACTGATATCTCAGAGCACCTCATCAAGATTTTATATCAAAAATATCAGCAAAATAGTTTGTGTGTAAACATTTACAGCAGAGAGAGATGTAAAGCAGGGGAATAAAAGAACAAATTTTACAGTTTAGATAAATAAAAAGTCCATTTTCTAGCACCAAATTGCCTCTTCTAGCAAGTTTTTGGAAGTCATCATTCCTAAATTGGCTGACTTGCTACCACGTCAGAAGAATATTTATGGAGAGATCCAAAATATGTTGCAGACTCATATCATTTTGCTTTTTTATGTACTTATAAGTTAAGGGACATATTCAAATGCTGCCACTGACATTATCAGATTCATCTGTTTCTTGATGATCTTATTTGGTATATTTGTGGAAGCTACTTCACTAATATTGATATCAGAATCCAATCCCTGTAAAAACTATGTGACCTATGATTTTTGCCATCCTCTCTAAGTTAGAATT
This sequence comes from Charina bottae, assembly GCA_023362775.1. Lineage (NCBI taxonomy): Eukaryota > Metazoa > Chordata > Lepidosauria > Squamata > Charinaidae > Charina > Charina bottae. The sequence continues at coordinate 45,524,159 of JALMGJ010000004.1, read as the reverse complement.
CAGTCTTCAGGTGCATTGCAAAATGCTGTTCTATCACCAGTGTTGAAGAACATAAGAATAATAGAATAGCCTTGTTGGATCAGGTCAAGGCAATTCTTAGTTCAGTACTTTGTTTCTCACAATGGCCAAGAAGATGCTATAGAGTGCTTAAAAGCAGGAGATGAAGACATACCTTTTTCCCACTGTTGTTCCTCTGCAGCTAGTATTTGGAAGCATGTTGCTCCCAACCAGGACATAATACTGTGTTTTTATTTTATTTTTTATTTTGTTTATTGCCCATGATATGTTTATCCTCCATGAATTTATTTTAGACTTATCTAAAGACTTATCTCATGATTACTCAAGAGCCTTTGATGAGGAACTTTGTCACAAGCTTTTTAAAAATACAAAGAAAAAATATTGACCAGGCCATCCATCAACGTTCCTATTGACAGTCTCAATAATCTCTGGAAGGTTAGTGTGGCAGGATTTATCTTTGATGATTTGTTGTTGTTCAGTCATTTAGTCGTGTCCGACTCTTCGTGACCTCATGGACCATAGCACGCCAGGCCTTCCTGTCCTCCACTGTCTCCTGGAGTTTACTCAAATTCATGTTCGTTACATCGGTGATGCTATCTAACCATCTCATCCTCTGCTGTCCCCTTCTCCTTTTGCCTTCAGTCTTTCCCAGCATCAGGGTCTTTTCCAGTGAGTCCTCTCTTCGCATTAGGTGGCCAAAGTATTTGAGCTTCAGCTTCAGTATCTGTCCTTCCAATGAACAGTCAGGGTTGATTTCCTTTAGGATTGACTGACTTGACCTCCTTGCAGTCCAAGGGACTCTCAAGAGTCTTCTCCAGCACCACAGCTCGAAAGCATCAATTCTTTGGCGCTCAGCCTTCCTTATGGTCCAACTCTCACAGCCATACATTACTACTGGGAAAACCATAGCTTTAACTATACGGACCTTTGTCGGCAAGGTGATGTCTCTGCTTTTTAATATGCTGTCTAGGTTTGCCATAGCTTTCCTCCCAGGGAGCAAGCGTCTTTTAATTTCATGGCTGCAGTCACCGTCTGCGGTGATCTTGGAGCCCAAGAAAATAAAATCTGTCACTGCTTCCATTTCTTCCCCTTCTATTTGCCAGGAAGTGATGGGACCAGATGCCATGATCTGAGTTTTTTTAATGTTGAGTTTCAAGCCAACTTTTGCACTCTCCTCTTTCACCCTCATCAAGACGCTCTTTAGTTCCTCTTCGCTTTCTGCCATTAGGGTGGTATCGTCTGAATATCTGAGGTTGTTGATATTTCTCCCGGCAATCTTAACTCCGGCTTGTGATTCATCCAGCCCGGCATTTCTCATGATGTACTCTGCATATAAGTTAAATAAGCAGGGTGATAATATACAGCCTTGTCGTACTCCTTTCCCAATTTTGAACCAATCGGTTGTTCCATGTCCGGTTCTAACTGTTGCTTCTTGACCCACATACAGGTTTCTCAGGAGACAGGTAAGGTGGTCTGGTACTCCCATCTCTAAGAATTTGCCACAGTTTGTTGTGATCCACACAATCAAAGGCTTTAGCATCGTCAATGAAGCAGAAATAGATGTTTTTCTGGAACTCTCTTGCTTTTTCCATGATCCAGCGAATGTTGGCAATCTGATCTCTAGTTCCTCTGCCTCTTCGAAACCCAGCTTGCACTTCTGGTAGTTCTTGGTTCACATACTGCTGAAGCCTAGCTTGTAGGATTTTGAGCATAACCTTGCTAGCATGTGAAATGAGCGCAATTGTACGGTAGTTTGAGCATTCTTTGGCATTGCCCTTCTTTGGAATTGGAACGTAAACTGACCTTTTCCAATCCTGTGACCACTGTTGAGTTTTCCAAATTTGTTGGCATATTGAGTGCAGCACTTTAACAGCATCATCTTTTAGGATTTTAAATAGCTCAGCTGGGATACTGTCTTCTCCGCTAGCTTTGTTGTTAGTAATGCTTCCTAAGGCCCACTTGACTTCACTCTCTAGGATGTCCGGCTCAAGGTCAGTGACCATACCATTGTATTTATCAGGGACATTAAGATCTTTCTTGTATAGTTCTTCTGTGTATTCTTGCCACCTCTTCTTAATCTCTTCTGCTTCTGTTAGGTCCCTGCCTTTTTTGTCCTTTATCATGCCCATCTTTGCACAAAACGTTCCCTTGATATCTCCGATTTTCTTTTTTTTATGCATAAATTTTATTAAGATTTTAAAATATACAAAGTTAAAAGTTAGAAATGAAACAGAAATAGAAATAGAAATTAAAGAAAGAAAGAAAAAAGTGTAGGAAAGTAAAAGAAAAGAAAAAGAAAAAGATATAGAAATAGATTAACTTCCGCTCCATCTCTGGTCATAGGAATAAAAGAAAATTATCTTACATGTTAACTTTTTGTATAATATACATAAACATTTCTTGTCTAATATATTCTATTTATATATAACTATTCTTCAAAACCCCATACAAGCTTTGCCCCTCCTGCTTTTTGCAAATAATCCATCAATGGTTTCCACTCTTTAAGATAGTAACTGTTGAGTTTTCTTTTAATAAACATGTCAATTTATCATTTTCTGCCATATCCATTAGTTTTAAAATCCATTCTTGTATCGTTGGTGTAGTTTGATTTTTCCAGTTTTGTGCATAAAGAAGTCTTGCTGCTGTAATCATATATTGTATAATTCTAATATACTGTTTTTCTATTTGTACATCTAATATTCCCAATAAAAATAATTCTGGTTTAAATGGGATTCGAATTTGTAATATGTTTTGCATCAATGAATGTATTTGAGTCCAAAATTTCTTTGCTACCTTACATGTCCACCACATATGATAAAAAGACCCCTCTTGTTTTTTACATTTCCAACAAATGTTGGAAACAGTCCCATACATTTTAGCAAGCTTTTGTGGGGTCATGTACCATCTATACATCATCTTATAAAAAATTTCTTTCAAATTGTAACACAAAGTAAATTTTAGTCTTTTATTCCACATATCTTCCCATTGTTGCATTTGTATTTCGTGGCCAATATTTTTGGCCCATTGAATCATGCATTCTTTGACTTGTTCTTCCACCATTTCTCCTTTTAACAATGATTTATACATTTTAGCAATTAAATGGTCATCTGTTTCACATAATTGTGTCTCAAATTCCGATTTAGTTTGTTCAAATTCAAGATTTTTTTAATCTAATTTAAACTTCTCTGTAAGTTGCATATAAGAAAGCCATTGAAAAGTGTATCCTTGTAGAGCAAGTTCTTCTTTTGATTTAATTATATAGTGTCCTTGTTCCTTTTTTAAGAAATCCTTATAAGTCAACCATTTGTCTTTATTTCTTACTTCTGTTCTATGAAATGCTTCTTGCATAGAAATCCATAAAGGTCTCTTATAGCATAAAATTGGTTTATATTTATTCCAAATCCTTAACAAAGATCTTCTAATATAATGATTTTTAAAGTCCACATTAACTTTGGCTTTGTCATACCACAGGTATCCATGCCATCCAAATATCTCCGATTTTCTTGAAGAGATCTCTAGTCTTCCCCATTCTATTGTTTTCCTTTTTCCTCAATTTCTTTGCATTGTTCATTTAAGAAGGCCTTCTTATCTCTCCTTGCTATTCTCTGGAAATCTGCATTCAGTTGTTTATATCTTTCCCTTTTTCCCTTGCCTTTTGCTTCCCTTCTTTCCTCAGCTATTTGTAAAGCCTCATCAGACAGCCACTTTCCTTTCTTGCATTTCTTTTTCTTTGGGATGGTTTTAGTTGCTGCCTCCTGTACAATGTTACGAACCTCCATCCATAGTTCTTCAGGCACTCTGTCTACCAGATCTAATCCTTTAAATCTATTCCTCACCTCCACTGTATATTCATCAGGGATATGATTTAGGTCACACCTGAGTGGTCTAGTGGTTTTCTCTACGTTCTTCAATTTAAGCCTAAATTTTGTGATAAGAAGCTCATGATCTGAGCCACAGTCAGCTCCAGGTCTTGTTTTTGCTGATTGTATAGAGCTTCTCCATCTTTGGCTACAAAGTATATAATCAATCTGATTTCGGTATTGACCATCTGGTGATGTCCATGTGTAGAGTCGTCTCTTGTGTTGTTGGAAAAGAGTGTTTGCTATGACCAGCGTGTTTTCTTGACAAAACTCTATTAGCTTTTGCCCTGCTTCATTTTCTACTCCAAGGCCGAACTTGCCTGTTATTCCAGTTATTTCTTGACTTCCTACTTTAGCATTCCAGTCCCCTATGATGAAAAGGACATCTTTTTTGGTGTTAGTTCTAGAAGGTGTTGTAGGTCTTCATAGAACCGGTCGACTTCTTCAGCAACAGTGGTTGGGGCATAGACTTGGATTACTGTGATGTTGAATGGTTTGCCTTGGATTCGAACTGAGATCATTCTGTCGTTTTTGAGGTTGTACCCCAGTACTGCCTTTCCCACTCTTTTATTGACTATGAGGGCTACTCCATTTCTTCTAAGGGATTCTTGCCCACAGTAGTATATATAATGGTCACCTGAATTAAATTTGCCCATTCCTGTCCATTTTTAGTTCGCTGATTCCCAAGATGTCGATGTTCAATTTTGTCATCTCATGTTTGACCACATCCAGCTTACCTTGATTCATAGATCTTACATTCCAGGTTCCTATGCAATATTGTTCTTTACAGCATTGGACTTTCCTTCCACTTCCAGACACATCCACAACTGAGCGTCCTTTCAGCTTTGGCCCAGCCGCTTCACTCTTTCTGGAGCTACTCGGAATTGCCCTCCGCTCTTCCCCAGTAGCATATTGGACACCTTCCGACCTGAGGGGCTCATCTTCCGGCGTCATATCTTTTAGCCTTTTGATACTGTCCATGGGGTTTTCTTGGCAAGGATACTGGAGTGGGTTGCCATTTCCTCCTCCAGTGGACCACGTTTTGTCAGAACTCTCCGTCATGACCTGTCCGTCTTGACCTGACTTCATTAAGTTACACAAGCCCCTTCGCCACGACAAGGCATTTTCTAGAGTCTCACTGATTCCTTCCTGGATCTAATGGATTTCTCCAGCAAATGGAGCAATAGTTCCATTAGTTAAGAGACAGTATCTGAAAAGAAATGAAAGGACCTCAAAAATCAAAACTAGGTGGCTGAAGATTACATGATGTTTGATCAATATCCCCTGAGGATCCCTTGCAGTCTTCTCCTAGCCTCTTCCTCTGAAACATACACAATAACTCTACTAATTAATTCTAAGCAGAGCTGAATTCCAACTTTTTTAAATAGTGGTTCACCTCTGTCAAGAATAAAATGGCAGGTTAAACGCTTTGATAACATGAGGTTAAGTTAAACATAATCCAATGCTGAGTACGCACATTTCCTTCAGCATTATTATGGAGACATAAAGGCAGAGCTCAGGGTTCCCTGCATTTAGGGTAAAAGGGTATTTTTGGTGTCCTATCTGAATATACATTGCAATGAAGATACTTATCCAGATACCTCAGCCCAGGTACCTGTTTCTATGTGTGGCCTCTATTTTCATGAGAAATCTTTGCCTTTTACTATTTAGAAGATAATGACAAAAAAGAAAATGAAAAGCAACCCAGTTGAGAGAAACAATAGAATGAAAATATTTCAGGAAAGAAAAGGGCAGGGGCGTGGGACACCAAAGCACTTGAAAGCACATGGAAAAAAATAGATGTGAAAATATTTTAAATCAAAGCAGAAGGTAAAGCTAAATAAGATTATTCTTATTAAGGATCTTGATGTGCCACATTCACAGTAATGCTTCATTTCCTGCAGACTATGGGTAAATCAAAGCTTACTTTGGGTTTCCATATCTGCCTAAGATCTTCTCTCCAAGAATTTATTATATTGGCATTTTCCACATCAACATTACCTCTGGTCCAAATTTGGATAATGGATTATAACAATATATTAACCAGTACCAAGTGTTAAACTTTTATCCCATTTAAAATGGATACTTAAATGTAAAGAAAAATAAATACATAAAAAGTGTGAATGTTTCCACAGTAATAGGCAATCAAGAGCTGAGGAAACAATTTACTTTGGTCAAAAGTGGAAAAATGCAAAAAAGGGAAATAAAAGTCTAACTAACTGGTGGCACATTTTGCTGTGAAAGTATGTGCGAGGAAACTCAAAGTGAGTCAGAAAAAGCAAAACAGATGTGTGCAACGTCTGGCTGAGCTTTTGTTTTAGCTACATAATCTCAAATCACCTATTTGATTTCATTTTAGAAGGGATTACTTTAGCAGGCAGTTTGGATTAAGGGCAACACCTATAAATAAACATCTGACTCCTAAAATTTAAATACAAACTAAGAGCCCCATTTGGTGTGGTCAATCCATACATGAATAGAAAACTAAAATAGAATTTTTCTAAGCTTGGGTTCAATGCAAGGTCTAAAATGTTAATGAGAAAAAAGATGCAAAATAATAATAAAAATTATAATAACTATGGGATCATAATTCAAACCTGTGCCAAGTTGGCTAGAAATTATTGATTTGATTTGATTTGATTTGATTTGATTTGATTTGATTTGATTTGATTTGATTTGATTTGATTTGATTTGATTTGATTTGATTTGATTTGATTTGATTTCTATAGCCACCCATCTCAACAAGTGATGGGAGTTGTAGCTAAACACAGTGTTGATAATAGGTTATTTGGCTATGCTATGAGAATTTTTGTTTTCTTTCATTCCTGTCCTCTTTTACTGTTAGCTAAACAACACCAACTGTAACAGTAGCATGGTGCAAATCATCCTCAAGGGCAGTAGCAATATAAAAGAAATTGCTGTGGTCCAACTATGAGATGGTAAGGGTATGAGTTATAGTCACCATCTTATATCATGTAATGTAATCCTTAGTATGGAAGATTTATACCTCTAAAAAAAGTTAAGAGACATTTCTGGGGGGCGGGGGGGAATCATTAACTGTGAAATACAGTTAACTATGAGATATTAAATTATTTTTAATTTAACCTAAGTTAAAGTCTTCAAGCTAGTTCCTGTGAAACAGGAAAAGAGAGGATGGATGGATGGATGGATGGATGGATGGATGGATGGATGGATGGATGGGTGACAGATAGAAGATATTTGTTTTGGACCCAACCTCCTGAGTTGCTTTAACAGATGAACTACCCAGTTGTTCGTATTTGTCTGAAATAGTGTAGATATTCTCCAGCAAAGGAGATCGTTACCTTCTCGTGGTGCTGGAGCTTGAGCACCTCAATGAAACCATGAGCTAAACCGTGAAGGGACACGCAAGACGGGAAGGTCGTGACAGAGAGGTCAGACTAAATACGATCCCTGGGGAAGGTAATGGCAACCCACCCCAGTATTCTTGCCGTGAAAACTAAATGGATCAGTACAACCAGAGATATGTCGGTATACCATCGGAAGATGGGACTCCCAGGTCGGAAGATGGTCAAAATGCTACTGGGGAGGAACAGAGGATACGTTCAGCTAGCCCCAGATGTGATGACGCAGCTAGCTCAAAGCCGAAAGGACGGCTAGCGGCCGACGGTGCTGGTGGTGAACGACGAATCCGATGTTCTAAAGATCAACACACCATAGGAACCTGGAATGTAAGATCTATGAGCCAGGGCAAATTGGATGTGGTTATTGGTGAGATGTCAAGATTAAATATAGACATTTTAGGTGTCAGTGAACTGAAATGGACTGGAATGGGCCACTTCACATCAGATGACCACCAGATCTACTACTGTGGACAAGAGGACCACAGAAGAAATGGAGTAGCCTTCATAATTAATAATAAAGTGACTAAAGCAGTGCTTGGATACAATCCAAAAAACGATAGAATGGTCTCAATTCGAATTCAGGGTAAGCCATTTAACATCACAGTGATCCAAATATACGCCCCAACCACAGATGCTGAAGAAGCAGAAGTAGATCAGTTCTATGAGGATCTGCAGCACCTACTGGATAAGACACCAAAAAGAGATGTTATTTTCATTACAGGAGACTGGAATGCTAAGGTGGGTAGTCAGACGACACCTGGAATTACAGGCAAGCATGGTCTGAGAGAACAAAATGAAGCAGGACATAGGCTGATAGAATTTTGCCAAGACAACTCACTGTGCATAACAAACACTCTCTTCCAACAACCTAAAAGATGACTTTATACATGGACTTCACCAGATGGTGGACACCGAAATCAGATTGACTACATCCTTTGTAGCCAAAGGTGGCGGACATCTATACAGTCGGTAAAAACAAGACCTGGAGCTGACTGTAGTTCAGATCACAAACTTCTTATTGCAAAATTTAGAATCAGACTAAAGAGAATAGGGAAGATCCACAGATCAGTTAGATATGAGCTCACTAATATTCCTAAGGAATATGCAGTGGAGGTGAAGAATAGATTTAAGGGACTAGATTTAGTAGATAGGGTCCCGGAAGAACTATGGACAGAAGTTCGCAACATTGTTCAGGAGGCGGCAACAAAAAACGTCCCAAAGAAAAAGAAAACCAAGAAGGCAAGATGGCTGTCTGCTGAGACACTGGAAGTAGCCCAAGAAAGAAGGAAAGCAAAAGGCAACAGTGACAGGGGGAGATATGCCCAATTAAATGCAAAATTCCAGAGGTTAGCCAGAAGAGATAAGGAATTATTTTTAAACAAGCAATGTGCGGAAGTGGAAGAAGACAATAGAATAGGAAGGACAAGAGACCTCTTCCAGAAAATTAGAAACATCGGAGGTAAATTCCAGGCAAAAATGGGTATGATCAAAAACAAAGATGGTAAGGACCTAACAGAAGCAGAAGAGATCAAGAAAAGGTGGCAAGAATATACGGAAGATCTGTATAGGAAGGATAATAATATTGGAGATAGCTTTGACGGTGTGGTCAGTGAGTTAGAGCCAGACATCCTGAAGAGTGAGGTTGAATGGGCCTTAAGAAACATTGCTAATAACAAGGCAGCAGGAGACGACGGTATCCCAGCTGAACTGTTTAAAATCTTGCAAGAAGATGCTGTCAAGGTGATGCATGCCATATGCCAGCAAATTTGGAAAACACAAGAATGGCCATCAGATTGGAAAAAATCAACTTATATCCCCATACCAAAAAAGGGAAGCACTAAAGAATGTTCAAACTATCGAACAGTGGCACTTATTTCACATGCCAGTAAGGTAATGCTCAAGATCTTGCAAGGTAGACTCCAGCAATTCATGGAGCGAGAATTGCCAGATGTACAAGCTGGGTTTAGAAAAGGCAGAGGAACTAGAGAACAAATTGCCAATATCCGCTGGATAATGGAGAAAGCCAGGGAGTTTCAGAAAAACATCTATTTTTGTTTTATTGACTATTCTAAAGCCTTTGACTGTGTGGATCATAACAAATTGTGGCAAGTTCTTGGTGGTATGGGGATACCAAGTCATCTTATCTGCCTCCTGAGGAATCTGTATAACGATCAAGTAGCAACGGTAAGAACAGAGCACAGAACAACGGACTGGTTTAAGATTGGGAAAGGAGTACAGCAGGGCTGTATACTCTCACCCTACCTATTCAACCTGTACGCAGAACACATCATGCGACGTGCTGGGCTTGATGAATCCAAGGCTGGAGTTAAAATCGCTGGAAGAAACATTAACAATCTTAGATATGCAGATGATACCACTTTGATGGCTGAAAGCGAGGAGGAGTTGAGGAGCCTTATGACGAAGGTGAAAGAAGAAAGTGAAAAAGCTGGGTTGCAGTTAAACCTCAAAAAAACCAAGATTATGGCAACCAGCTTGATTGATAACTGGCAAATAGAGGGAGAAAAAGTGGAGGCAGTGACAGACTTTGTATTTCTAGGCGCAAAGATTACTGCAGATGCTGACTGCAGCCAGGAAATCAGAAGATGTCTACTTCTTGGGAGGAGAGCAATGGCAAATCTCGATAAAATAGTTAAGAGCAGAGACATCACACTGACAACAAAGGTCCGCATAGTTAAAGCAATGGTATTCCCCGTAGTAACCTATGGCTGCAAGAGCTGGACCATAAGGAAGGCTGAGCGAAGGAAGATAGATGCTTTTGAACTGTGGTGTTGGAGGAAAATTCTGAGAGTGCCTTGGACTGCAAGAAGATCAAACCAGTCCATACTCCAGGAAATAAAGCCAGACTGCTCACTTGAGGGAATGATATTAAAGGCAAAACTGAAGTACTTTGGCCACATCATGAGAAGACAGGATACCCTGGAGAAGAAGCTGATGCTAGGGAAAGTGGAAGGCAAAAGGAAGAGGGGCCGACCAAGGGCAAGATGGATGGATGATATTCTGGAGGTGACAGACTCAACCATGGGGGAGCTGGGGATAGTGACGGCCGACAGGAAGCTCTGGCGTGGGCTGGTCCATGAAGTCACGAAGAGTCGGAAGCGACTGAACAAATAAACAATAAAAAAGTGTAGATATTATTCATTTTAATCTTAAACTTGCAGGTATGGCAAATATACCTGGAAAGGATCCAGGGAGAGAAATCTAGAGAAAATACAATGCTCCAGATAACTGTTCTTAAGAAGGTTAGGCTAACCCTAAAGGAGTGAAGTTGGAGCTGGACATGAAAACTGAGTAAAAGTATATGTTGTTGGATTTATGAAGCTAAGAGCTTTAACCTGACATTTGGAGGTGGTAGCAGAGTTTGGTTAAGAATGCCCTGTGAAGCAAAACAACTACAGGAGTAGCAGTTTACAGTTCAGAACCTCACAGGAATATCACTGAAGGGCAGACCAACCAGGAGATGTAGAATTGGCAACCTTAAAGGCAGTGCATAATTGCAGAAGCATCGTCATGGCACTCAAGCATCACTACAGGACTGAACAGGACTTGATTACTATCAACAATTAGAATGCTAACATTGTATGGGAAAGCATACGAGATTCTGAAAGTATTCTGTTTCCATAAACTTCTATAAGCTTAAGTGCTTGTTTTGGTTTCAAGCTCTGATTCCAGTTTGTTATACAGCCAGACGGCAGCTTGCATTAATCACACAAAAGAATCAATGATTTCCAATTCCAAAACAGATGACACAATACCTCTGGCATTGGAAAATGAAAACTATGATGGTTGTTTGCTTCATTTCAAGATCAGTGCCCCTCTGCAAACCACAAGAATGTAGGGTTGCATTAAAAAAAAAAAAGAATGAAAGTGGGAATGTCTGTAGCAATAACAGCTTAATCTGATCATCTATCAACATTTCACTACATTACTTTGATCAGTAATCTAAAATATTAACTGTAGCCTTGACAATATCGAGCCCCAAGGGGTGGAGGACAGAGAGAGAAACAAAAGAAGACGGTACTCAGAAAAAGATATTTAAAGAATTGAAATAATTAATTCCATAAATAATATAACGGGATACCAGGATTCATTATTTTATTATCTTTAAATTGTTTGGAAACTGGTGATTTTCTTTGAAAAGAAGGAAAATATGTTTCCTTGGATGCAAGTAAAGCTGTGGTCTGAAATGTTACAAAGAAAGAATGCTATTCAAGAGTGCTGGGCCTGAAACAATCCCAACTTTAGAGAGGAATCCCTCAGATTTTACCTTCCACCTTCTGCAGCTCATTCTTTTGGTTATCAAGAAACCCTAGTTTCTAAAGTATCCAAAACAGGATACCGTGAGAATTGGGCATACGTAAGGTGAAGGGAGGGGGCGTGATGGCTCAGTGGTTAAGACGCCAGGCTTGTCGATCAGAAGGTCGGTGGTTCGAGACCCGAGCGCCGCGTGACGGAGTGAGCTCCCGCACTCGCCCCAGCTCTTGCCAACCTAGCAATTCAAAAGCATGCAAATGCAAGTAGATAAATAGGTACCACTTCGGTGGGATGGTAACAGCGTTCCACACGTGTCATGCCGGCCACATGACCGCGGAAGCGTCTTCGGACAGCGCTGGCTCTTTGGCTAAGAAACGGAGATGAGCACCGCCCCCTAGAGTCGGACACGACTGTGCAGGGGAAAACCTTTACCTTTACCTAAGGTGACGGGGAATGGCAGGAAAGTTACGTTTTTTCCAAGTGAAATGGAAAGTAAAAAGTGCCATTCCTCCCTCATTTCTTCATCTCTTCACCCAGGCCTTTGCCAAGGGAGAGTAAGACCCCTCACTTCATCGTGTGTGGCATCCTTTATCTTTATTTTTTGTTTGTTTTATTGATTTTATTCTAATTTCTTTGTTTTATTGTTGTGAGCTGCCCAGAATAATTGAGAGTCAGGCATTTAATAAATTATTATTATATTTATTATATATTATATTATACATGTTTAATACATCATTATTATTGTTTGTTTGTTTATACTTTACTGGTCTCTTGCCAGCATGCTAATCCAATGTTATTTAAGAACAGCTCTGACCAAGTTAAAGGATGCATGCACAAATTTCCACCATCAATCTATCCTTCCAGTTAATTCTGTCCTAGTCAGAATCTTATAATGCAGCAGCATCTAAAACATGCTGTTAGTTTCACTCCATTAATATAATGCTTATATTATTATGTGTTTATTCCCTCTTTCCTTCTAAAGAAAGCCCAAAGCACCTAAGAATAGCATAATATAAAATGCAAAATATAGTGCCACTCATGGTACCTATTTATTTGCTGTTTCATTTCATAGCTGTATTTGCCCCTCAAAGAATCAGAATAGCCATGTAGATAATCCATTTTTCAAAGAATATGTGAATACTTTATACGTTATATTTGTATCTTTATACTTATATTATATTTACATATATATTTATATTTATATGTATATTGTATTTTTTAATGATATGCTATTTTTATTATTGTAAACCACCCAGAGTCGTTGTATACGAGTTGGGCGGTTGAGAAGTTTAATAAATAAATAAATAAATAAATAAATAAATTAAATAAAATAAAATAAAATAAAATAAAATAAAATAAAATAAAATAAAATAAAATATCAGGTTATCATAGTTAGGGTTATCAACTAATACAGGATTTTTAGTCCATCATCAAATTGAAATATTTTATAATTGTGAAATACTGAAGAAAATGTAAAAGCTACCACTTGTAAAAAAATCTTATTTATTAATTTATTAGTATTCACTTTTTCAAAACTACCCAACAATTTCAGGATTTCTTAAATTGAAGATATAAATCAATATTTATTTATTTATTATTACATTTCTCTACCGCCCAACTTGCGTATAACGACTCTGGGCGGCTTACACATAATAAAAATAACAATTGCCAAAAAATATCAATATAACTATAACTATAAATACATATAAATACAAATATAAAATACAAAATGTAAAATATAAATATAAAATTCAAGATGGGAGATGGGATATATCCCATTTAAAAATCCCATGTATTTATAATTAAAAACATAAAGGTAGGAATTATACCATCCTAAAAGCCAACAGTAAAGGTCTGAGCATTCTTGACAATGGAATGGCAGCAGTAGTTACAGATAAAAGAAGAGTCATTGGATATGATGGACCTTTCCGTGTGAACAGGCTTATCTTTTCATTTTATTTCTCAACCACAATATTGCTTTAAATTGCTATATTTGTGCTAGCTTCTACAGCATCCATAGGAAACATTTTGCTGCATTAAGATCTATCATACTTGGAAGAATTTAACCTTTTATTATAGTGCATTCATGCAGAGGCTAATCATTTCATTGAGCGAGCGCTTGGACTGGGTGATCTCTTCCAGCTCTGTGATTCAATGAACCCCATACCTATAGACAGTGCACCATCTATTGTACATTTCAATGAAAATTTTCAAAATTCTGGAATTACTGTATTAATCAAGGGAAAAAAAATTATATCCAGGTTTATTTAGTTTAGGGGGTAGGGATGGGATCCAAAATCCTTAGCTGGACATTGTATTTATTGGACAAAGCCAAAATGACCCAAAAGAGTACATGTGTTCATTCTCCAGAATTGCTCAGACAGATGGTGTTAATCTTAATCTGAAAACACAATGATAATTAGTCCCCAGTCTATCTCTTACCATGGGTGACACATGGAGATTTAGCCTTGGCCTCACAGAGAGAGAAGAAACATTATAGTCCTTACATCAACAATGCTGGACTCCAAAATACGAAATAAACATACTTTATTTCCTCTGGAATTGGCATGCATTGGGACTTTTTAAATCATTGTATTTATTGGCAAAATCTAAAGAGAAATCATAAAATTATCTCTCATACACACACATGCGCACGCGCACGCGCACACGTACACACACTGTCTGAAGTTGTAAAGGCTCATCAAAAACTTAACTTCCTAGGTCTGGAGCTCAAAAGAATTGCTATTCTGGAGATCTGTCATTACCAGCACCCCTCCCTACCCTGTAAACCCCACCCAAATGCAAAATGAAGAGCCAGAGGGCCAAAATATTTGGGCCAAACTGCTTTAGCAATGTCACGATATTACTAGACACACCCTTAGAGGCCAATTATTTTTTTAAAAGTGATATGTAACAGCAAAAAATTCATCCAGCCATTCCCAAAGTTGGAAATCCAAAGAAAACATATTGACCATAACTGAGCTTTTTATGGAATGGAGACACTTCTTTGGAATATTTCATCCATCAGTATTCTTTTAGCAGTACTGCTAAGTACTGCCCTCAAAGGAAAGTTCTGTCTATATAATTTGGATAGGAAACAACATGCATGTCCTATTCAGTGACAAATCATACAAGGCATGCAGGTTTTTAACTTGGGCATCTAGTAAATAGAATAGACAATAATTTTTAAAAGCACCAGTCAATCTGATTTTACAGTGATTGGTATTTTCAAACAGTGTAGTCCAAACCACTTTGCATCTGATTTGAAGAAACTCTGTTGTAATCGGTTAGCAGAATGAGCATCTCTATTGCTAAATCCTTTGTTTATAACACACTGGAGACGTATCTAAATTTAAGACATGGATATAAGACTGTAGACGAAGAACAATACAAGGCAGCAGTACAGGAAAAGGATTTGGGTGTCTTGGTGGATGACAAGCTGAACATGAGTCAACATTGTGATATGGCAGCAAAAATAACACAAATTCAATCCTAGAGTGAGTCAACAAAAAGATAGCATCAAGATCAAGAGAAGTCATTGTTCCTCTCTATTCTGTGTTGATCAGATAGCACTTAATTTATTGTGTCCAGTTCTGATCATGAAATATTGGGAAAGACATTTGACAAACTGGAACATGTCCAAAGAAGAATGACCAAAATGATAAAGAACCTGGAAGGAAAAAATAATAAGAGGAACAGTTGGAGGCATCGGGTATGTTTAGCCTGGAGAAGATAATACTATGGAAAGACATGACAGCTGTCTTCAAGTATCCAAAGGACTTTTACATAGAAAACAGGGAAGAATGAATCAGAGTTGTTTCAGAAGACACCGAGGAAACAATGAGTTTAAATGACAAAGAAGCAGTTTTCAGTTGAATATCTGGAAAGGTTCAGCAATAAAATAGATTGCCTTGGGAAGTGGTGGACTGTCCTCACTTCTCTGAATAAACTGGTCTTAGGTGGTTATCTGTTGGGTAGCTGTGGTAGTTGACTGCTGCACTGGAGTGGGGTTGGAGTAGATTATCCCCAAAATCAATTCCATTCTATCATTCTAGGAAAGTTACCGTAGCTTTACTGAGTGTCAATGGCATTGCTAACTGCAATTCATATCCCTAATAATAATTTCATGAGCTTTAATGTGGATAAGAAATGGAATCAGTGTAGAATGGAATTGGACTCCACTTTTGTTGTTTTATAGGATATGTGGTTATTTTGTTTGTAACTGAGATTGGTTTTATTTATGTCAACAAATGCAGTAAAAAAAAGTATTGATTGTGGGAATTTGCTTTCAAATGCCAATCTTTCCCATACTCACCATAGTCAGTTTTTAATGGCCCACGATTGTGTTCATTGCTCATTGAGCCATCCTACAGGCTTCCCTTCTACAGTTTCTTTCTCTAAGGATTTTTTTATACTTCAAAACTCAGGCATATTTTCTTCAAAAAACAAGAAGCCTTCAGTGAGCAGCCCTTTCTTGCCCTTGTTGGTCTAGTCCTGGGAGAGCCAGGAATTCTATCCCTTGTCATTGACTGCTTCCATATTCAGAAGCAGATTGTGAACAAACTGTGATGCAAGGAGAAAAGGGTAACAGGACTCGGCAGCTTTAGGAGTCATCAATGGGCACCACAGAAAAGAATGGGCTTCAGTAGAAGGCTGCCAGTTGCTGATCCCTGGAACACGTTTTGGTTTAGAAATTCTCTGTAAAAAAGGAAAGATAGACAGGGACAAGTTCAATTTTTTTCTCTAGTGATGTCCAGAAAGGTAATGCATCTATTTAATGAGTGAAAATATGAACAGAACTTCAGCAAAACATCCTCCAATTAACCACATATTTTGCAGGTAATGTGACCTAATGTGAACTATTAGGCTACAAATTACACTGTATTTTTACATAAACATACAGATTTGGTAAGAAAAAAACAAGTACCCCCATGTAATATTGGACCAACCTTTTCCAGAGAGAAAGGCAACATTCTTTTCTTAACAAAAAGAAAAAAGTATGCATGCTAGTGCCACAAAGGCCAAAATTATTCAACTTTTTTATTACATACATATGCCAATCTAAAAAAAAACATTCTCACATCAGTGAGAGTTCTACATGTAGCAAGAACGATCTGTTGGAGCTTAAGGCTGGAGCATAAACCCTAGTGAAGAGTTTGTTCTGGAGTGTTTACTTTTTAAAACATGATAAAGTACATTCATCACTTTAGCCCATGAAGCTATTAATAATGTCTGGATGTAACCTTCCAACAAGTGCAGATTTTTCTTTCTTGAAACCTGCAGAAGGGGCAACCAAGCAATTAAAGACTTTTCAAGTCTATTAACCATTCTCTGCTTAAAAGGATTAATGGATAAAATGGCTTAATCAATTCATTTTCTAATCAAAGGCAATTGACTAACTGAAAGCACAAAAAAAACCTGGCAATGTTACCATGTTGTACGAACACTGCAACTGTATGCAAAGCAACAGAATTAAAGATACACCAGATTCAGGCAACTTCACATAGGTAAGTTCTTATTGGCTGCTCAGTATCACATATTAATTAAGCCACCAGGTTTATCACTCAGTGTGTGACCTAGCTCATTTGAAAAGCATTGAGGGTTTTACAATAAGAAAGCTCTGTCTAAAGAATTTGATGGATGATATTTGGTTCACACAAGAAAATCACCACTCAGCAGTTCTTCTATTCTACCTGGTAAATCAGTATGATGTAGTCATTAAGATGGAGAGACCCCAGTTTAATTCTACAGTCAGCCATGGAAATTCTCTGGATGACTTTGGTCCATTCACACTCTCTCAACCTTAATTAATTTCCATACAGGACACCCAGGTTTGCCATTTTAAATCACTGTATTTTATGTAGCTTTTATTCTTCTCATTGTTACTGTATTTAGTTTATTGCTTTTAACATTTCAGTGCCTATAACTTTGAAATTTAATTTTGGACGAGGGGCATGGTTCAAAAATCCTTTAAATACATATTTTTCAGATTTCAGTGGCAAGGAATTGAGATCCTTTGGAGACTGTACATTTTAATGCCATTTTTGGTGCTGGTTTCCTTTTTGAGATAGATACAGTATATAGAGATAGAGACAGAGACAGAGACAGAGACAGAGACAGAGACAGAGACAGAGACAGAGACAGAGACAGAGACAGAGACAGAGACAGAGATAGATACACCATTGATTAGCATTCAGGTTCTGCAAGCCTGACACATTTATCTTCCTTCATTTCTTTTCAGTTTTCTTCTTCATTCCAATACTCTCTCACTCTGCTTCTAGTCTGTGCTATGAATCTTTACTGTATATTTACGCTAATAATATCATAGGGAGAAATGCATTTATGGAAAACTACTCCAGCCCCTTGTTCAAAACACGATGTCAGATTATGTATTTCCAAGTGTACTTCCTCTCAGACAAGTATTCTAGCATATACTGTAGCATCAAACAACAAGGGACAGCATTCTTTCCATTGTCTATCAAGACATCATAAGGAACACAACAAGAAAGTTTGTCCTGTTTTAATGGGGTACTAACATCTTGGGTGAAAAAAACTGAAAGCCAAAATCAAATCCAAAACACCATCTGGGATGATTTATAGATCCTTTCTGATATTTCTTATGCCATCCCTTACAAAATAGACAGGAAATAAAAAGCAAAACAGAACAAAACAAAGGCAACAAATTAAGGAAAAATGCATCCTTAAAGCTATCTAAGATTGCAATATAGGACATTTTTTAAAGTTCCCTTTGCTATATGTTTAGAAGAGGCATTTAATAAAAGTGATGGGGAAAGTGTATATTCCTCAGAATCTTCTATTTTTCCTATAGTTTAGGAAAAAATATACTAATTGGTCAATATTTTTGTGACATAATTTATTTGTGTTAGTGAAAAATAAAGAGCAGTTGCATGTCAGTTCTCACAACCAACATCCCATATACTGACCCTTCTTCCTCTTAAAGTTACAATAATATAATTGCTTTATGATTTGCAGTTTCGGTCAGTTTTCAGAAAACGGTTTTTCCCTCCTGCAATTTAATCTGTTTCACAGAATGAAAGCTTCCATATTCATTAGTATCAAGTTCATTAAAGTATATATTAGGTTCCCTGTAATCTAAACAAAGCTGAGAGACCTTTATCAGGTTTCACAGTGCAGCCTTTGGAAACAGACAGCAACTTCTCAAGCAGTGTGAGAAAAATCACAGCTCGGGGCAGATAAAATCTAAACTGAGATGTGTAGCCAGGAACCTGTGCTCATATTACTTAAAGAAAATCATTCTTAAATAAGCAAAATAAAAACTGTTTTTCAAAAGAAACGGAAATAAAGCAGCACTCATAGCATTAACACACTTTTTCAAATAATATCTTTCCTTCCCCCAAAAAGTTTTTAATAACATTTATTTAAATAACTATCTAGTCAACCCTTGTGCTTTTTTACAATAGGCAGAATGGATATCAGGCCTAGAGAGAGACTTGCAAATTTAGCATCCTATTTGCTCTTGACAAACTTCAATTTTTTTTTCTTTCTTTAAACTGCATTTTGAATGAGAAGTTTCTGAGGAGTTCTCTTTGGGCAGATCCACATTTTCTGCTTGGCTCATCATCAGTACAGGCCATTCAGCACTTGCTGAGTACAAGAAAAGATGGTGTCCTCTTCCCACTCCCAGCCCATTGCAAAAGAATCCCGCACCCATGTTTCCCAACCCAAGACGGCTTAAACCCTTTACAGCAGATGGTCTCCACCTCTTCATTCCATTCTAATAGCAGCCCCAGCTCCGATTGGCTGCACTGCCCGGCATGTCCCCTCCCCTCCATTGGCTGCTCTGTGCCCTGGGCAGCCAGGCTGTTGGTTGGCAGTTGCTGTTTCTTTTTAATAATATTGCAGTTGATCCAACAATGGCCCCTTAAGTCAGTGACGTATCCTCAACCCTCGTGCTCCATCCATCCCTTGTATCTCCCAGTGGTCACCCTTTCGCTTTCTGCCCAGGCTGGGTGAAGTATGTTCCCCTTGCTTCCCCACCCCTTGCCCACAGTACTGCAACGCTTCCTTTTTTTAAAAAAATTTAAACATCTCCAAGTTGCAACTAGGAACCTCACTGCTTTGTTTCTATTAAGCCAAACTATCCATTCTTTCTTGCTATGAAGTTACTATGGATCTATAGAGGAAAGTAGGAACAAAAGAACAGCTTGTTCCCATTGCTTTGATTATTGTAGCATCAGATCTACAGTGGTACCATAAAGAGGAGGGGGGTGAAATCAAAACAGACCTGCATTAGTGTCAAAAGTGATAATATGGGACAGAGTGGGGTGACAGCATCCATGTCTGCAAACATCTCAGAAACCAAAGGCAAGGCATGGGGACTAATGAGAAGGGAACAACACCCCCCTCCCCAAAAAGGCAAACACTTATAGTCCGGTCCACAAAGGAGCCAGCCAACAAGGTTTGCGTTCCCTGCATGGAAGAGAAGGCCAGAAGCAGAAGAACCACCAGTCAGTTCTTGGGGTGGCTATACTGCGGACTGAGCACCAGCCCAGCTCAGTTGCCAACTTCCTGCAGTCCAGATTGGAATTTCTGAAATTGGCTTAAGAAATAGCCGGGAGCAGTAAGCTGCAGCACAGAATTGCCCTTTGATGGGCTGTTATTTGATGGGCTTGTGCGCATTCTTTGTGCATTAGTCTTATTTAATATACATCAGCTTCCCATTTGAAATTTAGCCCATAAAAGTTGCTTTTGCTCATTAGCCAAAGCTCAAATTGTACTTTGCAAATGGATTTGCAAAACTTGTAATGTGCATAAATCAATAATTGAAAGAGCATGTCCTTTTCCAACTAGGCTGCTTGTGTTTCTTATTTAAAATACAATTCAAGTAGGTTGCCATAGTTACAGCGAGCTTCTGAAATAGACTTTATTCTACTGTCAACCCTTTGCATGTATACAAATAGCTAAAGAGTCCTTATTTCTTCGGCTGGTGATGGTGTTGACAGAACGACAGCATAAGATTTCATTATTATGTTACCACTTGCAAGACCACCATATGTTTAATATCTTGCTGAAAGCACAAGCAATATAATGCTCAGTTTTTGAAAACTGTGTTCAAAAACTACCAAGTACATGTAGAAATAAGAGCTGTGATAGTCATCCTAAATGTTATATCCATATCACAACTGTATCAATGATGTTTTAAAATGAGTGGGTTACCTATACTTTTAAAGGAATAGACTGAGTGATAGTGACTTCTGATCTCTCCAACTTACAACTTAAAATAAAGGAGGAAGAAATAACAATAATTATTCAAGTAATGGTAGCATCAGATTAAAAAAAGGTAAAGGTCCCCCCCCCGCACATTTCTGCAGTCGTGTCCGACTCTAGGGGCCGGTGCTCATCTCCGTTTGTTAGCCGAAGAGCCAGCGTTGTCCAAAGACGCTTCCATGGTCATGTGGCCACATGACACGCGCGGAACGCTGTTACCTACCCACCGAAGTGGTACCTATTCATCTACTTGCATTTGCATGCTTTCAAATTGCTAGGTTGGCAAGAGCTGGAGCTAGTGCGGGAGCTCACTCCGCACGCAGGGCTAGGGATTCGAACCTCCGAACTTGCGATCTTCCGATCGACAAGCCTGGCGTCTTACCCGCTGAGCCACCACGCCCAAGCATCAGATTAGCAGTACTTAAATTCAGTTTACTGGCAATACTTAAAATATTCCTTTAAACAGGATTTTTTAATGCAGTACCTAATGAGCTATGATCAGGGAGACAAAATTTATGTACAGGTAGTCCTCGTTTAATGACCACAATTGGGACCGGCAACTCAGACATTAATTCACCTCAGCAACAAATGCCATCTTCTTATAGTATACTGCCCATGATGTAGTATACCCACAACTAAGCACTGATCACCACATAGCTGAGAGCTGATAGTGCTCCTTCCTATTTCAATTATTTGTATGTGTATGACTTTCTATTGCCTATCTAATAATTACAGAGAAATATCTCTTTCACTGCCCCAGGATGGTCACATTCTCCATGTCTATTTAGATATTGGCAATAACTGATGACAATGGCAATCCCATACAGTAACTGCTCCATATTTCTGTCACAGTGGAATTGTGGTATTCAGACAGAATTATATCAGGTATGTGATATTTTTGAGTACTGTATTCTTTTCAAAATGCATACCTGGTGGATCATTGGCAGTGAATCTTCCACTATGATATTGGAGAATGGTGATGTAACAACAAAACTCACTCATCTATTCTCAGTTTTCATAAGGTCAATAAAATGCTGTGAGGTTTTTTAAACATAATATGCTGCTTTTCCAATGTAAGGTTGGAGAGATTTTGTAATATATCATGCCAGTCTATAGGTGAATGTTCTAATGCTGCTGACAAGAAGGTACAAGATTTCATGTTTATGAATCTTGGAAAGACCATATAGTATGTTTTATGCTATTATTTATAGCTGGTCTTGTTATTTTGTTTCTTGGATTTGTATTACTGGTATTTTGTATGCTGCCCAGAGTTACATTGTCCAAGTTGGTCAGAGAAAGAAAGAAAGAAAGAAAGAAAGAAAGAAAGAAAGAAAGAAAGAAAGAAAGAAAGAAAGAAAGAAAGAAAGAAAGAAAGAAGAGCTTGTTGTTCATCTCTTACGATGAGTGACTGATGCTTGTTTCTGGATTGTTGCATTAAGGCCCTTTTGTCAGGATTCTGCTAATGGCAAGAAATTCTCACAGCAGGAATGCAGAGAATGTAAATACACAACTGCCATTAATGACTCAGCATGAGAAATACAAGGTGAAAAGTCTGTTAGACAAGGTAAGCTGTTGGAGAAGAGGGAAATGGAATTTGAACTAGAAAAGGATAAATTCTAAATCAGCCACAATCTGCTCAGTTATTTTCATCTGCTGGGATGCAATGTAGACTAGCCTCCTCGTGGTAACTTGTCACGGCTAAATAGTCTACACATCTGGCTGCTGGACCTCACAAGGATTTCCCAGCAAGAAAAAGCAGCAGGAACACCAAAAATGAAAATGAAAATAAAAATAATGGCTCTTTTCAGAACCAGATGACAAAGGACATAGGAGATGTCCTGAAAATTGTACAACTCAATGTGGAAGGTATGAGCAGATCTAAAGCTGACTACTTACTCAGGCTTATGAATGACTACTCAGTGGATGTAGTCCTATTACAAGAAACTCACTGCGTCAATGAAACTCAACTTAAAAACAGATGTAAACTCCCAGGATATTCTCTGGCTGTGGCTACCTATCATGCAACATACGGTACCGCCACTTATGTAAAAAACAATATAGACCAAGTACAAGTTGTGAAAAGTCATACTGCAGCGAATGTATTTGTCATGTGAATAAAAATATCTAACATTGAAATCGCCAACCTGTATAAACCACCCGCACAACCATGGGATGACAGTGCGCTGTCCAACATACTGCACCCCACAGTAATCATGGGTGACTTTAATAGCCAAAATACAATGTGGGGATATAGTGACAATAATGAAGATGGTGAAATGATACCGCAGTGGGTGGACACTGAGAATGTCTTCCTGGTCCATGATGCGAAGGGGAAGGGTACATTCCACTTGGCCAGATGGAGGAGGGATTATAACCCTGACTTACGTTTCATCTCCAGGGATGTGCATAATAGACCATTACACTGCAACAAAGGAGTACTCGCAGATTTCCCTTGAAGTCAGCACAGAGCTATCCTGTTAAATGTTGGAATACAGATTCCAATTGTAAGATCAACCCCTATGCCTCGATGGAATTTTCAAAAAGACAAATGGAAAGCATTTACTGCTGAACTCGACCATAATATCCAATGGATTCCCCTTAAAGCAGAAAACTATAATCCATTTGTGGGATTGCTACTCTCTGTAGCTAAGAAGTATATTCCAAGGGGCTACAGAAAAATACATATCCCAGGCTGGAGCCAAGAATGCACAGAGCTATACAATCAATATGCGGAAAATCATGAGCCTGAAGTTGCTGATGAACTCCTCCAGTGTTTAGACACCACTAGGAGAGAAAAGTGGCATGCTCTTATGGAGCAAATGAGTTTTCAACATGCCAGCAAAAAGGCTTGGTCCTTGCTTACAAAACTGGGAGACAGCTACCCTACTCAATAACATGCTCTCAAACAGATACATCGAAGTGCATCTAGATGGTCATATCAGTCGGAAGTACAGGTTAAATGACGGCTTACCACAAGGTTCTGTGCTGGCCCCGCTACACTTTAATATTTATATATCAGATCTACCAGGTACTGCTGCAAAAAAGTTTACATACGCTGATGATATTGCATTGATTAAAGAATCTGAAGACTTCAAAATATCTGAAAAAGCCCTCAAAAATGATTTAAAGGGAATGGAAAAGTTTCTTGAAATTTGTAGACTAAAACCTAACATCAACAAAACCGAAGTCGCTTGCTTTCACTTGAACAACAGACAAGCCAATTATACACCAAAAGTGGAATTTAGGAATCAGCTGTTGAAGTTTAACCGCAACCCAAAGTATTTAGGAGTGATCCTTGATCGGTCCTTAACCTATAGGGAACACGTAAGGAAAACTAAGGATAAAATAAAAACTAGGAACAACATTCTACACAAACTTTCCGGCACTAGCTGGGGAGCAAATGCTACAGTTCTTAGGACGTCAGCTCTTGCTTTGACATATTCGGCGGCTGAGTACTGTAGCCCTGTATGGTTAAACAGTGCTCATACAAAAGCAGTGGACATCCAGCTTAACCACACTATGAGGCTAATATCAGGAACCATAAATCGACGCCTTCCGAATAGCTACTGGTATTATCTAACATACCTCCACACCTTAGAAGACAATTAGCCTTAAAAAGGGAGTGGCTGAAATGCGAGGCAAACCAATTACTACCTATACATGAAGACTGCCACAATCAAACACCTAGACTCAAATCTCGGAACCCACCGTGGAAACTCAGACAGCAATTAGTCAGAGAAGATTTTGATATTGAGACAGCATGGCACCAGGAGTGGGTAATTTCTAACCCGGATCTGTTTAACTTAGTGTCTGACCCAGTACAGCGCCCAGTACAACTGGACAGCGCTTAACCAGATTCGAACTAATCATGGCAGGTGCCAATATTGGAACATAAATGGGGGCTGGTCGATAATTCTAACTGTGACTGCAGGAATGTCCTGCAAACTTTGTATCACATCGTGATGGAATGCCCCCTCAGAAGGTTCCCTGGCTCCCTGCAAGAACTACATCATCTTCAGGGCACTGCTGTCCAATGGCTAAACGATCTAGATACCCGGCCATAGGTTTAGCCACTCTAGTAACTGCTCACACATAATTTAATTTTATTTATAATCCCACGTAGTATTCACAGTGTGTGTTTTTAAAACAATCTATCGTTTCAACGTTTTACATTTTATACATCTTCATATATTGTTCTGTGAATTTTTAAACAATAATGCTGTATTTTGCTATGCCATGTGAAATAAATAAATATGGCTACCATTCTGAATCACACTAAATATTTAGCTCCTGGTTATGTTGCTCAAGTCTCTGGAAAGCCTCTGCCTAGTTCATGCCTGCCTAGTTCATGCCAACAATACTTGGGGATCCCGACACCTTTGGTATTTTTTTTGTATAAATCAGAATCCAGCAAGCTCCACATTTTATCTTTGTAATTTGTCCTGTATGTTACAACTGTAGTGTTTCCTTTGCTCCAAGAATAATAACATTTTCATTTCTTCTCAGGTCCCTAATGACATTTGCTTCTTCCTTGGTGATATTTGATTTTGGTGGTATTAATCTTTTTAATATTTGGCAAATCTCTAAACAGACTTCCTCTGCATCAGCAGTTCAAATTGCTGTCTCCACAAATTACTTCTTCCTTCCAAATTCTCTTAGGAGCCATAGCAAAGTTTAATCCTTTAACAAGTAGAGAGATAACAGTGGATGGCTTAAAAGTTTGATTACAGTGATTTTGATATTAAATGGCATTTAATAGTCTTCTCTGTCTGGGTCTTCACTAAGTTACACTTTTTTTTTCCTTTTTGGGTAAATCATTGCTGATTCAAGTTGTTATTCCAATTGATTATAAGTTATGTGTTGTGATGTTTTCCACACATGTGGCGTGAGTATCTAACTGAAAAGCAGATGTCAACTGCAAAGCTTCTCTGAAACTTTGTTAAGTTAATATTAAATGTTTGGGACACTCTACTGATTGCTGCGTTAGTCCATCAGCAGATCCTATCCATATCAATGGATTTCAAATAGTATTTTACCTTAACAAATTTGGTATTACATCTTGGTCTCTGCAACAATGCAGAAAAGTAAAATTGGCTGAATTTTGGTTTCCTGGTTCCTGCATTTTGGAGTGTGGCCCTGGTATGCCACTCAGAGGCCTAGTGGAGCACTTGGTAGGAGAAAAATCATGCGCCACGACTTGTCCCAGTTACACATAACTTGTGTAACTGGCAGCTTATGTTGGTACCAGAATGCCCTGGCACTACCAGTGTTCCCCTAAATCACACTACATTGGCCTTAATTTGATTCCAACCTTTATTTTAAACTGCTTCATGCCAGTCCTTCAAATTAAAGAATATTACCATGAATTAAATATTTAATCCATGACAGAGTATAAACTTTACCCATTCCCCGTCTTAAGGATGTGTGTTTGTGCAACCTACTCATTCTTGATCATCAATGGCAGATTATTAGGGAGTCTACTTGGATTTTAGGAATGGAAATATATTTCATTGACTATTTATCAGCAGACAGCATCCTCAAAACATTCTCATATGCATGCACAGATTACAATGAAGGAAATACAGTTTGTTAGCCAGCTAAGACAGCAATGAATAACAGGATAACATATGTAACAAGGGTTACGTTACAGTAAAGATTGCTAGTTAAGAAAAGCTGCTCAATATTAAGATTTGGGTGTACAGGTACTGGCCTCTATGACTCACCTGTACTAACTTCAGGGTTTCTGAATATATGTAGTGCATACATGCCACTACCTCTCTTGAATGTTGCTTCATGAGACCTTGATCCTAAAAGGGGGCTTCATTAAAAAGTTGAATAAATAAATGAATGTTATATTACAGACTCTTTTTTCAGAATGCAGGTCAGAATGGAACTGCTATAAGTGATGAGGAATAATTTCAAGGGAAAAATTGACGGGTCAGAGAAGATATTAAAACACTTCTTGTTCCATCCGCTTCCCTCCCTATTTCTAAATGCTTTCTAGATACAGTATTTGTAGAAGACGTTGTGAGGGGAAATGTCTGCTTTCTTGCCAGTAGTAATAGTGTATACCTTTTTTGTATTGGGCTGATCAGATAAGGGAAATGCTGACTCACCGGAAGTGACGTCATAGTCCCTCCCCACCCTCCCATGATCCTCTGCGTGTTAGCCACCCCTCCCATCATGCAATGCGTGTTTTGCCGGAAGTGACGTGTCAGCCACCCCTCCCTGGACCAGCCGCATGTTTTGCCGGAAGTGGAGTGTGCCCCACCCCCACCCGCGTGCTAACCCAAGGCATGCCCAGGCATGCCCATGACCACATGTCTGTGAGGGAAGGGGTGGTTGCCTCAACTCCACACTGCCTGTGTTTAAAGCCTTATCAGTTTCTAAGCAGAAGAAAGAGAAAAGCGGGGGGGGGGGGGGGAATGCTTTTTCAAAAGGGGAAAACGTTTTTCTTTCCTTAAGCCTGGCTGCAGGAGTTAAAATGCCACGGCTGGCATAGATGGCCAGGCCTGATTAGGAGGGAAGCATTTTTTAAAAGCAGGGTTTTCTTCTTCTCCACACATGCCAAACTGTTTTTAAAAGCCCAGGGGTAGGCAGCTTTCCTTTTCCCTAAGCAGGCAGTCACCCTGAAGGAAAATGTTTATAAGCATTTCTAATGCAGCAGTAAACAAGGAAGGGTCTAAACAAGGTTTAACATAAGTAAACACCGGGGTCTTTGTACTCACATGGGGATCTGGAGGTGTTAGGCAGACATAACAGCCCAGTTCTTAAGAGGAAACTTTTTTTAAAAAGCCGAGGTTTCTCCTGCACACAGCCACAAGTCCCGATAGCACGGGCAGCTTGACTGACAGGAAGTCGCATGCAACAGCAAAGGCCTGAGGGGAAGGGGCATCCCCCACTCCAGCCAGCTCCTAGATCTCATTGGAGTAGCCCTTGCAATGTCCAGCTCGCTGGCTGATAGCAGAAACTGCTGGCAGCAGGAGTTGAAATGGCATTTTTAGCCTCAAAAATGAGCCTGCACACCAGGCCTAGATTTACAGTTCTGAATGTGGAAAATTAGGCTTTAAATGCACAAAGTGTTGCCCTTAAGCAGAAACTGTGCCCAGGCTGAGGAAAAAAGAAACCTGTAAGGGGCCAGGAGAAAACTGGTTATTAAAAGCACAACAGAAAAAAGAGAAAAAACATGGGTATGTGCATGTTCAGGCATGTCCGCAGGCGTGGCTGTGACACGCGGTGTACACGTGACAGGGGCAAGGCTATGCCCAGGCATGTCTCCACAGCTTTTCAGGCTATATACAGATACATCGTTAAGTAGCGGTGCCCATTTGAAAAATACAGACACGTGCTTTGAAGATGGCAAACTCCGAAGCCCATCTGTTTGAAGACAGCTTAACGCCAAAGCCGCCAAAACGAAAATTTAGGGCAAGGAAAACGTCCGAAGCTCCTGGACCGAGCGACCTATTTGAGGAAAACGCTCAAGACGCATGTCTAATACCATGTTACTGTAGATTTTGTGCCTCAGATGGTGAGTTAAACATTGAAAATTAAGAAAAACACTAATTTAATTAGATAAAATTGTGAGTCTAATCCAGACTTATACTCTTTTCTTTAAGAAACAACATATCCATATGATTCGACCGTCGTACAGATTCTGAGAGCCTGTGTGATAAAAGTATTGCATCATTGTTTCATGGGGTGCATGCAAGCAGGAGGAGATCAGGTGGATTCCCGGCCACCCACCGAGGAAGAGCTTCTTAAGGCCTTATGCCCCAGAATATCGAGGGGCGAGATCCTATGGGTCATTATGAACATAGCGTGTAAGCTAGAGAAATTATATGTGACATGTGATACCCTTGATGAGCTTGTGGAATTCATGGAGTATATTGAGAGCAGCCCTAAGCCACAAGATATAATGGCGAAAATTGGTTCTGAATTACCAGTGGCTTTGAAGAGGCTTATTTGTCAAAATGTAACAACTATTAATTACCAGAAACTGTTAACCTCTACCCAAGGATTGTAATAATAAAATATTTTTACAAATAACATGTTGCCTGTTGTTCTTTCGCTGTCTGATAGCAGTAACTGCTGGCAGGATGAGTTAAAATGGCGTTTTTAGCCTCAAAATGAGAATGCACTCAGGGAGAAAGCAGAAAAAAGAGAAAAACATGGGGTATGGACATGTTCAGGCATGTCCGCAGGCGTGGCGGGAGAGCGCCGTATCAGGCTGCGACACGCGGGTAACACGTGACGGGGCAAGGCTATGACCAGGCAAACCTCCGCCACATTTCAGGCTATATACAGACCTGTCTTTTCCTTGAGAGTCAATGGACACAACTTTTTGTATTTACTATATTTTGGCATATTTAATTTTCTCCAGCGGCCGAGGCTCAACCAAATCCCAGGCAGAGAAAAGGTTTCTCTTTTGAAGAAACATGGCAAGAGCTGCTTCAAAAAATTTTAATAGAAAAATAGCGAAACCTAGTGCCGTATGCTCTAGCACAAGGCCGGTGCCAGTAGAATGCAACAAACTCTGTTGTCAGGATTTTGGTGAAGAAAACAAAGAAAATTTTATATTCAGACCTGTTTTGTATGGTTGTGGTATGGCATGTTGTGCCTTTACTGATGAGGCGGAGAGCGAAACAGAAGACTTCCCTTGTGATACTTACCGGGCAGCGTGTGAAATGGTGAGCTCCGCACCAACACCTTCCAGCAGTGGTAAGTAAATATGTTTTTATTGATGACAATGTAAATGTTGACGGGGCCCAGTTAGGGGTGCTAATAGGTTATGTTTTATATTTTACAGTACCTGAGTTACCAAGTCCTAGAAAGCAAAGATACCGAAGGAGGGCCGTATCGTATACCGGCGGCCGCACATCTTCTGACGATTTATCTGCTCCTGAACATGACAACACCTGTAAATTATGCGAAGACCTGTTAGAATGTGGCAAAGGGCGCTGTTGAGAGGGTACAGATGAATCAGGGTTTTATGGCTCTTTATCTTCTTCTTCTTCTTCTTCTTCTGATGATGATGATGATGATGATGATGAGGGATATGTTTCCGGATCCCTAGACAACCTCTCTCAAAGCTGTATCACCAATAAAGCATTGTATTAAAGACAAAGTGTGATCATTTTGCCACAGACCCTTCGTCATAATGAGGTATGAAAATATTCTAAAAGAGATCTATTACACACCGGGTAGGGTAGGGAGCTATGCTGGGGTAAACCCACTTTTTCAGGAGGGAAGAAAACATGATAAAAACCTGTCCATGAAGCAAGTCAAGACATGGTTGTCAGGACAAGATGCTTATGCGCTTCATAAACCGGCAAGAATTAATTTCCCTCGAAATAAAACAGTGGTGTCGGGTATAGATCAGCAATGGCAGGCCGATCTCATAGACGTGTCCAAATTTTCTAAGGAAAACCATGGAAAAAAGTTCATCTTAACAGTCATTGATGTGTTGTCTAAATATGCATGGGCATACCCTCTGACTGATAAGTCGGGGAGCGAGGTTGCTGCCGCCTTCCAGAATATCTTTGAAACAGGCCGGGCACCCCGAAAAATACAGACAGATGCCGGCAAAGAGTTCTTAAATACGCCTCTGAAGAAACTTTTAGCACGTTATGGTATTCAGCATTTTGTCACTCATAGTGAGACTAAAGCTGCCGTTATAGAGAGGTTTAATCGGACCCTAAAAAATAAACTCTGGAGATACTTCACAGCTAGAAACACCCACCGGTACGTAGACATCTTGGCAGCCGTTCTTCAAGGTTACAATGACACGTACCACCGTAGCATCCGGACTGCTCCTAGCACTGTAAATTTGTCTAATGAAAGGGTTGTATGGTTAAGACTGTATGGAGATATTTTAAAAAGTAAAAGAAAGGAAAAACATCTTAAGGTGGGGGATCACGTCAGGATATCCAGACTGAAGGGAAAATTTGAAAAGGGCTACCAGCAAACCTACACGGATGAAATATTCATCATCAAAGAACTGTTAACAAGAGGGGAAAGAGGGGTGTATAGATTAAAAGATTACACAGACGAGCCAGTAAAGGGCACTTTTTACCCTGAGGAGCTCCAAAAGGTTCCTGATGATCAACAACGTGTATACAGAATTGAAAAAGTGATCAAAAAAAGAGGGCGGGGAAAATATAGAGAGGTTCTAGTCAAATGGGTCGGCTGGCCAGACAAGTTCAACAGTTGGGTAAAAGAGGCTGAAGTACAAGACCTTTGACATGGCTGGCTTTTATATCACCCTCCCCAGCAACGCATCGGCAACAGCCTTCCCCAAAAACAAAAGTTCCAATTTTACTGTTCAACTAGCAAGAGCTCTGGACCTGCCGGGGTCATGGGAAGTGGGGCTGGTGGAGATACAGTACCCACACAGCTGGAACACGCTAACCACAGGTGGATATTTTGAAATTGCTAACGAAAAAAAGAAGTGGGAGTTTTCTTTGAGAAATGGGTACTATACCAGCATCCAGCAGGTATTAGAAAATATGAACAAGCTTATGACAGACGCTGAGAATCCGCCAATGGCGACCCTGCGATACGACCCAGTTGCTCGAAAAATTAAATTTAAAGGAGATGGGGCGTTTAGCATACTAGCTAGTGATGAACTAGCGAACATATTAGGTTTGAAGCCCCAAGCCCGCTTCAAAAAATTCCCCTTTGCGGCCGATGTGACAGGAGGATTCAGTACCATATTTATTTATACAGACATTGTGGAGCCGCAGATAGTGGGTGACTTCTATGTGCCGTTACTGCGCTGCGTGCCTGTGCGGGGGCAAGACAACGACATCATCACGGTAACCTATGACCAGCCCCATTATGTTCCAGTCAGCAAGCACGGCATCAGCACAATTACTGTAGAGATCAAAACAGATCAAAACAAACACATCCGTTTTAACCACGGGAAGGTTGTCGTCAAGCTTCATTTCAGGCCTCAGAAAAGTGAAGGATGGTTGTGATCAAGGAGTACGGGAGTCCTCAAGACTACGTGGCCTATTACAGGACCCAAGCCGGAGCCGGTCTTGCGGGGTTCCGGGGAACACCCGTCATGTATGGGACAGGCCTAGGCGGTTTGTTCCGTGGACTTTTTCGAAAAGCAATGCCTCTTCTGAGGAAAGGGTTAGAAATCGTTAAACCCCACGTGAAATCTGCAGCTAAGAATATTGTCAGAGATATGGCAGGGCAGCTTGTATCCCGTGTTGTAGGGGGCGGCCAAGAGGGCTCGGGCTTGGTCGTGGCCAGAAAGAATTACGCCTTGGGACCGCCTATTCCCTCTAAAAAGAGAAAGAATGTGAGAAAGCGCCATCATACAAAGAGGAAACGTGCTCAGAAGAGGAAGCGCTGTGACAGCCGGGACATATTCTAATACAAAATGGCTTTTATCCACGAGGCATCGCAGGAGTGTGTTAAATCAGAACTGGACCTTTTTCAACTGTCACCTACTCAAACCAGTATTGAAAATAGCACGTATGTCGAGATCCCTCCTTTATCAGCGCTAACGCCCAATGCGCCCCTGGAATTTTTTATCACAGGACACGGTGAGCATTACACAGATCTAAATAACACCCTGTTGTATGTGAGTTGCAAGATTGTAAAGGCTGATGGCACAGATATTGATGACGGTGCAAGGGTGGCCCTGACCAACTATCCTATAGCTTCGCTGTTTAATCAGCTGGATGTTACCCTGGGAGACCGGCTCGTAACACAGAGCCACCACTGCTATTCTTACCGGGCCATGATTGAGCTGATTCTGAACTTTGGGGCTGATGCTCTGGGAACCCAATTTACAGCTGGGGGTTTTTACAAAGATGAATCAGCGCTTATGGAGAGCACTGTGCTGGCAGCCGCGGGCAACGCTGGTTTCAGAGCGAGAGCGGCACATACAGCCAGGAGTCGTAAATGGGACCTGCTTGGGCCTTTGCACAGCGATCTGTTTTTTCAAGACAAACTGCTCATTAATGGGGTTGACGTGAAAGTCAAACTCACAAGAAGCAGAAACGAATTTTGCCTAATGAGGGATGGCAATGAGAATTACAAAGTGCAGCTCCTGTCGGCGTCTCTCTTTGTAAAGCGTGTAAAAGTAGCAGCAGGCGTACGGCTGGGCCACGCAGAAGCCTTGCTCTCCTCCAACGCCAAATATCCCATTGATCGTGTGGGGATGAAGGTTTACAGCATTCCTGCAGGCAGCCTTGTGTGTAATCAGGAAAACCTATTTCTGGGCCAGCTACCTAAACAGCTAGTGATTGGATTTGTGGACAATGCCTCTTTCAGTGGAGATTACGAAAGAAACCCATTCAATTTTCAGCACTGCAATGTTAATTTTTGTGCCCTGTATTGCGACGGCGAACAGGTCCCCGCCAAACCTCTTCAGCCTGATTATGCTCGCGGTGTTTTTGTGAGAGAATACATGCAGATGGTACAAGTTTCAGGCAAAGGCATGAAAGACAGACCTCTCCTAATCAGCCGTGAAGAGTTTAGTCACGGATATAATTTATATTGTTTCGACCTGAGTCCTGACCAGGGGTGCTCGGAGCACTATTCTTTGATCCGGAACGGCAACCTCAGAGCGGAAATTAGATTTGCACTACCTCTCCCCAATACCGTCAATATGATTCTCTATGCAATCTTTGAAAACCTCATTGAAATAAGCCACACCAGGAACGTTCTTTTTGATTATATGTGAGGATGGACACCCTGCAGCTCCTCCGGCTGTTCTCTGGAAATCCCGACTTTCTAGGGGTCTACCCCTGTGATCTGCTACCCAAGAGGCAAATCTCCAAAAGACCTTTCGGCATAATTGTAAACACTCATCCTCAAACTCTACCTGGCGAACACTGGCTGGCTGCCTACTTCCCATCTCCCGGCTATGGTGAATTTTTTGACTCTTATGGAAGGCCTCCAGACAGCCCTGACTTTCCTGGAGCCATAGCGATATTCTTAGAGCGGCAAGCTAAGAAGTACACGTTTCACCAACTTCAACTGCAACACCCCAGCGCTGTAACATGTGGGCATCACTGCGTGTTTTTTCTACTGAACCGGTCTAAAGGCATGGACTATGGAAATATTTTAAAGATGTACTCCGATGATGCTGTTAAAAATGATCAAATGGTAAAGCTTTTTGTAAAATGTATAAAGGTGGGGAGGGGGAATGGAGCCTGTAACCATCACCAGTGCATGCAGACATGTATGCCTTACTGCAAAATAAAGAAAAAGACTTAAACGTTTTACTTCTTTCACTGTGTTTTTATTCATTTTACAAGCTGTACATACAACATTGCATGGCCAACAGGTTGAAAAGCATACGTTTTACAAATTGAGCCAGTTACCAAGCCTGATACTGCTTCTAGGCTTTACCATCAGGGGTCCAGAGGGCGAGACAGCAAACAGGGGCTTCTGAGTTCCAAAAGGGGCAGTCATAACAGAGTCAGGGCTAGTAGCAGCCTCCCCCTTAATAACCAGAGAGTCTTTCAACATTTCTAACTGCTCTTTAACAGCCGTAGAACCCAACACAGAGGTAGGGACATTCACCTCGGCCATAGCAGTCATAAATTCATCCCAGCCTTTAGGTTTCCGCTTCTCAGTAAGGGAGCGATGTTGTGAGGCGCCTTTCACCAGGTCTAAAATGTTAGTACCGGGAACAGGCATGCCCCTGTATAAAAACGTTCCACGTGTATCCCAGGATGATATGTCCTGGTGCTGTTTCATTTTGTTTAGCAAAAGTTCTGCATTTTTCCTATACCGGGAGCTGACGCCACTTAGGATCTCAGTCATGGCGGCGTCCTGCAGAGCGGCATGTGGAGGCTGTTCTGGCAAGCCTTGGGGTTGATGAGTCTCTTCTGAGGGGTAAATGAGATTCAGTCTGTCTTTTTCAGACTCGTTTTGTCTGGTCAGTCGTAGAAACCTCTGCAGCACAGAATTGTAGAGCTTAATCTTTTCCTCCTCGCCCAAATCAGCTCTCTGAAGAACGGAGTGCATCTCAACATCCAGCCGATTAGCAGCCACAGTCCCCATAGTAGGAGCCCTGCCCTGTAGTTGCCCCATCTGGTGGCGTGGCACCAGAAACATTTTCTCAGCATAGTCCATGGCTTATCCGGCTATCAGGTTAGCCAACAACGGTATAGCAGCCCCCAGCAGTGAACCAACGAAACCGCCCGACTGGCGAATGACCTGCTTCTTCTTTTTGAGGGATACCTTTCTATCGCTCAGTTTTTTGATGACACCTTTCTTCCTCTTTAAAGTTCGGTATTGTGAAGGCTTCAAAGGGAGGTTTCCTTTTAAGGTGTTCAGGGCTATTTCTGCTATTGCCCCCACCAGATCGTTATTAGCCTTGCATAAGATGGCCTTTCTCTGTTTTGGCCCAGCCCTTACTAAGATTTTTAAAACCGCCAAATTTCTGAGCACCCTCTCTGACATCCTGAATGAACTAGTGCTAAGGCATTCAGTCTAATGCTTTTTACTCTTCTTTTTCATAGTGTAAACAGCAGGCCAATCAGGGGGAAAGAGGCCTGTTCTCAACCGGTAGGTTTCTGGGGTGCTGGCTGCCAAATCTACCAAAAGGTACCCGTGCGGTTTGTGAGTGGCATCTTGGAACACTTCTAAAAAATACTGGGTGTTAGTGGGGTACATCTGGCGGCCCAGTGTGACAATTTGCAACTGATCACGAGGGATGCGGAATAAAACCAAATATTTGGAATTCAGAGCTATAGTTCTCATCTTCTTACCTTGAAAAAACAGATTTTGAAGTATGAGAATAATGCTCAGGTTTCTGTGGTGAACGTACTGTGTAAAAGCCTTCTCTATTTGATCGCTGTCGCCGGCTGAAGCCATGAGGTCGTCTACCACAGCTAAATTGGTTTGGTTTGGTGGAAACAAATCATCATCTTCAAAGGAAGACGGGAGGCCCTCCATAAACTTAATATAAGGGAATTTATTAAGCAGTTCTTTGTACAGAGGTTGCCAGCAGCTATAAAACCATACAATATTTTGTGGCATTTGAGACATCACAGAGGTACCATGCTCTAACATTTGCTTGATAAAAAAAGATTTGCCAGAATTGGACGGCCCGCTTATAATGCAAGAGAAAGGGTGTACAAACTGTACAAGGTTTTCCATAATGTTCAATAACCGTACGGCAGTGTGCAGTAATCCTCGCTCTTTAGAGCCCTTTTATTATAGACGACCTTCAGGGTTTTCCTGAGGACTCTTGTTTCTAGGGCCCAATGTCTCTTAACCCTAAAAATACCCGTCTGTTCCACTTTGATCGATTTCTTTCTCTCTGGGCCGGTCAGGCAGTAATCATCCACCAGTTCTTTCAAGCTGTCAAAATTAACCTTTTCAGCATTGCCACTGTTTAGCGTAATACCCTTCACCTTTAGCACCGCTTCTCCGCTGGACAAGGCGTATCCATATGTTTTGGGTCCGGCTGCCACAAACTCTGTGATTGAGGTGTTTGGTGGGATCTCGCTTGTCAGCTGCCCTAAATAGTCACCCAAAGGTGGTGTCCACGCCCCCTGTCTACTTATAAAAATGACTGAATCAGTGTCATGGTACAGGCATCTATCTCCCAATCCATCCAGTAGCCTGTATAATTCCAGCCGGGCATAAGCCGTTGTAAAACTGGCGATGAATATGTTAGTACATGTGGCTTTGGTGGGTTGGTTCTTGGCCATTTTCCACGTCACAATGGCTGTCTCTGTATCCACAAATTCGCATGAGGAAACATCATAATAGGGCACAAAAAGATATTTGAATAATTCCTCAGGTTTTGTCACCACTGATGTGGTCAGGTGGTTGGTGTTCTGACCAAACTTGCCCCACAGAGAGTTTAAAAAGAGTTTGGCAATCTGCCTTTTAGCAGGATTTACTTCGATATGCTCACGCCGTAAGCGGACACCTTCCATCTTCTCATACTCCTGAATATATTTATCTTTATCCTGTTCTGTTTTGCACCAGGACGGGTAACCGCTGGCCTCCTGCTTCTGTCTGAGATGGGTGTTCATATACCCTGAAAATAATGTGACTGATGTTCTTTCAAAATGCCAGATCTCATAGATCTCAGCAATTCTGTAACCCTTTTCTATAGCCACATTCAATTCAACAGTACACCATGTCCCCGTCAGAGCCCTTTCTTCATCACTGTGTTGACAGGGGGCGGTTTGCAGACTTTCTGTGCAGGTTGCACACAGGCTAAACATTAATTTGCCCCCTGATTTGTGGGGTAGGACTGGGAAATAGAGGTTCCTTGGTGGGTACACTTTGACTTTGGCAAGCCCGAAATACTGCTTTATGTCCCCAAAGTTTTGATAGATGATTTGGGGGTGTCCAATTGGGTACTCCTTGTTCTTGTTCACAAAGGGGTACAAACTGGTGAAATCGTAATATAAGATTTGCTCCCCAGCTTTTGGCTTGTAGTACAGGCATGTGGCATTTGTTCTACCCCAAAAAAATGCATCTCGGGGGTTCAAAGGGGTTGGGAGCTTGTTCTCCATTAGAAACTGCTTCAAAGCGGGGTCGTTCTCCAGCATGTCCCGCCATTCGTGTTCCCAGATGCTACGTATGGCATACCCCTGGTCCCTGAGGTACTCTTCTTTAATCCTGGTACGATTGTGCAGACCCCCGTATGTTGAATCAAGTAATTTGTTGAAGTCTTTTTCAGAGTAGCAGACAGGACAGCCGTGAAAAAAACAGCCGTGAAATTCAAAAGCAGTGGGGACCCCGTTTATGACAGCAAAACCGTCCAAAAAATATTTGCCTACTTGCTTTTCACCACCCTTCAGAGCATGCTGGATATTGAGATTCTCAGTGTGCTCTATATGCAACAGCCATTGAATCGCTGGTGCTGAGTACCTTTTCTGTGTCTTGTGATAACTGTCCAAAGGGGCTAACGCAATGGTATTCCTCTTCAAATACATGAACAGGTACTGGGCCATGCAGACAGAGGCCAGTGTAATATACTGGAAGGGGTCAATGCAACGGATCTCTATCTCCTCAACAATCTCTCCCCCGCCATCTCTGAGGCACTCGCGTTCTGTCATTTTCATGACTTGCTCCCTGAATCGAATACAGGCCTCCCTCAGAATCTCCACATCTTGTCTGCAGTAGTAAGCCAGGGCCTTCTTTAGCTTAAACACCGTGCCTGCATTATCTGCGTGCCATTTCAGGAATTCTTCTCTCTCCCCGGGCATCATGGTTTCTGGACTGTAATACTTGGCTTCAGGGAGCGGCCCCACATAGTCTTGATTGTCCATTGTGTTGAACAAACGGGGGAAATACCCCTTGTTGCCCCGAAAACCCATAGCTTTCGGTAGCTTGCTTAATTTAAGGGGCAAAAAGGAGAGGCTGTCAATAAACCGAATCTTATAATCCGGTAGGAGAATACACAGCAGCTTACCCCCTTGACTGATCAATTCAACACGCACTTTTTCCCGTATCAGCTGTCTCAGCACCAGGTACCCGTCATAACCTTTGGAATTGTGAGCGATAAAGGTACACCTTTTAAACTTGTGATTTATAAACTTCTTCACAAATTGCTCCAGGCAGCTAACGCCATGACAGCCCCAACTCACAGCCTCTTTGCCATCACCTTCCTCCAGCATATCTGTGGCATACACGTAATTTGGTATATGCACGCCCGTCTCTTGACAACATTCAAAATCATAAATGATGTATCTTTCACCAATTTGCGGGCGCTCCAAGGGCTTCAGAAAGCATAAATGCCCTTCCAAGCTGTCAACCTTCTCAGAGCACTGACCACACTTTGTTTTCTTGCATTTTGTGTGGGGAGTGAAGACATAAAGGCCACACTTTTCACAATATACCTTATTCTTACAGTCAACTTTCCCTTCCAATGCCATCTGTGTATGGCTTTCAAGACAGGCCTTAGACCGGCAAAACAATTTTAAAGCCTAATTTTCCACATTCAGAACTGTAAATCTAGGCCAGGTGTGCAGGCTCATTTTTGAGGCTAAAAATGCCATTTCAACTCCTGCTGCCAGCAGTTTCTGCTATCAGCCAGCGAGCTGGACATTGCAACGGCTACTCCAATGAGATCTAGGAGCTGGCTGGAGGGGGGGGGGCCTGCCCCTTCCCCTCAGGCCTTTGCTGTTGCATGCGACTTCCTGTCAGTCAAGCTGCCCATGCTACCGGGTGTGACTGTGTGCAGGAGAAACCTCGGCTTTTAAAAAAAGTTTTCCTCTTAAGAACTGGCTATTATGTCTGCCTAACACCTCCAGATCCCCATGTGAGTACAAAGACCCCGGTGTTTACTTATGTTAAACCTTGTTTAGACCCTTCCTTGTTTACTGCTGCATTAGAAATGCTTATAAACATTTTCCTTCAGGGTGACTGCCTGCTTAGGGAAAAGGAAAGCTGCCTACCCCTGGGCTTTTAAAAACAGTTTGGCATGTGTGGAGAAGAAGAAAACCCTGCTTTTAAAAAATGCTTCCCTCCTAATCAGGCCTGGCCATCTATGCCAGCCGTGGCATTTTAACTCCTGCAGCCAGGCTTAAGGAAAGAAAAACTTTTTCCCCTTTTGAAAAAGCATTGCCCCCCCCCCCCGCTTTTCTCTTTCTTCTGCTTAGAAACTGATAAGGCTTTAAACACAGGCAGTGTGGAGTTGAGGCAACCACCCCTTCCCTCACAGACATGTGGTCATGGGCATGCCTGGGCATGCCTTGGGTTAGCACGCGGGTGGGGGTGGGGCACACTCCACTTCCGGCAAAACATGTGGCTGGTCCAGGGAGGGGTGGCTGACACGTCACTTCCGGCAAAACACGCATTGCATGATGGGAGGGGTGGCTAACACGCAGAGGATCATGGGAGGGGGGGGGACTATGACGTCACTTCCGGTGAGTCAGCATTTCCCTTATCTGATCAGCCCAATACAAAAAAGGTATACACTATTACTACTCTTGCCCATTTACCACAGAAACCCTTGAAACACACCACATCCCTACTTTTATAAATATTCATCAGCCCTCAGCTTTTTAAAATACAGGATATGCAGCAGACGATGTGATGTTATTTGAGCTCAACTGCAGCGGTGTGCCACTATTGCTACTGTAGGAACAATAAGAAAGTCAGAGAAATTCTTCCAGTGATGAAATAATGTGATTTTAAAACATCTGTCAACATATAATGGCTTTCTTCTGTTGTTGCATTTATTTGTATTTAATTTAATGCAAAATCTACGAAGTAAAATAGAGAGATGCCTACCCAGATTGCTTCTGGCATATGTTTTTAGAATGGAAAAGAGATTCTCACCTAGAACAGAAAACATGAATAGATAAAATTGCAGGAATGAAAAGCCTCAAAACCGACAAGCTTCTGAAAACCAGAGGAGTTATATAACCTTTGGCAATGGATGCTTATTTCAAAGTATAAATTAGGAAGGGAAATGACTTATTTATGTGACAGTTTTGTTTTAATTGTTAAAATTCTTGTGGTTACTCTTTTCAGCCATGCTCTTTTCCATATAATTAAAGGAATTTAATGTTATTAAGCAATGTGTAAATTAATATTTTATATAGCTTCTCATTTGGGCTACTCTTTATTTTTTTACACCAATGAGATTGGCTGAGATATTATCACATGGAATATCTATAGCTGCCATGTTAATTTTGTTATTTATCACGAATTTCTTGTTGTTTGTTTGTTGTGTGTGCCTTCCTGGTGACTGACTGGAGTTCCTGCAGTTTTCTTGGCAAGATTTTCAAAAGAGGTTTGCCATTGCCTCCTTCCTAGGGCTCAGAGAGAATGACTGGCCTAAGGTCACCCAGCTGACTTCATGCCTAAGGCAGGACTAGAACTCAGAGTCTCCTGGTTTCTAGCCTGGTACCTTAACCACTACACCAAACTGGCTGCCATTTATTATCCATACCTCCCACTTATAACAAGAGCAGACTGTTAGTATTCATTCTTTATTTCTTTTTGTTGAAGGCTGATTCAAATAGGGTTCCAAAGAACTATAAAACAACAACCAAAAAAGATCTCTGAAAAGCTGACTGTATATATTTTGCATTGTGTCAAATTGCCCCATAATTTCATTGAAATAAAGTAAACATGGGCAATCCAAGGGATTTCAATATATTTATATATATTCTGGTCCAGAATCCTGCAGCCTCACTATTGACTGAGGTTACTAGAAACATAAAACTTCCTTTTTTTAAAAAAAGCAACTTCACTGGCTCAGTCCATTTTCAGGTACAATTCAGGTACAAACAAAGTGCTAGCTATGATTATAAAGCCCTGTATTGTTTAGGACCAAACTATTTGAAAGACAGTTCTCACTAACAAGCATGCCCGTGTTTAAGATTTTCAGAAGAGGCATTTTTCCTCTGTTGTGCCACAGTTGTCAGGAACAGTATTGCAATATTTAATGAAAGAATTTTCATTTATGTGACCACCAACTTTGGCAGGTCTTTAAAAAAGCTAAGGACAGTCTGACCACATTACTTCATGAACAAGAGACCAAAAGAAAATTCCAGGGTTATTAATTTGACTGAAAATTTAGGAGGCATCCTGGAACAAGGCAATGGCAAGCCATTTCTCTATTGTTGCCACGGTTAAGCCCAACTCAATGGAGTCTCTTTACCTTTTATGGCAGAATAGGGGTTTAATAAATAAATAAATAAATAAATATTATTTTTCTGGATTGTATATATCTTATAGGATTGAAAGTATTAAACATTTAATCAGTTTTGATTAAGTAACTCAGGGTTTCAAATATGAATTATGAATAGGATCTGATTCAAGTGAAAGAATATGAATTGCTTGTGGCAGTCTAGTTAATCCTCTTTGTCACTTTAACTTAATTCAGAAGCTATTTTTAGATTATTTATATGAGATGGTATTCATCTTCAAGCCTAAATCAAAAGAAACCATTCTCATTATTACATTCCCTCAGGAAATCACCTGTTTTCAGAATCTGTAAATATTAATCAAAAGATTATTATCTGGTTAGAAACACTCCCAGTGACCAACCCAAAACTTCAGTCCATTTGTCAATTGTATGCTCTGGTGAGTTTCCAGATAAATAATTAGGAGAGACAGACACTCTACCATGTTTTGATCTGGTTCCTGAGACAGCTGAATGTGTACAATATGTTCAGATCACACATATTTTTAAACTAAAAAGACATCCTTGCAAAACTGGGGAAGCCAGAGGACTTTACAGTGAGAGGAACCAATTGCTCAGCCTTAATTAAACTAATACTAAGTTAAAATTATTTTTAAATGTGTTCCTAGAAACTCTGAGGTTCCTTGGAAGCTTAATATTTTCAGTCATGGTGGCCAAACTCCTCTCCCACTACTGCTATTTCTGAGAGGAGCTATTAACTGCGTTTCTAGCATCCACTCTCAGATTACATGGAATCAGAAGATCCAACTGCAAGACCAGTCCAGAACATTTGGTGACTAGGCATCCTCTTGGTGTGAAAAACAAAGTACTGTGTTGACAATTTGGTGACCTTTAATTTTGCCACCTAAGATGAAGTTAGGTAAAGGTAAAGGTTCCCCCCGCACAGTTGTGCAGTCGTGTCCGACTCTAGGGGCCGGTGCTCATCTCCGTTTGTTAGCCGAAGAGCCAGCGTTGTCCGAAGACGCTTCCACGGTCATGTGGCCGCATGACGCGCGTGGAATGCTGTTACCTACCCACTGAAGTGGTACCTATTAATCTACTTGCATTTGCATGCTTTCGAATGCATGCTCACTCCGCACGCAGGGCTAGGGATTCGAACCTCCGAACTTGCGATCTTCCGATCGACAAGCCTGGCGTCTTACCCGCTGAGCCACCACGCCCCCAAGATGAAGTTAGGTTCTACCTATTCATAGATAGTATGCATTTTTACCATTGTTCAGAGATTCCTGAAGGGGAAGGGTTACCTAACATTAGAAAGTTTGAAAGCCACTGTTGAATGGAATGAAAGATAAATAGTCTTCTGAAGGCACTATTAAGTTTGGCTGATTCTACCTCAACTGTAGTATGTTACATGCAAAGAATTTTTTTTTTAAGTATGAATTTAGATTTGTTTTAAAAAGCACATTGGAAAGAGTGAGATGTAGGGCTATCAGAACTGGGCTGCAAAATCTAGCTAACCACTAGTTGGCAGCCAAAACAAACAGAAAACTCTTAATTCTTTGCTGCCACCTAGCTGTTCAGAGTTTTGCAGCCAGATACATTAGTTTGAATGTATGTGCGTAAGACACATTGAAACAAGTGTAATTTTAAAGCTGGTCTTGGAGAAGGCAATTGTCATGGTGTCCTTCTACTGGGAAGTAGACTTGAAGGCTTTAATGGAATTTTCAGACTTCTTGATGAATACTCTCTGAAAATTACAATTTTCAGGGTGCCTTGGGAAAATCTTTGTTGCCTTGTAATAATCTTCCCACTTCTTGTATCTCTAGTTCAATATGGTCCTTTAGTTCTGCAGTATTTAAAAGATCAATTCATTTTGTGCAGCCCTTTACAGAGGCATTTATGTTGGCCTCTATATTGTATCATATGCTATGTTCCTTCCCTTTCACACAAGCACACAGGAGAAAAATAATAAACAATCTGTTTATATATTGAATGAAAAGATTCCCATTATGAAAGATCTCCTTTAGCATCATTCTTTTCAAGTTTCCTTTTAACATAGGATTACAAATATTTATAAGTTTATTCATATCTCCTTTTTACAGGATGTACATTCATATGAAATGAATCAACATAATAACACTTTGGGATTGAGATTCAATCTGTCTGATAAAGGAGCCTTCTGACATATCTCAAATTGTAAAAGATCTTTCTTTTTTTCTTTTAATTCCACAATAACACAGGGCTACATAATTGAAGAACCATTGGTTTTAGATAGGATTCCCATCACTGCCACCCCTTACAAAAATCCCTGATACATTCGTAAATTGTGTATACAGAATCAATCCAGAAAAAAAATGATTATGTGAATCACACAGGCTGCTCATGGTTCAGGAAAAGCAATTTCATTATAACTAATTTTGAAAAATAGAAGGCATTCTCCAGTTTTTACTCAACAGAATTAAAACATTATATGCTTAGCATTTAAAAATAAATAAATAAAACATTCACCTATACTAATATAAAAAAACCAAAAAATCAGCTTGCCTGTGATTATCTTTCACACATACTGTAAGCTTATTTTCATTAAAATACAGCATTCAATAAATACTTTTTCCAGTCCTAATTTGATTTTTTCTATGTTCCTTGTCTGCTTCCTGTTAAATATACCAATCCATGCACCTAGATTAGTTTTGATGCTCCATCTTCTGAACTTCACCATAGGTGTAAGGGTGACTTTGGATAAACATGGCAACAGTTGATATGTAGTATAGATCTTGGAGTTCCCTACCAACACTGTTTCCACATATATTTCAGAGAAATAACCCACAATTGAATTGAAAAGAGATAGAAGA
The DNA here is from genome assembly GCA_023362775.1 of Charina bottae. Lineage (NCBI taxonomy): Eukaryota > Metazoa > Chordata > Lepidosauria > Squamata > Charinaidae > Charina > Charina bottae. The sequence continues at coordinate 45,479,932 of JALMGJ010000004.1, read as the reverse complement.
ATATATAGCCAATGAGAGCTGCTCATTTTGTAGGATTTTGTGAAAGGAAGGTCACTATTACAAAGAAAAAATATATTACACACCACTGGATATATCTGAGGTAAAAGTTCACAAGAAAAGTCTAACATAGCACAGTACTGCAAGCAGAATAGTTTTAAAAAGGAGGAAAAAAGTGAGACCACAATCTAACCATAATTAAATGCAGCTGAATTGATTTCAGTTTGTACTTACATCAGGGGCAGACAAAAGCAGGCCTTCATGGCCACATCTGGCCCCAAACGTCTCTATATCACCTTTAGCAATCTTCAGCCACAACTGTCCAAAATAAGCTGCGCAGCTTCCCCCCATTTTGCTGTCAGAAACGCACAAAAGCTGTAGTGTACTTTCTAAAATACATGCAATGCCTTTAAAAAAAATCCCCCCAAAGATAAAGGGGGGAATCAGAAAATCCAGGCCCCATCCACATGCATGACATAGCCCCCTCACTCTGCATCACATCACTTACTGCAACTCTTTGTCCTCCTCCACCACCACCCCAAAATGCTAAATGTAGCTTTCCTTCAAATGAGCATTCCACAGTCAGAGATTTTAATGGTCCCGCATGGGATAAGTATAGTGTTACCACCAGCACTTGTGTCATTCTAATGCAGGATAAATGTAGGGCCTACATCGCCCTCCAGATATGGTTAAACTGCAACTCTCATCACCCCTTACCATTGGCCATTGGGCTGCTAGTAGGCAGTTCTCTAAGAAGAAGTATATAGATGGTGGATTGTCCATCCCTACTAACACACTGACAGCAGTAATCAGAAATTGACTGTATGACTCGCTCTTATCCTGCCACCATTTGACTTGGATAGAACCAGCCAGTTCACAAAGCAAATTGCAGCCTGAATGGCATGTACAGACAGTGTGCATTTGTGTGTCCCTCAAAATTGAAGGGAGTGGGTTCTAAAGGAGCTGGAATAGTCCTTGAAACATGCATCACATTCCAGCAGAAGATTCAGACAAAAACTAATTCAACCCTAACTTACTATCTTTGATGCAGCTGTAGTAGATCAAAGGACACGGCCTGCTGCAAAGTGGAGCTGCTGAAACCATCATAGCAAGGGGTTCTAGAACCTTTTTAATATGCTCCAAACTCAAGCTGGAGAGCTGGTAATAATTATTTAAGTTATTGAACCATTTTAAACAGGAAGAGGAACATGTAGCATAGTCCTCTTATATGCAGAATCATCTCAAAATGTGTGTCACAGATCACTTGCTTGAAAGTTTCCTAATTGAAAAACGTGGCTGCATGTGAAAAGCTATTGGGATGTGGCAGGATTCAATTAACTCCTCCATTTGTACCAGAATTCTTGTTCTAACTGTAGCAATGACTTCAGTTCATTTCCTTGTCTAGTAATATAGACATTTAACTTTCTTGCACATCCTGTTCTTCTATTTTCCTTGTCTGACACATACAAGACAGCAATGGACAAAAGCAAGCAAGAAAAAAAATAATTGTTCCTAAAACAAAAGGTAGTTAATTGTTATACTTCCATTAGCTGAAGGACATCTCCCAATCACAATTATTCCTATATTCTTACAAACCATCTCTATTTTAGAGGCTGGCCACCAAGAAAGGAAACTGTATATGTAATTTTTAAGCACCACAACATTCTGTCTTGTCTCTTTCTTCACGTATTGAGGCAAGAGAAGTTGAACTAGAATTGTCATCTATAAAAATAGATTTTAAAAAACACTAAAAATGAACCTAAAGCAGCTTATGGGTTGAATCTCAAATTAGGAATATTTAGAAGAGGTCACCAAAACTAGAATTAAAGGGAATCATGACATACCTATTTTAACAGGTCTACTTTAAGTAAATCTGGCTGCAATACACTGTCTTCTGAAAGTCACCATTCCCTTGTTTTGATCAAATAAGTTTTAAAGCATTACAGGAATAAGAAAACTTGGAATGGAGACAACACAAGGATGAATGTACCTTCCTCAAGCAACATTATCATTTTCAGACCATTTTTAACTCACAGGCATGGGGTCCCATACCAACTTTCTCCAGTCTTCATAAAAGTAGCATTTGCATTTTTGTTCCTTGTTAATCCAAAAATCATTTCAAGATGTCTTCTCCCGGAGCAGGTGAAGCCTCTCCAAAATGAATGTCGAAGAGGCATTTCACACTGGACATTTTTTTCTCACACAAAGATAACCAGAAGTTGGCAATGTAGTACTTGTAGATCCTAGGGCATTTGCCAAACTCATCAAAATGTATCCATTGACCACCTCAAACTGAAGTAAAATATTTTTTTTAAAAAAAAACACTGAAAAAGTATGTTTCTCTCAAAAATATCAAAATATGGGAACTCAGAAAAATTTCATGAAGTCCTGCTGACATTTTGTAAGCTTTGAAAGATCTCCTCCAAGAGCTTGTGAGAGTTAAGGGTGGACCTTGTGCACATACTGTAACTCTACACCAAACTGCCACCATTTCTCAGAGGTTCCATCGTTTAAAACAAGGATAAGCAAAGTATGGCACTCCAAATGTTATTGGACTACAACCCCCAGCAATCTTCACCATTGGTCATACTTGCTAAGGCTACCCAACAACATCTCCTGGTGCCAAAGGTGGCCTTTCCTTGCTTTATAAGCAGGATATCCATCAACTCTTAATCTTCTGGATAGAGAGCTATTAAAGTTCCAATTGACTTCACTAATAAATATACCTTCACATTCAATATCAATTGTGGTCTCAGGCAATGGCTTCTACTGTTAGAAAGTATAAAGAAATAGTAAATTATATGAAACTGTTTATACGGCATGAGTACATATTTTATGAAAACAAAAGGATCAATCAAATGTAGGAAAATGTTTCAAAATCTAATAGGCCAAACAAACATAACAGAATCTATGTTATAAGACTAATTATGCTAAAAAGAAGTTATAGTGTCCAAGAATTTGCCTATTAAGAGAACTGATACGTATGCAAAGAGATTTTGAAGACACAAAATAGCAGGTAAGCACAAGTCCATTTCACTTGTGCTTAGCACATGCTTTTATGCTTTGGAAAATCTCTCCAATATATCTGATTTGAAGATATATAGAAGTCATAGAAGTCCATTAAATAATCTGAAAGTCCCATAAACCTACTGAAGGCTCTTGAACTGATTAAGAGGAAATTCAGTTCTAAAACCAGAATCAGATTCTGAGAGATGAATAACTACTATTGAAAACAGGTTCATAACCAGGCAATGTGTTAATCAAACATTACTTAAATATAACTTCCATTATTCCTATCCTAGGGTGAATTGGGTTCCACTTTAAGTGAACTGAGCGTGAGCTAGAGCATGAACTTAGAGGAAATCAATATAACAGGCAGAGGACAGTGAATCTCGATGAAATTGTGCACTGCAGTAGATTAGTTCTTTGTGGTGAATTAAAGGGAAATGATTGATTGCACTGAAATTAATTAATCCCATCTGTATTCAGAGTGGAGAAATATCTGCCATCTTGCTGTTGTTCTACAATTACATATCATAAATAATTCTCTAGTTTGCATTGGCATTGCATACAGGTTTAGAAAACATTTGCTGATAGGCTTCCGTAGCTCTCTAGTAGTCTTCCCCAACCTGGTGCCCTGCGGGTGAGCTGGATTTCAACTCCCATGAGTCTAACTTTGCTTTTGTCCAAGGCACCCACAGATTTATAATTTTGAGAGGGTCTTCATCAAGATATCTGAAAAGTTCCATTAAAGCCTTACATTATAATTCACAGAGGAAAAATGCCATGACTTCTGACTTCTCTATCGCCAGCTTTAAAACTGCAATTAACCACACTTATTTCTATGAGGCATAGGCATACCGTACCTGGGCTGCAAATCCAGACTACTAGATGGCAACAGAGTTTTCTGTGCCTCTTTGCTGTCATCTAATGGCATCTGGATTTTTACAGCTCAAACATGGCAGTCCTACATAGATCTGTGTGCGAGATGGTAGATATATTTAATGTTATGCTTTCACTATAGTCTTGGCACAAAGAGGTACTGGGGCTTTTGCAAAGAGGTAGGAAAGTCTGGTAAATGTATCTGTTCTTAAAACATATTAAAAATATAATTTACACCAAATAAATAAATGGTAAAAAGGCAACATGCCAACAATAAAACCAAATGCTCAATAGAAAACATCAACATTAGGAGCAAAATTTGAAAATACTGGACTTAAAAATTTAAAATATTTTATGGAGTAATAAAAATCAACAAAAGATTTGACAACTAATTAATTTCTTTTAAAAAGAAATACACTTGAGGGCAACAGACTAGATGACTTTATGCTGTTGAGAAGCAAAGATTCCATCAATGAAATGTTGGTATCAAATGCAAACAGCTATAGAAGTAGACAAGACCAGTATTGATCCCCAGATGAAGCACCGGTTAACGAGTTGGTTAAAGGAATTTACATGTGAGTGAGAAACATGGGCATAATAATCCAAGCCACTTTGGTAATATAATTTCAGGAGATTTCCCTTCTTCTCTATGACTGGCGCTAAAGATTACTCATTAGAAAGCTCCAATGAGATTGCATTTAGTGTGCCTAAAACTGGATTTATTTCTATGCATTTACACAACTCACACACTGAATTTGTCCACCTCTATATGACATTTTCTTGGTTGTTGCTCCTTATTTTAAAACAATTTGCCAAATAATAACAAGACTAATTATAATTATAGTAATTAAACCAGGCAGTTGAGCTTAGTTCCCAGGAATATGGGACATGAACTGGATCAAAATCATGGCAATTCCCTTTATATATGCAATTCATATTTCTTCACCATACCGTAGAAAACTCAGACTATCTAGTTTTGGCAATAAATGATCATTTAAGTCTGAGCACCGAGGACCAGGTAACAGTTCCTACAGAGTAGGTTACAAACAGAATAAGAATGTGTTGCTATTTTTCCCTTTTAATCTATAATATTTACAGTATTGCACTTTACTGCACTTAATTGCATTTCACTAAAAGTAACACTGCATCAGTATTATGCTTTCAAACTGCATGTCCATCTTCAACAGATGAATCAATCCCTCTAGATCCTGCAAGCCAAGGAGTTTTTTTCCTTAGAAATCCAGACATCTGGAAATCAAAGCAAGGAAGTTAACCTGTCCTTGTGTTACAAGCTTATCTGCTTGCTCGATGGTTAATTATTACTGTGTTCGTTATTATTGTTTCCATCGCTTGGATGCCTCCGATTTTTGTGTCTTTTGTCTCTCAGACTTTCGTTGTTGTTGCAGCTCCTTGTGAAATATGTAGCTGGAAGGCCTGCTTTGTTCAGATTAAACTGCCTTAGCTGTGATATGAAATTCCACATTTAAATTTAAGCCACTTTTGCAGAAGCAGCTCCTTAGTTCAGGAGCAATTCATGAAATAGCTAGAATATAGTTGGCAGCTAAGGAGAAATGTCACTGTAATGGAGGCCAGCCCCTGGGAATTGTTTCAAGCTTGGTTTTTGTTCCAGATTTCCAAATGGTGTTAGACGCTAGGCACATGCAAAAGACTGCAAAACTGACAGCAGTGAGCGGTTGACACAATGATCACTTTGGCCATGGTCAAGCTGTCCCAAGTTGTCCCAACATGGAAAGATGCCACATGATTTGGAGAATTATCCCTCCCATCTTCTTTCCTCCAAAAGTATTCTTGATTTTTCTTTTTTTGAGTTGTTATTTATACCTAGAATTCAGACTCAGTATGCATCTGGTGGGAGCAGAACAGTTTAACTGCAATCATCAGCACTAAGCGCTTGGCCAAAATCAAAAAGGTAGACAGGTGAGTCCTTCAATCCTCAGATCAACTGAATAACTTCTGACATCTTGGAACAAAAGAGGAAGAGGAAGAAGAGGAGGGAGGAAAGGAGGAAAAAGCAGCCCGGTGCTGATTGTGCATCTAAAGGACTCCCAGGCCTTTCAAAATCTAGCACTCATCCTTGTCTCAGCCAAGCACGGATGACAGCTGGAGAAAAGGAAACTATTGTCCATCCTGGCCATGAAACGGCTTCCAGAAAGGAAATGTCAAAGCCCCAGGGCCTCAGCATGTTTCCGGGCCTTGAGCCTCAAGTCAGCAATACTGGAATTCTTGCTGTTGCTCTTGGCGGCTGCAGCCACAACTGCAGCTGCAGATGCAGAATCAGCCAATGAGGCGATTGGGAGTCCAAAGGGAGGGGGAGGGAACATCAAATAAGGGGCATGAGCAGCTAGGTGAGGATGGAGGTGAGGGTGGGCATGGGTGACCCCCTCCAGCTGCAACTGAGCTTGGACCTGGAGGAAATAAAAGAACCATAAAGAAAATAGATTATTAACAGGAGATATTCCAACAGAGGGACAAATGGGCGTGTCAGCCCTACCAGACCAGAACATCAACTCCACAGGAAGACTAGAACTATACTTTATTGAGATAGGCATGATCACAGAATCTTACAAGTCTGATTATGTTATCCCTCCCCTTCTTATGCCCCAGTGAATCAGGGAAGAATTTGCCTGATCTGCTTCCAAATATTATCTTGCTTCTCAGGCCTTAAAGAATGTTTCAGCCCTCTTTGCATATTTCTGTCAAAGTCATCTCCGGTGCTCTTTACAGGGCATTACTCT